>VZTE01005893.1:0-24324 GCA_013397775.1 Eulacestoma nigropectus | reverse complement strand
AAAAAAAAAAAAAAAAAAAATCAAAAATCTGGGAAAGAAGGTCTTTGAAACACCTTTTGTGAATGATCATTTCACATAGTGTTGTAGAAAATAGATGAAGGAGGTTAAAATTCCATCTTCAGCTCACATCGGTCATTGTCTTTTCAAGCACAGCATCAGTATAGAGGAGACTCCTGTTTTGATCCATAATCAAGGCCTGGATTTTAATCCTCCAAAGCCTAGAGATTTTTTTGCTTTTGGGTAAAAAGAGAAAAATCTGAAAACATATGCTGAAGCTGTACAGACTCTGAACTGGAATGACTCCTGAAGGATGCTAGGCCTGATGGGAATTAAAAAGCCTGACCTGCTTCCCAGCTTCAAGCTTCCTCTCCCAGGCATGCAGAAAATGTGTTTTTCACTCCCTGACCTTTTGCACAATGGGCTGACCTTCCCCTCAAATAACTCAGCCCAGCATGAGAGCAACATATGGAGCCTTTGGGGCCTTCCTCTGTCCAAAAAATTGTGTCATTTTTAGGCAGCATAGGAGTCCCAGTCATATGGACCTTCCTCCTGCTGAAGTAAGTATCAAGACTCTCATTGACTTCTGTGTAAAGGGGTCTGGGAATTAAGCTTGCCTCTGGGAAAACAGAGTGTAAATAAGGAAAGTTATGTGGATCCCTGAGAGTCCATAACATAGGAATTACTCATGCAAACACAATATTTAGACTATTTTAAATGCATATTAGTTGAAACATGCAGAGTAATGTTTTGCAGTTTCCCTGCAAACAGAGCTTCTGTGTGTGCAAAGCAGCTGGTGATGCTGCAGTGACACAGCCAGAGAAGAGCAGTCCCTAGAATGGGACAGCAGTGAAGGGTGTGGAAAGGCTGAGGCACAGCAGTTCTTTACGGTGGAGAAGAAGATCCTTGTATAGCAGATTGTGATATTAAGCTTTCACTCTGAGCCTCTTAGAATTTCATTCAGATCATGAACAAAATGATTTATGAGAATTTTACCTACACTGTCTTGGGAAAGAGTTTTCTATACATTTTTGTGGAAGGAAAAATACAAGTTTTTTGTAGATAGAGGAAAACATGGTATGAGTTTTCCAACTTCTGCAGTCCTGCTCTAATGCACTTAAGATTGATTTTAGAAACTTCAGTTCTTCTCTCAGCCCTGCCCATGAATAAATAGAGGTGTTTTTCTCTCATCCAACTCACCTAAAGAGGACATGAGAATCTGGACTCTCTTTTGTAAAACAAAACAAAAAAAATCTCCAGAATGCTATATAAAATCCTGAGATAATCTTAGTTAGTTATGAGTGAACTATGCTAATGGATCTGTCAGATAAGCAGTCCAAATACCTCCCTCTTACTAGAAACTATACCAGAGACTGCAAAACTGTAACATCAACAGGAAGTTTCAAAGCAAAAAAAAAAAAGAAAAATCTCCTTTGTTTTGATCATTCCAAAATGCTGTTCATGCAAATGTTACTGGGCAAAACCAAACTTAAAGCAGAACAGATTCATCCTCATGTTTATATACCACTATACGTGCTCTCTACAAATCAGGCTATGTAATGATGGGACTGACCTCGGAGTGTGGGAGGCAAATGGGTACAGCAGGTCACCATCTTCCTGCAGGAAAAACCTTCTCCTGGAAACAGACAAGCCGGGCAGTGTGCATTTTCATTAAAATCACATCCTGGGCATTTAAGTTTTCAAAAATTATTAGTATGACAGAGCTTACCTTTTCTTGTGACTACTATTATTACTGTCAGATTGCCTGCTTCAAGTGGGGGGCTGAAGGTTACATATGGGATGGGGAAATGTAAAGTTAGCTGGAAGGGGTTAGTACATGGGGCCGTAGCCTTGGAATGCTCTTTGTTGGCCAGAGCTCTCTTGCTGTCTTGTCTACAGCTGTGCAAAAGACCCCTCAGGACATCATGTACAGCCCTCAGCAGTGACTGCAGTGCTATAAACTGCAGGTGACTCTGATCAAATCCAATTTCTCTTCCTGAAGAGAGGGCATGCTATCACTACTGCATATTCCTTGCCAAGGTAAACAGGGGTAACAACCTTACAGACTATTCTAGAGAATTTCATTCAAATTTATGCTTGATATTGTTGTATTTCTTTAAATAATTTTGAATGGTTTGAATTCCTATGCTTGTAATTGAGGCTAATGGGCCATGATGAAATAAGATGATGTTGGGTGTATATAAATAGATTTACAAATGAAAAGATGAGCTGTTCTGTTTAGTAAAGGACACACTTTCGTGTAGGAAACATAGGATCCACAAGGAGTCTTTCTAGGAATGCCTAATTTTTTTTTTACTATTCATACTGACATTCCTATGATTCATCGATGTTCATTTCACAAATTAAGCTGTGCCACAAAAGGCTGAAATGACCTACCCAAGTCTGTACAAAAACTTGTGGTGCAGTCAGCAGTTGACTCATGCTCCAAATCTCCGTTCCATTCTACTATATTATTCTTTGGCACCCAGCTAAATCTTGTGCCTCGAAAAGTCTTCCCTTCTTAAACCAGGTTTTGTTTCAGCTCTGAGGAGCACAACCACTTTAAAAACAGAGATACAAGCAGCACACATCTTTGGGGAAAAGTTTAAAAAAAGCACAAGAAAAACACATTATTTCATAGTTTAAAATTCCACTTTGAAGTGCATTTTGGTGATTATCAGATAAATCTCTAAGAACAGAATTGGAATGACATTATATATTGTGCTTGAAACAGTTCTCTCTTTAATGGATCTTTTGGAACTTGCCTAAGTTGCCATAAGAAATCCGTTTTTATCATGCTGTACTATAAATATTTTAGTACTGAAATTGGCTTTTAATAAAATTAACTGCAAGTTCAAAATGTTTAATGGACTCCATGGCAGTAAAATTAAGAAGAATGTCATTTTGTCTCTTTAATGTGCCCCAAAACATTCTTGCATTGAATTAGAATGCTGGTTGTTATTTTTCAGCTCAGGACTTGGCAGGTGTGTAATGTGACTCCTGATAGCAGGACAGCAGATTACATTCTCCTATAAAACCATTTCTAAGGGACTTGGCACAAAAACTATTATTGCATGTCTGCAGGTGTTTAGTAATTGGATTTATGCAGAGCAGAAGGAATGTCTGATGCCCCAGCAGTGAGAAATGCTGAGGAAAGACACATTCATTTCTGAGAGTAACCTGGAATGCATGATGACAGGCTGTTCACACACATAGAGCCAGATCTAAGCCTGCAAGTTTAAAATTAACTGCTGTGAGCAATCACCTTCCAGAGGAAAGTTTATCCAAACCTAAATACAATAACAGGAGCTCTGTAAGTAAGGAGGTAGGGAGCTGTGGGCTATGTTTTGATCCTATTCCAAAAGTAACTTGCATGACCTTAGAAAAAGATCTTATATCATGCATATCACGAATCTCTAAAATCCTAGGTGTCTAATAAAAATGTCCCTGATAAACATATAGACCCTCAAAATTCTGTAGAGGTATAGAGAATATAATACAATCTCTGATCAAGGGCTTCAGGATGAAATGATGTTCTTTTAAATATTATGATGATGAATTAGAAAGGCTTTTGTAATGGCTAGGGACTTAAAACATAAGTATTTCTATACTGATTAAAATATCTCAACTTAGGTCCTGACAGTACACAGAAAAACACTTGAAATGTGGAAATGCATGAAATCTTTAGATTCACTATGTTTTGATGTACAGCTGATAGGTTGTCCTCAAAAATTAACTTGAACATGGGTACTGTTTTAAAAAGCATCTTTTACACATACGGTTTATACATTAATTTTAACAGCAGAGGGATTTAGGAATAAGAACAATTCCTTGTTATATCTTGAGCTGGGAAAACCGGGCCCGTGAGAGAAAGGTCTCTGCTGCAAGGGCTCCTGGGAGGACAGAAGTGATGCAGATCCAGTGAGGATACTTCAGGAAATACTGTCTTTCTTATCTGTCAGGAAATAAAGATACTGAGGTGACTGAGCACTCTGCTTTTGGGCTGTCTGGTTCCTCTGGAAGAAGTACTGGCTAGCTGCAGGTAGGACTGACCAATGCCCTGTAACAGGCTCCTGGCTAATTAAAAAAGCCACTATGTTTGAATAAAGTTCATGACTCACACTTGGGGTTTCTGCAGTACTTCTTCCAGATCATAGAGATGTCTCAGGTGAGGATTTCAGTCCTTTTCGCTTTTGCCTCATCTCTATAACCTTATGGATAAGATGAGGAGTGAGTAAAACTCCCCAATGCTTTCTTATGTTGGTTGGTCAGAATTACAATTTACTGAAGTAAGTGGTGGATTCATTTCAAGAATAAGTTAAATTTGAGTTTTTTATATTCTTTTTGTGAATTTATTAGAAAATAAGAATTCTAAGAGAGGAGAATATATTCTTAAGACTAAAATTGGTATAGAAAATTTTCATTACACCATATTGCCTACAGAAAAAAGAGCTTTCCTTGGGGAATTTAATCAAAATATCCCTACTTTTTGGGTATAAGACTTGGAGATTTTACCAGAATCTTAAAAGCTTTGTCCAATGCAATGAGACAAACATTTCACTGGGGATCAGGTGTTTAACAACCATGGAGCAAATGGCAGCCTCATGGAGGTTGCTGGAAGCTCTGCACTGACTTTCAGACGCAAGTCACAAGCCACCCCCACTGCAGTTAAAGTTGTCAAACAACTTCCATCATAGCTTTGTCTTTTACAGGCACAGAGCTCTCCCTGGGCTTGATCTCGATCAGAGAGGACATGAACTAGAGGAGGCTGACTGCATGCGGAACAGAGCTCTTATTGCACAGATAAGTGCACATGCACAATCTACTGCTTCAAAAGTTCTCTAGAGTGAAAGGTTCAGCTTCTGTGAAGCTCAGGGAATGCTGCATCACCCTTCCCTTCACAGAGTTGGCTGTGCCTCAGTTTAGATCCTTTTTGTGCATTGCATGAGTCAGTCTCTAGTGTGGAGGGTCCATTTCATGTGGTATGGGGAATGCAACATTTGAATTCTACCAGATTTCAGATGTTTGACTTTGGAGCTTTAAAACTCCTTCCCCATCAGCTTTTATGACTTTAATTGACAATTTTTTTTTTTTTTTTAGAACATGAAAATTAAAAAAAAAGTCTGTGGTGAATCCACAAACTTGGGCGTTGCATTCCTGTGGCACAGAACTGCTGTGCTGCATGATGATGCTGACCATACAGACTGATAGCAGGCTGTTCTAACAGGGAAATGAATACTGCTTGAATGACTCAGAGAGTAATAAAAGCAACCAGTTCTGCATCTAACTATCTCATCCCCCAGGAAGATGATGGTGTTTTCATCTAACCTTTTCCAGCTTTACTACTCAGAATTGGATTATCCCCTGAAAAACAACTTTAAACATTCCTGAGAAAATCTCTGAAACTCAAAGTTCCCTGCAGGTGGAGGAATGACTGCATGCTAAAAAGCATCCCAGCAGCGGTAACCAAAAGGAAATAAAGGGACAAGTTTGCAGATGTTTGCCCTGTTTGTACACTCGCTATGAATTCACTCAATCTACTGTTGAACATAGGAAAATAAGTTTCTGGACCTTTGGTTACATTCAATACATGCTACTATGTTTTTAAGTCTGAAAGTTATAGAGCTCAGACAAAACCAGTTGCCTCCACTCTCTTTATTGTCAGTGGAGACAAAGTGATTTATGTCACACCTGGCTTTGGAGTTGCATTCTAGAGGTACCTGCACTTCTTTCTCCACTGACTAAAAGTAGACTGTGCATAAGTCTTAAGCCTGACTAAGACTTGAACTTTCAGACCATTGCTTTAACTTATGTGAATCTCATTCCAGCCTTCATTATCAGGAAGGGTTTATCATGCATTGCTGCACTGAAATGCCATTTGCTCCTCCAAACCAAATTACACTATCCTGTAAAAAATTTAAATTACTGAAACAACAGATGACAGGTATATATTAGGAAAGGTTCACATCTTGTCACATAGCTATGCAGGAAAATTCTTCAGCCTCTTGAGCAGCTCTTGATATTTTTATTCTCTGTAAATAGAGGTATTGTCTGTCTGTAGTTTCACTGATTTCAGGGAGTGTTCTCTGGGAGAAGACTGTAGCAGAGCTGATTCACCTACTGTGCTTGTGTATTTACTGATGGGAATTACAGACAGGATTACTCAAGAAAATAAGCATTCATCACCCTTACCAAAGGAGTTTGTTAGTCTCCCTTTCACATTAATATTAGTATTGAAATAGAAAGACTTCACTAGAAAATCCTAGAAACACAGCAGACAGTTCATTGTCCACTTCTATATCTTCATTAGTTTTTTTCACATTTTACTCAGAGAGAGCAATTGTAAATTACGAAGTTTTAAAAAGCAATTTTTTCAGCAAGTCGAAGAAGAAATGCAGACCTCCTTCCTAGGATAGATGCCACAATTATTGTTTAACTGTATACATGCTTTTTAGGAAGAAAGGTGTGAAAGGATTTTCTTCTTGAAGTATTGAGTATTGTACCCTCTATTTTTAAAGAATCATTAACTGTGCTATGGAATAGATATTTGTGGAGTTTCTTTAAGAAGTTTGAAATTCTTATCATGTCATAGTTTGTTTTAGTTTCTGTCTTTTTTTTTACCTTTTAAAAAATGCAGAAGATCAGGAGACGTGCCAGCTAGGGGTGAAGATGTGTTCAGACCTGTAACCTTACAGGTTCAGGAAGACTTCAAAGTTGAGACTGGTAGGATCCAGTTACATTTCATCACAAAGGATAAATTTATGCCTGCAAGCCATAACCTTTGGTCAGTCTCTGTTTCTTTCTATTGGCTAAGAGATATACTTGTGTTATTCGTCTGTTGTGTATTCACACTGCATAAAATTCTCTTTCTTTAGTTTTATTTTGTTTTTCTGGCTACTTACATCTTCAACAAAGATTGAAGCTATCCATATTGGTGGCATGCCTATCTACAGAAGGCAAATCAAACTTTTAAAAAATGTTCTTCACTGTGCTAATGCAAGGGATGGCAACTGCTGGGGCTGCTGCAGAAATC
This sequence comes from Eulacestoma nigropectus, assembly GCA_013397775.1. NCBI lineage: Eukaryota > Metazoa > Chordata > Aves > Passeriformes > Eulacestoma > Eulacestoma nigropectus. Next base: position 17,294 of record VZTE01005893.1, on the reverse strand, counting down.
AGAAAGTAGAATAGCTGTTCCTTACATAGAAACTGAATTGAGAAAACATTGAGTAGTTATTAACACCATGTTGTTGTAGCCACAACACAGAACTCTGAGGCTGCATTTATTCCAGTAAATAAAATGGACCATGTCTCTGCTCTGGCCCTGTGACCAGTTGACAAGAGTGAGCTCATGATTAGCCAGCTGAAATCTTCTACTTTGCAAAACCACCTGACGGCCTCCAGATAGGCTGCTGGGTTTTGAGTCAGCTAAGACCTGAAAGCTGTGTCCAGATATTATCTGGAAGAGTATTACCTTGGATCAAAACAGTGCCAAGAGGTGTGCTAGTAATTAAAGGTCATGACCTGCCTCTGTTTATTATGCTTATATAAAGGTAGGTGCCAGGTGGTAGGAGAGCCAGAAGCCAGTGCAATGCCAGTCAGACAACGATACAAGCAGCAATACTGAGAGAAGACATATGAAACCCTGGGTTCTGCAAAGATATGCATAATTTTCCTTCCACACTGCAGAATGGAATAAAAAGGCACTACATTTCTTCTAAATTTTGGGAGCAGATGTATGCTCTTGCTGCTACTCTTAAAAGTCTGGGAAGGAGAATATACTTACTGTCATTCAAAAATGTTCCTTTTATCAAAGGAAGGCACTATGTGAACAATATAATACAAAGTTGTCATGAAAATCCAGCTTCACAAAACCAAAACAATATGAAGCGTTCTCTTCATCCCAAATTATGAAGGTTTCAAATGTCAGCCTGAATGAATAGCTCTGTTTTCCACCCAAACATATTTCTTGGACAACTCCTGGAAACCTGATGCCTGAACACTGCTGCTCTTCTGAGTTTCCATGCCAGTCTCCACCTGAAGGTACACTGAAATACATGGCTGTTCATAGCTGGAACCATGAAGCCATAGATGTACATCTGCTGTGCCTTCATTATAAGAGTGCACTTGGATATTACATCTAACTTCTGCATTTAACACATAGTCACCACTGAATTCTGGTGGTGTGTGCAGTGTGGGACAGCTGGTGAAAGAATTAAAGCTCAGGTTCATATTTCATCCTTATTCTGAAATGAGGAAAAATCCCTCAACTGGATAAAGCTTTTCTGTAGACAAGAAGATAATTGCAGGTCAATACCAGAGAAGAAGCTAGAGCCTCAGTTTGTTGTGAAATTGTGAGTACCTTAGGCAGCTTCAGGACAAAATACCTCCAGATTTTAACTGTGAGGAAGTGCAGCCCTAAGAAGGACACAATAATGTGGCTGCAATTTTTTTTTTTTATTGCTGGCTAAGCTAACTATCCACAGAGGTGTTTGTGCTGATTACATAAATTAATTTTACAACAAAGACATCCTCTTCAGATTTCATTTCAGAAATCAATTCTTGACTTTAAGATGAAAAAAAAAAACCTGGGATGCTGGACTTTTGAAGGATAAAAGAAAAAATAAGGTGCTGTGCTTATGAAGTTCCTTTAATAAAACAGAGGATATTACTACTGACATGATTGTCTCCAGTTCTCCCCTGTTTGGACAGATCTTATTGCTAGCTGATAATACTTTTCCAAGGTGATATTTAAATTTCTTTGCGTTCTTACCTTTGTGGTGTTCCATCCTAACCAAAAGCAGTTTGGTGTTAAAAGTACAGCTATACTTGCAAGCAGGGCTTAAAGAAATGCAGGGTGCAGCTGGTGTTGCAAAAGGCTCTCTCACATTTCTGCATAACACAGACTGCAGCCCAAGATGAAGCCACTAGAAAACCTCAGCACAAGCAAGATACACAAGATTGTATAGCCAATGATAACAGGAAAGTTTAACACTAGATCAACACAAGTGTAATTAGCTGTTTCAAGTGGAGACATTATTCTTCATTTCCTGCCCTCAGCTTGTTGCTCTGAACTGTTAAACAATAGCTGTATTTCATGCAAGAAGGGTTGGGTTTCAGACGCTGGTGAAATGGTTCCCCCGTGGGACCAGCTCCAAGGGTGGAAGGATTTATTGGGAGTGTGTCTGGGCTGCTTCAGGTGGGCCAAGACAGCCTGACAAACACAGAAAGAGTGGGGAGAGATAGCTTGCTTGACGATTAATTCAGCCGTATTTTCATCCAGCTGATTTCAGTCCTTTTGACTCACATGGGCTTTATACCCACTCTACTAAAACACAATCAAGACATCCCTTTCCTTTTCTTCTGATAAGCTCCAATTTTCAATATAACAAAAGAATTCCCCTTTCTTTTCCTTACTAATCTGTGCACAACTCTTCTTTTTTCTCCCCACTTTGCCAGTCTCCTTCATCTACATCCCACCCTTCAGCCATATTTTTTCAATCATACCTTTTTTCTTTCAGCATTCTCTGCTGCCTACTATTAACTTCCAGATGCACTAAGCTGTCTTTCCACGGATCCAAACTTCTTCAAGTCCCAGTGGGACTTGCCCTTGCCGAAGATCGCTAGACTGTGGAGGCAGCCTGGTCATTATCTGAGCCAAATTCCTGGGTTGCAGGTAATGAGAAGCAGCTAGATCCAGGGAAGAGCTTCCCTCCTGCTTATCCTGCAAGTTTTGCAACACGTGAACTCAGTATTACATAGTGAATCTAAAGTGAACATAGTCTTTTACCAAATTCATAGCTACCCCGCAATATCAGCAGAGTCTGGCATCATCCTGTGGGATAAGAAAGACTTCTAGAAGTGTCTAGCAGAAAAGCTTATATAATTATATCAATCATTAAATCTTTTCTGTATGTGCAGGTTATAGTTATGTGCATGTGTACCTTATCCTTTTTGTCTGACATAGTAAACATTTGATGATTTTTTGAAAACTTCTGCCATTTAAAAATGGTAGACTACAAATAATATAGGTTATATAGTGCTCCAAACATTTATAAATTTTCTGAGTGCACACATGCTGTTTCTGAGACCTATTCTGACTATCTGCAGATGCAAACAACATGACATGCAAAAAGGATTATAAATAATTGGAAGATGTGATGTGGAAAATTATTTCTTTCGCTGTCACTCTATGCCTTTATTTGTTCTTGAATCTCTTATTAAAAAAACCCAACACCACACACAAAGAAACAAACATGTACTCTGTACATCAGAACCTGGAAATGTCCCAAGCCACACTCTAACAGTTGGCAGAACTATCAGATAAGATACAACAGAAAAACTACAATGTGATGATGGGCTGATTTTAGAGACGAGAGACAAGACATAAACTTCTCGTAGGGTTCCTAGATTAAAAATTCAATTCCTGCTTCTGGTATAGGCTTCCTATATTACCTTAAATAAGTAATTTATGATTTCTGCTCCTTCGTTTCTGTAATCTGAAAACTAAAGAAAACCCATCACCTTTTTTTTCTACCACAATTTATCTGACTTCACTTTTTAAACTACAAAAAAATGTTTGCAAATAACCCTGCAAATGAACAGAGTTGACTTTACACCTAACAAGAGTCTCTTGGCTCATAACTAGTACCAAGTTCACGCATTTAGATAGTGTATAAGCAATAATGAAGCATTTCTCTGCAAAATGGTTTTGGTTTTGGTCATATAAAACAGTGACTCATTCTTTTCTTGTAGCAAACATTTTTTCTTGTCCTCATTTAAAAAGTACAAGAGAAGCAAAAGGAAAGTTTGTCTAGATGGTGTGAGATGGGATAGATAGAACAGAAAGACTGGAAAGAAGATGCGGAACACATAAATGGCTTCAGAGTGTGTATAAAGACTTTGCAATCTCTGATTTTTAAGTAACATTAAACTGCCTGCATTAGGTCTTCTTCATCTGTATCATTCTATACAACAGATGTTGATCCCGTGAATCTTTCAAGTGAAAACCTTCCGTGATTCATAGAAAATTTATGATTAAAAGATGGTATAAAGATGAGAAACCACCCGCCATTACGAGCCATGATGAACATGTGTGCAAAGTTATCACAAAAGACGCTGTGCATTCTACTCCCAGAAAAGGAAAAAAATGTTCGCTTTGGTTGAATAAAATGTAGAAATTAAGTAAAGATGGTCCTCTCCTACTGTTTAAGTCTTTCGTATCAGTTTACAAGCAGTAAAATCAGAAGAGTTCAGCAATAACATTACTTCTACTCATCTGTCAATTTCTAGAAATCAGAGTATATAATTTGTTAAGTAATCCTTTGAATTCCCATCTGAACATTAAAAAAGAAATGTAGTATCACTTCATGTACCTGTCCGTGACTTTTCAGACTGTAAGCAACTCCCAGTGCATAGCTTGATTTGTCTGTCTGAAGCCATGAGGCAGACCTTTGTATCAACAAAGGGTTAGTTTAGATTTGCTGGCTTTATCTAATAAATTCAATGATTCTTCCCCCTCCCAAAAGCATATAGAAAAGGCAACAGAGACAGTAGCATGTACATAGTGTTGATATCTTTTTTTCCATTCAGGGAGAAGAAAAAAAAAAATGCCATCTGAATTAAGTAACAGTGTGAAAATGGAGATAAATGCAACAATCTGAAAATTCATTTCATATAACAAGAAAACTTAAAAAGTTACACTGTGAATTAGGAAAATAGAGTTGAAATATAAATTTGAAAATGGTCTGCCCACCTTCCTGGAGGTCGCCTGCACACCACAGCTGCATTTCTGAGCTGAGGATGGTGCAAGTCCTCCCAGACAACAAGTGCCAGAGAGCCAGAGGGGTTTGGTGTCATCATGGAATAGGAAAGATGAGGCTCCAGTGCTCTTCTCCTGCTGGCGCTGTAACAGTCAGAGGGAAAGGTAGATAAATGGCCCTGTGGGCATCATGTCTCCTTTCTGTGTGATGGGGGTGGGCTCTTCTCCTCCAAACTGTATGCTTCTCCCTTTAAAGAGCCATCTAGAATGGCATGGAGATGACCCGAAAGCCCTGGGAGAGTGGTAGAATCACAGCCTTGAACTCTGAAGTTTGCTAGCAGCTACTTTTGCTTGAGGCAGATGATGCTATGCTGAAAGCCCTGCATCTTACACCTTCCTTTTCCTGAATCAGAGCAGATCCTGGCGTTGGAACAAGACCAAGGAGGAGGAGGTGAGCAGGATCCCCCACAGACAGACAAGCATAGTGAGGGCTGGCAGAGGGGAGTGGGAGGAAAGAGGTCTCATAAGTCCCACTGAAACTCTGTATGGCTCCTGACCAACTTGCTTTCTGAAAAAAATGGAAGTGTTTTACTGCATCTGAAGTCAGCTACCTACAGAGTATATATCTAGTTTGAACTGGTCATCTTTTCAGTCAGTGCTGAAAGACAGGCACATTCAAACTGAGCATAGCAAGCTGCTGACAATAAGAGAGCAACATTCATTTGTCGTGTGCTGTAATAATAAACAGGGGTGAAAACCAGAGGGATTCTTTGCTCTTCAAAACCTTTCTGCAGTTAACCTGCTGTATCCATCTTGGAGTTCATATGTTTCACATTCTTATAAAGGATGTCCTAGAACAAGGCACTTTAGACTATGACTGGTTTTTAATTTTTTTTGGTATGATATGTTTTCATTGGTAGTTTGTGTTATGCCCTAGAATGAAAAGAGAAAATTGAAGTACAGATCTTGCCTGGAACAGAGATTAGGAATGTTAAAATGTTGTAAGACCTTGGCAGGGTCCTACAGCAAAGGAAGAAGATTATCTTGGAGGCAAGGAATTATCATGATGTCCTCTTCTGTTCTGCTGATAAGCTTCTTAAGGGAGACACTAGTCAAGGACATTTTTATTCTATTTAATGATATCTTGTAATATTTCTGTGTGCTTTTTGGATACAGCTGCAATGTGAGAAATATGGCTGTTGATCAGCTAAGGGAGTAGGTATTTCAAGTTTTTATAATCAGATACTCTAGAAGCGTTTTCTCAGGTATCCTGAGAAAGGCATTTTTGAGATAATGCAGAATTTGCTTGATCATGTTCCAACATGGTTTTTAAAAGAATGCCTGCCTTCCTCGGTCATGCTATCCTGAGAGTTGTGAATTGCTCTCTTCAATTTGGAATAGTTCCAAAATAATTTGAAAAGGGCTACAATCATTCTTTTGTTAGAGAAGATGTCTTATCTATGGATGTTTTCTTTAATAGCCAACCAGTTCATAATTTACACATTTCAGTTAACAAGGAAAATAGTTTAAAGTTCAGTGCAGATTTCATTATATATGTTATAGTACTCATCTGGGAGAGCTAGACTTTATGATTGTCCCTTGATTGTTAATAGTGTAACTTTTTTGCATCAAGCTCTGTTCTTCTTGTCAATTTACTTTTTGGCAGCAGTCTGACAAATAACTTAAATACTTGGTTAGTGTTATGCACAAACCTTTTCTTATGGCCATTATCATGCTTGCCCTTGTATATAAAGCAAGATAATAGCAGTGTCTTCTTAAGGGGAGGTAAGTTGTAATTTCTGAATGCAAAATGAAGTCCTAGCAATTCAGTTCCAATAAATTATGAACATGATTGACAGGAAATAAGTAAATAAAAATACAGATGAAGCTTTGCAACAGAAATCCCAAAGATATCCAATAAGCCTGATCCATTTTGCATAAAAATCAATGACATTGAGACTCATAGACATTTCCTAGGTTTTCCTAGGAAATTTTCCTAGGTGCATGGGGAGAAAAAGGCACTTGCAGAGCGTTATTCACCTGTAAATGAGTTTATATGTTGGAAATGCCCATTTTTTTCTGTTATTTCACGAAGGGTCAAAGTTCCCTAATAGAGAGCAGACTTTTGCTTTTGGGTGTTGAGGTTCCCTGAGATTAGTCTTGAAGACCTTCTCTGGGAACAAACTCTATATGAAGCAACTGGGGGCTCTTTAACGAAGGCCATCCTGTTGAACAGCAGTGTCAAACTCAGGGTTTTATTTACCATCTTTCCTTGATAAGGCACAGTGGTCTGTAAGACTTTTATAGCTTCTTAGAGAATGGCACAGGATTGCCAGTTTACAGAAATTTTTTTTATTATTTTTTTATGGTTTTTTTTATGTTTAGTGATCTTCGGTAGTTTCCCTTCCCTCACTGAGTTATATAATACGTGAATATGGCAGAATTCACTTGAAAAAGTTCTTCTAGCCCTCAGGACAGCATAAAAGAAGCTATAAAATAGAAACTATATATAAGTAATAAAATTGTGATATTTAATGTTTCTAAAGAGTTGTGGGGCCTGAATTATTAGAGCTCAATCATGGTTTGAATCATCTGTGAAATACTCCCACTCTTAAGATAAACACATATTTTTGTTATATAATCTCTCTTCTACCAGTAAATTTCATTACTCAACTATTTGTCAAGGAAAAGTTTAGCTAAGTGTCAGAAACAAAAAAATCTTATTTTTTGTAGAGGACTCCAAGAAATTATCTTTCCAATATTCTTTGTACCCACAGTGAGGCGGATTTCACTGAGCATATAAAGCTTTGTGTGAACTTGCTGTTAGAGGCTATGAACTGCCTTCCAGCTTTTCCTGTATCAGTTGGAAATGAAAAATAAAACCATATGAAATATTAAATAAGCATGTTGATGTCTTATTTTTTCAGATATCACACCAGTCTTTCTAGCAATGAGAGAAAAAGAAATTGTCAGAATTTTCCAAAATCATAAAAATGCTTTAAAATACTAGAAACCAATTTCCAAAATTGTAAAAATGATTTATACTTAGTCACTCTCTTAAAAGAAATTATTTTGGCAAGGGTAAGAATAAAAAAGAACTACAGCATGAACAAAAACCACTTCATCTAAAAGGTGGATTCCCCTTTTGCAAGCCTGTATAAAACCGTGATATGGTGAACATCTGGAATACTCAAAATCAGTAGGAAATTATTTTAACACAGTGTATAGGACTAATTTGCCTAAATTTAGACATCTACAAAGTAGACATCTAAGTTTGAACTGGTTTTCGAGGCCCTAGGTAATCAGTAAAAAGAAACAGGCTTTTTCACAGAACAATTCATCTGCATTCTAAAACATATGGGAAATGGTCCAGATGAATGACTTCTAGAAAATGTTTATTTTTCTCTGTTGAACACAAAGACAGATACAATTGACTACCTTGGATGTAAACATCTGTAATGTAGTCTACAGTTAGGCAAGATATCTTTATTATTTTTAGAGCTATAATAGAATGTAGAGTCTCTACGCCAAATTTGGGTACAGAAATCAGCTACATGGTTGAATTTTCTTAGGTTTAGATTAGTTACCTCAAAATCTACGAGTGCAAATGCATGTATCTACTTGTGTTTGTGCAGGATGTATAGCCTTTATCAAGATTTATGTCAGAAATATTCACCTTGTTAACTTGCCTCTGCAATATCACATACAAAACCAAGTCACGTTACTAAGACAAGATTTTCAAATTAATGTTATGCAATTGAGTAAGAATATTAACAGTACTGGGGTGGAAAGTTCTTTCACTTATTTTGTAAGCCTCAGCTCCAGGTGAATGCCACATCATCTCCCCTTACTCGTTCATACATGTGTTTGGAAATCAAAAGGATACGAGTTCTGCACCAGAAGGTTATTAAGGCTGACTTTACTACAGGCGTCATCTTACAGTACACAATACACAAAGTATAGAGTTATTAATACCACTTTAATCCTCAGATCCTAAAATCATAAGAACCATTCTATGAAAAATAGAGGTAAGTTAGGCAGTGCTTAACAGAAGGTGAAATATTTGCAGTTCTAAAGCCTGTATGAAAATCTTTAAGAAGCAGAGGAATGCTTAACTTCCACTTTGTTTGCATGAAGTCCGTTGTGAAGTGGTGAAATGTCATAATGGTCACATCACAAAGATAAAGCTTGGGTTGTGTCATATGGGATAGATGGAAAATAGTTGCCATCATTTCTACTAAGAATGTAAATCTACAAACATGTATATCAAGTTCTGAATCATTTCCCATAATAGGACCTGATGTGATCCTTTACCATCTCCTCCTACTTCTTCTTCAGTATTCTCCCACACTTCAGCCAGGAACCCTAATCTATTTCAAACTTTTATTTTTTCCTTCTGGTACACTCAATCAGGCAAATGTCAATTTGGTATCAAATTGCCTTCATGTCTCCTTCTTGGCGTGATGACCCACAGGGCAGGTTTCAACTGAAGGTGCATTTAGATGTCAGGAAGTATGGATCTTAGAAACAGGAATCTCAGATACAAGCACATAAGTATCTGAGATCTTGTTAGAGACAATTGAGAATTAAAGATTAACTCATTCCTCTAAACATAGGCCTCTAGTGTAATTTATAATGCACTAAAATATCTTAAGACAACTGGACAGGACTGGAAGTTGTGAGCCCTTTGGGAAGAGAACTGTCTTGGTTCAACCACTGGAAACTTAGCAGAAGACTCAAGAAAATCAGTGGGCATCAGATGCTATTTGTTGGCAACTGAACTTGAGCCAACATGGTCTGGGATGTCATTCCCAAATCTCGCACACTGGCTATCTGCATTTGTCACCATTCACGTGGTTCAGCTGGAGGGATTGATCTGGCATGGACTTGGTGCTGAAATCAATTAACCAGGAGGTCTGGTTGTGGCCCAAAGGAACAAGGTTTGAGAAAATTATTTACCCTAGCCATGCTACACAGAGGATCACGCCAACTGTGCATGAAATAGCTTCCAGGATCAGATCTATTATGAATTGAATATTCACTACAGATTTAATAAAACTGCTTCAGCAGTATAAACTTGGTTGTAAAATACAGAATTTAAATCAGCATTCGGCTCTTGCAGTGTTTTATGCATACGATCCACTTACAAACTTTCATTAAGGAAGCTGGGTTAAAGTCATGAGGAATAGTTTTTATAAGCTTTGTCTCCTTAAAATCTTATAAAAATAAATTTAAGTAGCTTACATATCCCTAAATAAGCTGTAACAATAGTATAGCACAGTTAAGTTAATTTAGTGTGTCAGAAAAAGTTTTCTTGCTGGTTTTCAGAATGTTAGAGTTTTGCCGGATATATCATTACCACCAAGTTGGTACTGACTTGTGGAGGCTATAAAACAAATAAAGTCATTAAAAATAATTTGAACAAAAGGAGTAACTCGATATCATAATGCCATCCACATTTGGTTAAAATGACTAATTTTAAAGCTCCCTTTCATCTTACTAAACAGATTTCCAGAGTCAAAAAAAAAGTGATTAATAAATTATCCCCCATAAATCTTATGATAACTATGATAGTCTTTGGAGAATTATGAAGACACATCTGGAAAAAGTATTTTACTGCCTGTAAAACAGCATGCCATGAATTTTACTAGTTCATATTAGTAAGTGAAATACGGTATATAATTTTGCATTCATCAGTGTGAGTGCAAAACACATAATTTTCTTCTCCCCAAAACCATTAGATTTATTTCAAAAAGAATGTTTCTTGTAAAGTTTATAAGGAACTTCCTTTCTTTTATTCATATAGAGATATTTCTCCCTTATATTAGCTGTAATTTGCAAGATGAACTGGAGAGTACCTAACATCAGAACAGAAGTAAGCAAACAGTAAGAGTAATAGGGTTCATTTGTTATTATTATTACACCAAGGTTAAAATGAGCAAGGCCAAGCCACTGAATAAATGCCAGAACACTAATCAAGAGAGAAAGCAAAGAAGTTCATTTCTGCTATGTAATCCAACAATAGCTATTACGTTATTCTTTTTCATTAAGGACATTTTTAAATATATAGATTAGAGTTGCAAGTCATTCAAGATGAGTGGCTGTAATATTTCTGGAATTAAAAACTTGATTAAACTTAAGTATTTCTTAAATAAAATGAGCAATGTTCTTGTAGAGCCAAGTATGTCCCAGGGAAATATAAAACCCTTTTTATTTCCAAGCAGATGTTTGTAATAAGAAATGGATGGTGAGTGAAAGGGAAGAACACCATTAAGCTAAGGTAACCCCTAAAGATTTTTATATAGCTCTGCAATCATAAGCTCCATCAGTGATAAATATCACAATAGTGCTTGTAATGTACCTGGTTTTATTTATGTGTAGATCCTTGAATATGCTTTACCTCAAGTAATATAATTCGCTTAATGACCACAGAAAAGTTATATTTTAATATAAATGAAAGCGACATAACTTTTGTAACCTGAAATGGTTCTTTCTCTAAAGATACTATAAATCAGGACAATAACATCTGTAAACATGCTTTGTTTTTACAACAGAAATAAACAAAAAGCCCAGAGAAATGCTTACTAATAAAATGTATGTGGATTAGACCACTTTATTGCAAACAATACTGCAACAATTTCAACACAAATTATTTGTGTAACATGTTTCTCAGACTGATAACATGGGTGACATTTTGGTCATAAAACTGCTATTGCAGTAAATATAGCTGTCCTCTGTTCTGGTTTGAAATGGCTGTTATCTCACTGCATTGTTTTGCATGTTGTAGCTGATTTATTAAATATTCTAAGCTGAATTGAGTTTTTACCTATTGATACTTGCTGACTTTTCTGAAAGCAAAGACTTTACCTCCTTTTAGCTTTCCTCAAGCCTTCCTTACTCTCTTCCCTGGATTTTGGCAGAGCTTTATGAGAAAGGCTGGGGCCTTTGCACAGCTGTTGTGATGCTGCTGTAGGAAGTGTTGGATAACATCAAAACCATGTGTCCCCAGACAGGGGAGGGTGAGGGTCAGAGGGACATGCAGAGATGTGTTGGGTTTATGTGGCAGGGTCTTGGTGGTGGTGGGGCTCTAGGGGAAGCCTCTGCAAGGAGATGCCAAGGGCTGCCCAGAGCCTGTCACAGCCACTTCCAGCCACCTCTGCAGCAGACTCAGTATGCCAGCGCTCAGCCCACCTGGGGAGCTGGTGTTGCCTCTGAGGAATCAGTGGTGCTGCTGAGGAAACACGTTAAAGAAAGGGTAAATAACACAAGAGGGAGATAGGAGAAGAGAGCAGAACAGACTGAGAAATGAGAGGGTGTACCAGGGTCCAAGAAGGAGGCTTGAAGCTCCAGAGCAGTTGTTCTCTGCAGCCCATGGAGAACCCATGCTTTGCAGAGCAGGTTCATCCTGAAGGACTGCAGCCATTGAGAAGGACTCATGCTGGAGTGGGAAAAAAGCATGAGGGAAAAGGACTGGAAGAGAGAACCTGTTATGCATTGATCAACCCCCATCCTCCATCCTTCCTGTGCTGCCGGGGAGGTTGGATTGTTGGAGTGAATTTGAGTCTGGTAGAGGAGGAGGAAAGGTGTTTGGTTTAGTGTTTGCCTTTTTGATCCTCACTACTAAAGTCTATTTCAATTGACAATAAATTATTCCTTCCTCCCCCACCACCTCAACTTTCAGTCTGTATTGCCTGTGATGGTAATCAAGAAGAAATCTTCCTTTTTCTTGATCCATGAGTTTTCTCATCCAATTTCCTCACTGTCCCAGTGAGGGGTGGTGGTGACAGTGACACGTGAATGAGCAGCTGGCTGGGTGTTGGGCTGTTAATCAAGGCTGACTCATCATGAAATAGCATAACACTCAAAAATAGATGACAGATGCATAAACAGACTGCTACAATGCAAATCGCATACAACAAATCCATGCTTTTCAGTTGTATTATTGAGTTATTCTGCACTGGATGTGACCCATTTTAAAAGATAACTATAAAACTTGCAAAAGTTCATCAAACATTTTTCTCTATGAATTTCAGCATACAATTTGCCTTAAATAAATATCAGTGTGAAAGATTTCTCTGTATCAACCAACCTCTTCCCCTTACCATCAAGGTGCACTCTACAAACTCTGCATCACATAAGGAAGAAAAAACAACTGCACAAACTAGTCAGAAAGCACCAGGGTGAAAAATTCTCCAGGAGCTATAAGGAAGCGCAAAACTTATCCACTGCTCTTTGATACAACTGCAAAAAAGACAACTCTCATTTGGGAGTGTAATAACAGAAGTGTTGCCTCTGAGAGAAAGCAGATTATTATTCCATTCTACTCTGTACCAGGGAGCCCTCAGATGGAGTATTCTGCCCTGTTTCAGCATCACATTTAAAGAAACTTATAGACTTATAGATATTGGAAAGAGTACAAAGATGAGCAAAAACCCAAGAGATTAAGAAAACATGACCTCCCTGAAAATTCAAAAAGAACTGCTATTTTTAAAGGGAAGATTGCAGTTGACTGGAGTGGGACATGAACTGGTGACATGATAAGATATGTAAGACCTAGGATGAGAAAGATGATGACCTTCTTTCCATGCCTTTCATAAGTAAGATAAGAATAAATTGACAATTTAAAAAAGAGGAAATTATAAACAGATAGCAGAAAACTTTCAAACTAAAATAGAAGCCAAGTTCTTGTAGATGTTTAACTATTAAAATTGTTGAAAGTCTAGAAAACTTGTAATTACCATTGCATGGGAAGAAGACTGCAGTGATTCATAGCACCATTCCAGCCATATGTTTCAATGAGGCCTAAATTTTTGTCTTTGAAAACTGGTGCCAAGTACTATAGGCATGAATCTCATTTAGAATTTGACTAGGGATAAAATCTGTGCCATTGCCTTATCCTAGAATATCAAATTCTTTATATCTATTATGCAATGGGTGGATTTATAGTAATGATTTACTGAACTGAATGGGTCCTTCTTAGGTGTAAATTTGTCATTTCAGTTGCTCTTATTATGCACACTCAAGTGCACACCTGAAGCACTTGAAGTAGTCCTCTTGGTACAGGAACTTGAAGCCATTCTCAGAGACACTATTGAAAGTATCCACTTAAGATACGGATGCCTGATCCTTCAGGATGTAGCTCTCCATGACTGTATAGTGTGTGACTGGCACCTGCAGCTGCCATGAACTCCATTGCAGGTAAAGACAAGTCCTGCTAGAGCCCAAATGGACAGCAGTGAATTAAACTTTGTTCTTCTGTGTTTGTGCTGCACAGTGAGGAAAGTGGATACATCCAATGTACAGAATTTAATATGAAGTCTTGCATATGTAAGGTCGGTGCATCAACCAACAAAAAAAGTACCAGGACTTACTCAGAAATAACATTCAGGTCCACTCAGAAGATGGTTGCTGAATAACCCCATTGCCAACCCTATCAGAGTTCTGTTGTGAGGGTGATTTTTTTTTTTATTTTTGCCTAAATGTCTCTTGCAAATCCAATCAAAAACTGAGAGTATGTTTATTTTTTTCCAAAACTGTTACGATGAGGAGTGACTGACTTTTATAATTTTGTTATGTTTTTAGTATAAAAAACCCCATGAATATGAGATATTTGAGAAATTATGATTATGATATTTGCTTCTGCTTTTTCTAAACAGTTCTAAACTGGATTAATAAATTTCAAAATATTTTAAATATTCCAATATTTAAATATTCCAGATATTTAAATATATCCAATATTCCTTTCTAAGACAACCTGCTCTTTTAACAGGTTAACTCCAGTTGTGTGATGCTGTTTCAAGTTGTAATAACATTACTTTTTTCTTTCCTTGATATATCTGCATTTGAGTGAAGCCGCAAATGGTTCCATGCATATGTGCAATGTCCAGCTTTATGCAGGCAGAGACTTGCAGCAAAGTAAAACCACAGAGAAGTGAGTCTGCTGGAAATGATGATTCTCTCAGCACCTGAGCAACCTATCTGTTCTTGGCACAGACCACAACGTCTATAAAACATGGAGAAACTGTGTATGGAACATAGGTTTAGTCAATTTACCTAATTGTTTGCTTATTTCTAGTAAATACGCTAGTAAATGAAACATAATTCAGCAACAACATTTTCTTTCATTTTCTCTCAATTTCTTTTATAATTGCAAAGAAATTCTCTGCTAATTGTAATTTATAAATTAATTTCAGGCAATACTGATTATGGAGGGCAAAAATTTAGATTCCCTTCTGAATAACAATTTTTTTCCAAACACTAAAGTAAGTGCAAAACCACTGTGGGTTGCACCTGTAGCCAGGGAAGAAAGATATGTGCTTCCACATGGCAAGTCCTGTCTGTGGATGGGCTGAATGGCTTTCCTAGTAGTGCTTATACCCACGGAATTGCAGAATATTTTTGGTGAAAAGAGACCATTAATGATCACTTATTCCACCCCCTCACATGGGCAGAGACATCTTTCACTATATCAAGTTGCTCAGAGGCCCCTCCAACCTTACCTCGAACATATCCAATCAGTCACAGAGTCATCAAGGTTAGAAAAGGCCTTTAAGATCATCAAACTCAACTGTCAAACTAGCACCATTACCATGTTCACCATCAAACCATGTCCTCAAGTGACAGATCCACATATTTTTACAACTCTTCCAAGGATGATGACTCCACCACTTCTGTGGGAAGTCTGTTCCAATGATTTACAATCCTTTCTGTGGAAAAAAAATCCTCTTATCTAATTTAAACTTCCCAGAGTGCAACTTGAGGCCATTTCCATTCAATTCCTTCCATTTTCAATGATAGGGCACTTAAAACTTATGGGCAACCTGTTACATTGTCTCAACATCCTCATTGTAAAAAAAATTTTTTCTTTATGCTTAACCTAAATCTACCATCTTTCAGTTTAAAACCATTGACCTTTGTCCTGTCACTACATCCTTTGGTAAAAAAGTCTCTGTCTTTCTTTCAAGCCCCCTTTATATATTGAAAGGCCACAATAAGGAGTTCCTTAGAACTTTCTCTTCTCCAGGCTGCACAATCCCAACTGTCTCAGCCAGGTCCCTCTCCACTGATTATGGACAATTAGTTACTAACTAAAGAGGCTTAATCAACTCCTGAAGTCTACATCAAATGCTGGACAACAAAATAATTTTAAAATGGTTTCTCCACATGCTCTTGGAATACCCTGGTTTTACTGTGCTTCAATCCATTTTCTAACATCTCTAATAGAGGCTGCTTCAAATGCTTTAAAGATATTTGATACCAAGACAAGAAGGGGAATATTCACGATGTCACATAGACATGACAAACATCCCTGTCAGTGTGTTGTCAAAGGTACTGTGGTCAAAGGTTTCACAGGCTACCATGGGAGCTTCACATGATTTGTGATTCTGTATTTGCTTTGGAAAACCTGTTCTCAGGATGTGACAAGCATCAAGGAGGGGCTGTCATGTCCCTGACATCAAGAAGGAATGAAGATGGAAATCTTTACTCTGTTTCAGCCAAATCTGTGGAAAAACAAATGATTTATTCAGGGAATCCCTTGACCAAATGTACTTATGATAAGAATTAAGGGAATGGAAGTTTGGTAACTGAAAGAGGTACCACTAGCAAGGACTGAAGCATAAGGGAGACACAAATCAGAAATGCTGGGAACATCTACTAGAGAGTACACTAATATTCGCTTCCACCAATGTGCTCTGCTTCCTGTGTTCAATCTTGATGCCTGTGTTATGGGCCAGTAAAAGATGTGTTACTGAACTGGAATTGGTAGCCCACTTTTTCTTATAAATCACTGTCCCAGAGTCTATTCTCTATGTTAAGGTCAGCTTGCATAGTCTGACAATGTGCACAATATTAAACTCCTTTACTCTTCAAAACACATCAGCTCCATCTGAACTATCCACCCAGTGAAGCCTTTGGTGTGAGAGGGCTGCTGCACCATTCTGAGAGTTCTTTGACAGAGGAAGTATTGATTGGTCTGAGTGATAAGGTTGTCAGCAACCAGTCTAACATTTTTCACAGTTATGACAGTCGACCTTCAGGTCTTAGCAATGTTCCCTGGGATTGTTCACCTTCCTAGTATAAATAAAGCCAGCACATTCTGGGTTAATAGGGAGTGGCAAGTAAGACTGCAACTCTATATCCTAAAAAACATCTGTACAAATTCAGAGCGTAGTGTTTTGATGGCCTGGAAGAAAAGGATTCTGCTTATTTTTCCATCACCTGTCTTCCTGAAGAGCAGAATGAACAATCCTCCACTGTAAATCACAGGGGCAGGCTCACTGCAACTAAGAGGACACCTCTGTATCTCAAACTATCAAAGTGCTCTTAATTTCACTGTACTGTTTTTTTCTCCTTCTATGAGTGAGGACAATAGTCTTCCACATCAGATGCTTGCTCTGATATTAAACATATAACAGGTCATCACATAGTCAGGTACTGTTGGGAAGTTTTCCATAAGGGCTAAGACAGAGACACTGTGAGATACCAGCACTTCAAATAAATATGGATACATATCAATGTCTCTTATTTGGAAAGCCACTGTTAACATGGACAATTTTTTACATCTAGGAAGATTTAAGGGAACTAAGGTTTCTTGTTTGTTTGTTTCTTTTAAGCAACTTCATTTAACTTTTCCTCTGTCTTTTCTGATTGAAAGCAAGATATTATCATGCTCTGTTGCGGTGTGGTAGCCCATCCCTGCGCTGTCTAAC
>VZTE01005891.1:2553745-2578258 GCA_013397775.1 Eulacestoma nigropectus | reverse complement strand
TGGCCCATCAAAGGTCCCCCCAAAGGAGTCCCCAGACCCTGCACCAGAGCACCAGAGATGATGCAGCAGACCCTCAGTGTTGTAAGGGACAGTGTGTCAAGCTGGCCCCTGCAAGGGAGGCGCGTGGGTGTTCCCACCTGGCCAAAGCGTGCATTAATCCACGGCACTCTGTACTCTTCGGCGTGTGGCCATGTGTGGCGGTGCCGACAGGGTATCCTCACCACCAGATCAGATGGAGGGGAGCAACGAGACATCGCTGGGACCCCTGGATGGGTGATTTGCTTCCACCTAACCCCTGTCACCTCTCCCTGTCCCCCCAACCCCCACACACACTTCTTTCTCTATGTCTTTCTTTCTTTTCTCTTTCCTTCTCTTTGCCTCTTTTACTATTAAATAAAATACATCAATTTTTTGGCACCAACATGTAACCTCGTTTGGTTTTAATCTCATTTTTGGGAATATTTTGAACCTTCCAAGTTCTTTCTTGTTTATGCACAGAGACTTAGTTTTCTTTGCTCTTCTGAATTTAAACTGGATCGTAACAACATAGGAAGCAGTGAATTGAATCCTTGTTTTTCTTGCTTGTGTATATGGCTTTTGCTCTTCCTTTTATCTCAACCTGAGTTTTCTAGCTTTACTCTTCCAGTTCTCTTCCCAATCCTGCTGGTGAGGGAATGAGCAAATGGCTTTGTGGGCTTGGTGGCTGGCTGGGTGAAACCATGGACAATATGCTGTTTTATATAAAAGGAAGCATCCATTATTTCAATGGTTTTACCTGAAACTATATAATGCTTAATATTCTGTTATTCTGTCCACCCATAAATTCAGTATTCCATGCTATAATAAACTTAACACTTCAATTTTTAACATTGCACCTTATCCCTGAATCATACTTGTTTGTGAATGTTATACACTTGTACCTACAAGTAAGGAAAGATAAAATTCAAAAACCTCAAAATTTAGTAATTGCTATATTTTGCAATGTTACAGAAGCCTTGGAAAGGCAATAATTCATCCACTGCTGGCCATAGCATATAAAGGCAAATGTTAAATATCCCTTTGTCATTAAAATTGACATGGTGGTAAATGAAAGAATTTACTTTTTTGCTATTTATTTATATTTGGCTACGTGGTCAATGGAATGTCTGCTTAAAAACAAAGAACCTTTCACTAATGCTTACTTTTTTGCCTCATTTATCTTACATACTATCAACAAGAATCAGCTTTCCCTCTGCAAAGAAAGCTTAAATGCTTATCACCCAGATGATATGCAAGAAAAAGCTCTGAATTTGTGGGCAAACTCTTATCTGTGGCATGCAGAAACACATGAAATATCAGAAGAGAAATGCATCAACATTAATGTCAGTGAGAAGGGAAGCAGGACCTGTCACTTTGATTAACAGATCACCTGACAGAACTCCTTCCTGTGCATGGAGAACAAATATATAACTTTGGCAACCAGTCAGAGTTGCTGTTTTCTCAAGTCACAGATATTAATTGCATTGTAATCTTTGTTGCACCTCACTTTGATTATCCTATAGCACATAAGACTGAAGGCCAGACTTCTTTGTTTATATTTGCTTTTATCAAGTATATTAGACCTGTTTCTTCTTAGATGAGAGATTAGCTTTCTAAAACTGTTTATGCCACTCCTTTAATGGCCCTTTTTGCTAGTGTATTCTATGAGTGGTTTTACATAATGGACTTTCCAGGACTATCAAGATCATTTTTTATGTCTGTCTTCTTGTTTTGTGAAATAACCTGGTATATGCAAATGATAGATTTCTCCTGACAGGGTGACTGCAAGTCAGGAACTGTACACGTACCTAAAAAAACATGAAATATCACTGTATTTAAAATGTTTTTCTAGTAAATCATATTTAATACGCTTTCCCAGCCATTCTCTTCTGAATACAGCTCAATAACACCACAAATGAGTAAGTGGCAGTAAAATGGGACCATCAGAAACTCATAGTCTCATCCAGTGTCACAGGGGCTTAAATGAAACACAGTCCAAGTATGTCTTTCTATCCTGCTGTTACACACCACTGAAGATTCTATCCATCCTGACATTTAGTTTAGTACAACGTAGTCTTTTCTTCCAATAAAAGTTTCCAGGAAACATAACAAACTATTTTGTTCTCACTGTTATTTTTCAGTTTTACTTCCCCCTCCACCTCCTGCAATCATGGCAGCAAAGAACAATAAGGATTAAAAGGCATCAGCATCCAAGGATTTCAAATGTGGGACTAGCACTGGTTACAAACTGCTCATGCTTATTTAAGTATGTTCAGGTAAGGTAAGGAAAGTAACAGGCCATACATGATTTAACTATCCCCCACAAGAATCATCTAGTCTAATCCTTTTCTAACACATGGCTTTTAGAAGGGCTATAAAAACAGATTTCTACTCTCCCCATGCAAAATATACGCAGATTGCAGTCAGACCCTATGACATTTGGGTATTCCACACTGAGCACTCAAACTGTTTTTGCTGTTCTGCACTTAAAACGCTGCAGGAAGCCTGTGAAGAAAGTGTCTTTAAGATCAATGCAGACAATTATCATTAGTTTAACTAAAAGCATTACATTGCTATTCATAAAGGTTCATGGTAATCTAGTGTTGAAATTATACCATACAGAATATCTTCGTTGAGATATAATTTCATGGAACACTTTGTTTCTCTCCTTTGACTTTCACTGCCCCATCAGATTATTTCCTCACCCATAATTTCTGAGATGTGTCTAGCAGCATATAATGGCTTGGGGAAAATGCATGTTGCTTTTTGTGTCCTTTCAGGCTATTAATCATTAGTAACCTTGTATTCAGAGTTAGTTCATTAAATATGTATGCCTTTTGGTAATCTGATGCCTAATATATATTACAAACATTGTGCACTAACAGCAATTATATTCTCTCTAATGGGTTTTGTAATTGTAGTACCATGTTGGAGAAGCTTGTGAAGTCGGAAATTCTAAAAGTGTCAGTAAAACAGATTCTGCTAAATGATAGCTCAGTAATAAACACAGGGACAAAAGTATTACTTTGAAAAATGATAGGATAAACTATTTAAGGAACTGAATTATTAAGATTCGTCTTTATTTCAATCTGATGAAGAACAAAGTGATGAGGAAGGAAAAAGCAAATCTGCAAAATATCAGGGTGCTATAATGTCATTGTTCAGTTCACATGTCCTCATTACTCTAAACCAAGACTACTTCAAATTTTATAAGGCTTTTTTGTTTGGGTGTTTGGTTGTTTTTTTAGTTAGTTTGGTTGTTTTTTTTCCCAGCTGAAATGATCTTTTTAAGATTTAGATAATTGAGGACTAGCAGTATCTTCTTGGTGGAGATTGCAACAGATTTTCCACTTTCTACAAATAAAATACACCATGAATATTGGCACAAAAATGTGAATAATAGGAAAACTGACACCTCAGGTGTCTTTAATGTATTTTTCTTATGCTAGTAAGCCTGCAAAAATAAGGAAAATATTCTATTACTAACTAAAAAAATATAAAACAAAAACCAACTGTATTCCTGTATTTATGGCACTTTTCCCTCTATGTTTGAATGAACTTACATAGGACATGATGAACTATCAGCAACTATTTGACATGCTTTAGATCTGATTTAGAAAATTTATCTGGATTGTAGTTAGAAGTAGCAAGTTGTGTTGTTTAGGTGCATAACAAAGTTTTGCTCTGATTATGACTTAATTGAAAAAAATATTTATTAACAAATAGGATTATAAGATGCTCTTTTTTCAGTTACAAAGGTTTTTCAATATATTTACTTATAACATTCAGAAATATCACTGACATAGAGCAAGGTTCATGAAATTTGAGGTGTGCTGACTCCAGAATTTCCAAGTCATTGGAAGTGGTGAGTGGCTCTGAGATTCCAAAAGCTATTCTGGCATCTAATATCTTACATTTTTGTGGTGTAAGAAAATCTTTAAGGTTCTTGGTAGGCTATGTTAATAAAAAGCTGGCCTAAACAACTAAAGGACCACAGAAGAACAAGAGCAGATAGGGACCAAACTAATGGCCTTCCCTGGCTAATCCCATGCCCACCACAAGGGAGCCATTAATGACTTCTCCATTCACACAGGAGAGCCACCAGCCTATTAAAAGCTCCTCCAGACACATAAAGCAGTAGAGAGATATGACAGCAGATGGAGGCAACCCAATAATCCAACCAGAGACGCAAGACTCCAACATCTTCCCTCCTGGAGCTGTTTCTGGGGAGCTTCCAGCCACATGGGCTGAACCATATCCTCTGCAGCAGCTCTCTGGAGCATCTTTTGAATGGAGTGATGTTACTGCCTACG
This sequence comes from Eulacestoma nigropectus, assembly GCA_013397775.1. Classification (NCBI taxonomy): domain Eukaryota; kingdom Metazoa; phylum Chordata; class Aves; order Passeriformes; genus Eulacestoma; species Eulacestoma nigropectus. The sequence continues at coordinate 2,573,927 of VZTE01005891.1, read as the reverse complement.
TAGGACAATTATATCAGAAGGTTTTTAAGTGGTTTAGACAAATGAGACACATTACTGGATGCATGGGAAAAATATTTTGAGATGGTGTAACGCTTATTTGGGAATGTTTAGCAGATGAAGAAAACATGGGGTAATAACAGTATCAAGGTGGGTTAGGAAGGCCGGTGTGAGATATATAGATAATAGAGAGATAAGGGGCTAAGAGGAACAGAGTGCATGAAGACAGGTGGCTGCTAAGGGCACTTTGGCCGTGTCCAAATGTTTGTGGTGTGCCTATCAAGATCACCTTCTCAGCCTCACTCCTGGTTCAGCCCAGGGACGTGGAGCTGCTGCAGCCGTGCCTCTCTGGTTGTTGGATTCAGCAAGTCCCTTATAGATCTGAGCCCTCAGACATCTTCAGTTTCAAGTTTAGTTCTCTTAGAAGAATATGTAATTTGTAAGAAGGACTAGCTCCCTTCAGCTTGCAGGTGGTCATCAGCTCCTCAACCCAGTAAATTGATATTTAATTGTTTGATTGAATAAACTATAAATCCTGAGGAATGAATTTTATATTATTTGGAAATGTTATTTTTTTAACAAAATATGTAATTATTTATATCAGCATTTACTAAGAGCGGTTCTTGTCCATCAAGAAAGACTCAGTGGAGTGAGAGAAGTTATAGAGAAGGGCAAAAAACATATAAGGGAACAGAACACCTACATTTTAAGGAGAACTTGAAAAGGCTAGGATGCTAATTTGAAAAGAAGGCCAATTAGTAAGATTTAGAAAGACCAGGAAGTTAGTGGATAAGTTGATACAGAACAGTTATTTGTCAAATCCCATCGTAAAAAGCATAGGGAGCTGTCACTGAAGCTAGTACAAGATAAACATTTTAAAAGTACTTAAAACATGAGGCAATACGATTCTGGAATTTATTGCTACAGTAATTTCTGGGTAAAAATTATATCAGCAGGTTTTAAAGTAGTTTAGAAAATTTCGTAGATAACACGTCCAGAGACAGATATTAAAGAGAATGCATAGGAATGTACCTTATAACATTCTTAATTTAATGGTTGTGAATAATAGAATTTACAAGAGAAATAGATTACAGTGGCCAGGCTTGTATACTAGTTTTGAATGGCATATCCCACTAACACTACTGAAAGAAGGACTAAATATATGGTCCCACATCAGGAACCCTTCTTGCATTCTTATTTATATGTACTTCCATCAGTTTCAAGAGTGCATTTGCTTAAGTCTTAAACATATGAATTTTCAAAATTTGTGATTGAAGGTCCACCTGCTGCAGTTTCCCACTGAATATGTACTTTTGCAGACAGTTTATCTAATTTCCATTGTCATACCAGTGTAGTAAAAACAATAACAGGTTTGTGGCTTCAGACTGCTAAAAACTGCAGAAAGATGAAATGGTAATTAAAGAAATATGTTCCAAAAAGAAATTATAGTGACAGCTAATCAACTTAGCATTAACAGCATGAATAAAAGATCAGAACAGGAAATATTGCTTAAAACCACAATCTTAAAATATAACATTAAAAGTGTTTAGGCATTTGCTAGGAAGTACCCAGGTACCGTCAATAGACATTATATTTTTAGAAGATTCTTTAGCACCAGTCAATAGAAATATCTGATTAGGTTTCTCTGTTGAATGAAAGCTCTGTTGTAGGGTCAAATAGTTTGAGAGAATTCTGTTTCCTTGAAGCACAAAATAAAATATCTTACAGTTCACCATTTCTATAGCAGAGCACTTTCCCTTCAGAAAAGTGAAAATTTATAGTAAATATAATATTGTTGAGGGATAAATTAGAAAGATTGCTCTTCCTTGACCTTGAGCAAAATCACGGCTTTGTTTAGAAAGAAATTCCTCCATCAATTTATAAAACTTGTTAACTGGCAAAGATGTTACTAAGTACTTACAAAATAAAAATATCTTTTCATTCATACTGGCTTTTCTCATCCAGAATTTATTGCATTTTTAGTTGAAAAGAGGATTGAGTAAAATGTTCATATAGTTAGTAATAGGCATGCTGTTTTCAGTCCAGGTATGAAGAAAAATAATAAATCTATCTGCTATCCACACGTGAAAATAGCACTAGAAAGACAAGTTGTGATATTATAAACCTAATGATATTATAGACCTGACCTGTAACTTTTTTATCTGAAGATCGCGTTCATGTTACCCATTTCTCTACAGAGATCTTATTTAAAGCAAATAACAACCACTGAGATAATTTTAAAATAAGTACATCATTAAAAACTCTAAATACTAAAAATGTAGAAAATAGTTGTATGCTGTGAGGCATTGGTATGCAAGGGATAATTGTCTTAACTCTCAGCCTGGGCAACTTTTTAACAAAATGCGGTATAGTGCTTCTGATACTACTGCTGGAATATTTAAAGCAAAAGCTTTGGAAGTGTTTCCTGATACAGAATATGTCTTCTTGAGCGTTAGACAAGATTTAAAACTGTAAGGGATACTTTTCATCAGTGTTGATTGTCAATTGTTCTCAATATTCAGAGACTCTAAAATTAAATGCATAGATAATTTATGTTGAATGCTCTAGAAATTCTCTCCTAACCTGAGCGCAGTCTGGAAAACTTGGGCATCAACTGCCTGCTGTGTGTGCAGAATCTAAATTAAATATTTAAATCCATTGTCTGAATCTGCAGGTGCGAAATGGTGTGTAAAATCAGTAACTGTCCCAAAAATCACTCAGAAAAATAGATGCCCAGTTTAAATATTCTGAACAAATAACGCTGTTACATCTGTAACTTCTGTGATTTCATGATTGCTGTAAAGATGTTTTGAATGCATCTATTTCTATGCAAATTCTGTGTGAATATGTCTGTTTATATGCAAATAAAACAGAATATAAGAAAAGGGATTTTTTTTAAAGATAATTCACTTCTTAAATGTAACCACTAAAATACACTGTAGTATCTTTGTTCTTTTGGTGTAATTGCTATAATTTCTTTGAAAATTTCCATCCATCTCCTATTGGTGCTGGGCATATTTTAGATAATAGAATCTGTTAACATAAAATTAAGGATAGCATCAGAAGCTTGCAAGCAAAGTTCCTTGCAAAACCATCAAAAAATACTGAAAAATATAGGGGTAGAGCTTCAGAGTCACAGGCAAAATTAACATTTCAAAGCAAGAAAATGTAAAGTTAAGAGTCCCAAATTAACCTAACTCTCTTCTTAGGCATCCCGCTCATATTCCTCTTTCTTCCTCTCTACATGACATGATTGTGAAGTCTAGTTTTCCTGAAGGAACCTTAAAAAGGTTAAACTCATAAACTGAATATTCACTTTTACAGATTAATGATAAGCATATATCCCATAAACTGTAGTGTTGGAATAGTTTTTATGCCTAAAAACTGTGTCTGTATTCTGTGAATTGGGCCAGTATTTTACATTACTGATAGCATATTATTCTTAAACAGCTCTGGAATCTCAAGTGCTTTTTGGAACTAGGTAGTGAAGTCCAATTTATCTTCAGGCAAACGCTCCTTTAAAGGAAATTCAGCAATATGATTGTGTTATCTCCATGCTTAAGTACTTGATTGGACTGGAGGGTACTTTATGTGTACAGGAATTTTTTATCCTCCAGAACAAATCCTGTGAGAGTAGCATGACTCTGAAAAACAGAATGAGACTAAAAGGATGTGATTCTTTTCACATCAGACATTTAGAAGACCTCTACGCCTAGACACTTTCTATAGCAAATGATTCACCTCCAGAGATTAAACCATCCTGGAGTTCTTAAAAGAGCTGTGTCTGATGGACTGAATCAGTGAATTTCTGCTCAAAGAGGCTCCAGCTCAGAGGATGGTCTTGTTCAGTCAAATTCTGTATACAGCCAAGGGTGGAATGTTTGGCAGTATTCATAGTGAATGCTTTTGTGGTGTCTGATTATAGTTTCTTTGTGTCTATTGCCTTTCCTCCAAACAGAATACACCTTCAACAAAGGCTGGCTCCATCTTCACCCTTCCATTAGGTAGTCAAAGAGAGAAGAAAGGTGTCCTCTTCTTTTATCCTTTTATGGGTGAACAGAGTCTTAGATTAAACTTGTATTTGAATAGATTGATTTATTTATATATATTTAAAACTGTTATGGTAACCTTCTTTTAAGGGGCTGACCTCACTCTGAAGCCCGCTTGTGGCCTCATTTGTGTCCAACCTATTACATGTATGAACCAGTACCTTGTTTTTTGAGGTGAGATCTCTCATAAAACATATTTACAGGCTTTAGCCTAGTGGTATGTTAATTGTCTTTCATATCTTCAGGCAGAAAAAGAACATGCCTGCATGAAGATCTTGGATTGTACTGACTTAACACTACTAACAGTACTACCAGTTGATCTCTTTACTAGAAACTGAATAATCTACAGGTTAAACTTGAAATAGAAACTTAATTTTTTTGATTATAAAATCATAATGTACTAAAATTCTGATGAAAATAGATTTACTTTTTGGATGAAGGAGAAAAATCTGAGAATTTCAGCTTCACATGGATTCCTTATTAGATAAGAATTATGACTTCTCCAATAACTTATTTGCAAACTACCTATCTAATAATTTATCAGCAGGAACTAATGAACTCTCCCACACCGTACCATTTCATTTAGGCTAGAAAAATACACATTAAGTTGAAAGTTATCCATACAGTACCTATTGAAAGCATAAGTGAAAACTTAAGCTTGGAGCTGCTATGACGTGCAAACTCGGTAAATAAATTACTTATTTTAAATACTCTACTGATTATCATAAAGCAGACTGAGAAACACTGAAATCACCTCTTTCTTCCAGTATTCCATTTGCTTTAATGCATTGTCTCAGTGTTATATTGATATAAAGATGTTTGAAAATGGTGCCTGTAATCTACATTTTTGATCTGTTTAAAGAGCTGCTGGCTTCAGCAGAACATTAATGCAAATCTAATGTACCTGCTGGTATGATTAGCTGAATCAAATGATGGCATTTAAGTAACACCTAAATAATCTTAATTAGGATCTTCAGCTCATCTTAGCACTTCGAACTCTACAGATGGATAGTCTTAATTATCAGCCTTTTGATTAGGATAACAGCTCTAATCAAGATGATGTGGTTCTGATAGACAGCGTATCAGTAAATTAATGACTGTTGTTAAAAGGAAAACATAAGTGAAAAACAAGAGCTGTCTGCTATCTGGAACCTGGGAAAAGAATAAAGTCTACAGTATGTGAAGAAATTAATGCTTTGTGGGAAGAACATAAGTATTCACATTTGGTATGTGTGGAATTGAGCCAATAATAACGCCTACCCCCATTTTCTCCCTTTCTACCTCCCCCCCCCGACTAAATATGGATGTGTTCTCTCTTGCACAGGCACAAATCATAAGCAATGCAAATTAGTTTATAAACATTCCTTTTTGACACCTTGTGATTTTATGAATGTCCGATGGACACAGGACATATTAACCAAATGTCAGTGAAAAAGTTCCAATATGCAGGTAAAAGTAACAAATGGCTTTTGGATGTTGTTAGTGGATGCTATTCATTTGAAATGGGGGCTATAAATTTAAAAGTATTGCTGCATCACTAGAAACACAAAAACACGTATGAAAATGCAACACTTTCTTGCAGCCAACTTACATGGTGTAACATCTGCTTCTGTGATATTTCATCATTCACTGCTGGAAAATTAATATAAGTGTTAGACTAATTAGGATACCATGGTAGAATATGATAAAGTGTTTGTTAACATTATCCAGATATTGAAATTATTAGATAAGTGTTTAAAACACCCTCCAATTCATTCTAATGATTGCAACAGTACATTTTATTTATATATCAGTAGGTGTTTGTAGAAATTATTTTGTATTAGTAAATTAAGGGCATTGAAACATCAACTGTTTCTGCCTAATCCAGCTCATTGTACTGAATAGTATCTTACTTCCTGATGAGAGTGAGACCTATAGGAAAAAAAGTTGTTTTCAACTTTAAATGAGTATCTTTGGGCTTATTTTTGGATACACTCCAATCTCCTTACTGAAATAAACAATTTTCACCACTATAGTAAAGGGAAAGCAAAAAACCCCAACCAAACCAAACCAAACAAAAAAAATCCCAAACCACACAAAATCAACTGAACTTGAAGAGAAATAACTTAATGAATGTAGAAGTTAATATCTGGAGATGTGTGTTTTGGAGGAAGAAATATGCAGGATGAGAAAAGTAACTCATGCGCACCATCTTGTCAATGTGCTCTTTGAATATTCAGAGAATTTGGTGGCAGAGAAGGCCTAAGCGTTTTCACTTTTACACTTTATTTCCAGGGAATCCTGGCAAATTCATGCTACTCCTATAAACACTTAATGTGGAAAACAGATGTTATACAGAGCATAATTGATCTTCTATGATCAAACTAACCCTGCATGCCACGACAGTTAATGGGTTTATCTGATTAGGACTGCCTACAAGATCAAATGACCTGAGAAATGTTGGTTTTGGACACATGAAGAGGGAAATTTTCAGGGGCAAGTGGCAATCATAAATGCTTTTGAGAGGTAAAAAGAAAAGAATTTTAAAATATTGATGTTAGATGGCACTCTTCACAAAATCATCCTTAGATGAAGTATTAATGAAGACTCAGAATTTTCCTCATTATGTGACCTGACTGATTGTCAGGTCACACACTGGAAGACCTCCCTTTGAAAGTGGAGAAGAGCAATGAGACTAAGAATACTCAGAGAGTGTTAAGGCTAGTGATGTAGGATTTCCATTTTTAATTTGCAATCACTTGATTGATTTATATGAAATACCAGGTCAAAGAGTCCAATGCAAACAGTATTCATGATATGAACTATATTTGGTTGAAATAACCCCCTCAAAAAAATATTATCGTTTGTGTAATTTCACACAGCTATTGGTTGTCCTCAAAACCTCTCCCCATCTAATTTACAGTTATTAAAGACAAATGATCTAAAGGAAAATTTTGGGCTTAAATTCTCCAATTATGCTTTCAAGTGAGAGACAGTCAAAGGTATATCCTGAATTTCTAATACATTCAAATAAAGGACAGTTTGTAGCAGATTCAGAGGAACGTGAATGTTAAAAAAAATGGAGATTAGGCCAGATTTTGAGCCTCAATATACATATGTTTTTAGTACTAGCAAAGTATGCTTATTCTTTGCCTGTCCTCCATTTTAGATGTGCTACTAACTTTGGCCCACTGCGTATTTTTTACACTTTTGATACGAATTTGAGCTTTAAGCATTTACAAAAAGAGAGTAACAGAAGAGACAAAAAATGTTTATAATAAAATATTTCCTCATTTCTTATATGCTACTTTTAAATATATCAGTCTGTTGTACATAAATAAGTCAGTTCTAAAAGTTACGTTACCTTTTCTTCATGTCCCCAAATCCCTTGTGAATTATGTGTTTCAGAAGAACAAGATCCAGAAACAAACAATACATATAAAGTAACACCTTGATAATCCTTCATCCATCCTTACCAGCCTAGTAAAGCCTGCATTTACAAAGGTAATATATGTTGAATAGAATAAGAAAAATCTGTATCTTATTAAATCAGCTATTTAATGTAATCTAAAATGTATTTATTTTATACAACTTACTGTTGTATAAAATAAACAATATATACAATATATTTTATACAATCTGTTTAAATTAATTGATATTTAATAAATATTTACATAGTGCTTGCAGTAACATCAGTTAAATGCCGATTTGTAAGTAAATAAGAATTCCCAATTTATATTTATAAAGTAGGGCTCTGATCCCACAAGTGGAACCACACTGATAAACAGTACCACACTGTCCCCAGTAGGACACTCTGGAAAACACAGGACATCTCACAAAAGTCCAAAGGAAACAACAACAAAATATTACCTAGTATGTTTTTGTTTGAGAGGTTTTGTCTGTTCTTCCTTGAGACCTTCCATGAACTCCATTACTTGTCATGTGATGTCCAACACCCTGTGAGCGAAAGCTGGAATACTGCAGGCTAGATCCACGTGGAATACAAGCTCTTTGCCTTCTGACACTTCTGTGTGCACACAGGTACACAATTAGTGTGGCCTTGGTCTCAGATGTCACTTTGTGAGTATTGCGTGTGTTTCCACCCATACTTTAGTGTTTGCATTTACAACCAGCCTTATAGGCCTTTGCTGACTCTTTAGAAGGCTGCTTTCTCTCCATCTTTGGTGTTATTTCGTTTACTTAAAGGAATTAAGTTTTTAGTATGTTTTAAATTGTATAGAAATCTTTTAAATAACACTATTTTGTATACCGAAATACTGAGATGGGGACGGGCTTGGGAGGATAGGGAAGAAGAAAAGAGAACGGGCACGGCATAGCAAGACCCTGAATGACATTTGATATTGAAATTGCTCATCATTTACCATGGTACTAATTGGTCTCTATCTACGACTTTTCCATTTAAAATTATATGCTTCCTTGAAGTAGGTTATGGCTATCAATTAATCACGATAATGACATTTCCAACTGAGATCTGGATCAGTGTCAGCACTGAGTGAAGTCTTAAAATGCACACCCCTCAAAAAAGCGTAAAATCATTCAACATTTTAAGAGATACATTTTCTATATTTTTTTTCATTTTTCTCACTTACACTTCTGCTTGTTGCTGATACAAATTATCTGATTCAAAATGTTTATGTTAGAAAGTTAAACCCATGAAATAATACCACATGATGTTAACAGGGATGTGAGAATTAACCACTCAGAAGTTGTGGAAATAATTTCTTGCTTGTCTTTACTCTGCAAGACTGCAGTATTTTCATTTATTTTCTGTTCAGGTTTTTACCACAGAATTGGATAATTAAGTACCAATTTAAGACATATTAAGTAGGGGAAATTAAACTGAGTTTAGCATGCAAGATGTGAAAATATTTCTAAAATATATTTGGAACATAGTAAAGGTGCTTGATTTCTTGGATTAGATATTTTACATGGACAATATATGCTGACATGATGCCTAAACAGTAGGCAGATAATTTTATAATTATCTTACTAATTTTATTTTTTATTGGAGTATTTGATAATGTCTCTGTATGTGGAGTAAATATACTGTGGTGAAAATGTTTCAGAAGTTTACCTATACATTCAGTTGATCCAGTAGCTACTGCTAGACACTGTCAAATACGTTACACTTAAAATATATGTCACTGAATTTTAAAAATATTTTGATCACGGTACTGTAAGCACAGAAAGTACATCGGAAGATACAGAGAAATCCCAAAATGTCTAAATCTCATAATGCTCCTTTTGATCCACTGCTTATCTGACTTCTACATATATATTTTTTCTGGAAGAAAGGGACAAGAGCCTGAGGTGTGGCAATATGAAACATATTCAAGAGTGCAGGTACATACCAGGCCTTTTTTTCAGTGCTGTTCTGGTGCATCAGAGATAAAGGCTTGGACTGGTACTCTGTGAGACACCTGCAATCACACATAGGCATCCACCTTGATCCTGAACCATTCTTTTTCCCAGCTTGTATTTCACATCAAGGAAGAAAAGGAGCTGTCTCTCCTGTTACCTATAGAAATTCTTCACAGTCCCACTGTAGACTAAGATCGGCTGAGGCCAGACCTGAACTATTCATATGAAAGCAGGAACAACTGGCCAAACTGAAAAGATATTCCATAGCTATAACTACATAATGTGCCATATAATAACACATTCTGTTAATCTCCTAATAATAACAATAACAACAATAATAATAATGTTAAAATAATAGTCATGGCTATTACAATAAGTAACATCTTTAGGCATGATACTCTGATGACTGTTCTATCTTGAGACAACAATTAAAATGTGCATCTGGCCAAAAGCAAAATTGCATTTCAAGGCAGGGAGGGTGGGGAGCGTGTGTGTGTGTGTGTGCGCGTGTGCATGTGTAAAGAAGCATTTTATTTTCTTTGTATTGCAACCAAGTCCTAAATTTTATTTTACATGCATATGCGTTATTAGCACACACACAAACACATAAATATATATGTATGTATGTACAAATACATATGATACATATGCACACACACAAACACATTCCACTTACCTAACTGTTTAACAAGACCCTCTACTCCAGATTCCAAATAGCCAAATAGTCACAAATGGTTAAATGCATCCTTATCCTGTAATACATGTTAATTTTCTTTTCTTATCTGGTGAGTTAGTTTTCTTTTCTTATCAGGTATAATAGAAAACAAGATTCAAATGATTGTTTTGCATGATGGAAAAAGAAGTTGAATTTTAGTCAACTAGGCTGTTCTAAACTCTCTTCAAATGAATGAAACAGCTCAAAAATTCTGAAGGCAGTTTTACTAAACCTTAAATTTACTTTTTTTTTTCTGTGAATCTGAGTTTGTTTGCTTCAGTGTATTAACATTTTCAATTAAAAATCAGGCAAATAAACAAAAAAAGAATGAACCCAGTGTTCTTATAAATCACAGTTGTTGCAATATAGAGATTTTTGCACCTTTAAGAACTGAGCATTCATTGTTATTATCTCATAATGAGTCACACTGCTCATCTGAAACTAATTAAAAAATGACCTATTTCAATGTAGTTAGAATAATGAGGATGGACATAACCAATATTGAATTTCATAATTTTCTTTCAATTTGTGAACTGGTGGCAATATTTCTATCCTTTAGGTTCAAAATTAATGAAATTTTTGAAAAACCTTTCAAGAAAATAAGTTAATATCTATAGAACATTGAATTACTTTTTCAAATTTTTAGCTCATACAGACTAAGCTATTTCTAAATGCATACTTAAATCAGAATAAAACCCGAAATCTACAAACATTATTTACTTGCCAGAGGTTTTATCTTCAAAACTATATACTTAGTTAAAGTACTCCTAATGTTCTTATTATCCAGATATTGGAAAATTAATCTTGGGCAAACAAGACTTGACACTAATTGGTTACAACGCCTATGATAACAAACTGTTAACAGAGTAGACTTAGAGTGTCAATCGTCGACCGGTCAGTTGTATCAACAACTAAATGCTTATTTAATCAAGTTGTAGAAGGTAATCTTAGCAGGATTCAAGTTTATTTTGTTTCCTTAGGTTTTTGGGGGTGGTGGAGAGAAGGAAGGAAGGAGAAGAGGGGCATATATAACAGGACATATCTAATGTAAAAACCCCAGATTTTAATAAAATTACAAACTAAAGATTTAGCTGACATAGACTGAAAGCATGCAAATAGCATCAGATATGAATATATATGCTTAATGTCAAATAAGGAAGTTAATTCACTAGAAGTTTCCCACTAAAGTGGTAAAAATGAGTCACAAGACCCACGACAGTGAACTAATCACCAGAAATTATAACTAATTCTGTAGAATGTTGTTGCTATGAGGCAATATAGCTGTTCAATGCAGTGTCTACCCAGGAGGATTAAGAGCTGGAATTTAACTTCGTTTTGCCAAAGAGAGAATAAACTGTGGGTCTGCTACCTTCTGATCACAAAGATAGTGTATGAAGACACTCTACTCTCATCCTTTCTAATAATTCCAAAACGCAGTAGCAAACACAGCATTTTCTTAGCAGAACTGTCTCTGATGTATTCTGACCATAGTGTCTGTGCCTCTGCTGAGTGCTCTTCAGCGGTTTATAGAGAAAAGTGCTGTTGCTGCACGACCACCTGGTTTAAATGATAGCTGGACACCAACATGTAATGCCCTCTCACCATCTCTCCTCCTTTCTTTAATTCCTCCGCTCTCTCTCTCTCTCTCCTCTTTACTCTGTCTTTTCCTATAAAGTCAACTCATGTAGGGGAAATTGGATCAATTAACAGCCTCTGTTGAAGTCCTCTGTTTTTATTATGCAAAGTCAGAGATAGGCATTGCAAAAGAGAAAAAGAATGTGGTTCACATAAAGATTTTGATAACAAGTTTGAACACTATCATCATAAGGAAGTAAAGAGCCCAAATTTAAGATTAACTCAAGGATTTAAACTTCCACCTTCGGCATAGGTGAATCACAGGACTAAAATTATGGGGTTTAGATTCAGTTTTACTGGCTTGGCCAGGAATTTACACTATATCAGAGAGCACAAATTAGATATTGTGAATAATATCTGTGAATAATGTAATCTGCAGGAACATCTGTGTAACTCCTGAATTTTGACAGAATCATACTGTGAGTACAATATGAGTGAGACATTTATCACTTTGGTTTTACTGTATTTTAGCTATTGCTGAAAAACCCATCTGAAATAAATATTTTTTAGTAAATTAATAATATTTCACAGTCTGGTTTTAAATGCTTCAAAGCCGATTTTACTTCACACATGTTATAGATATAGCCAGAGCATATTTGTGTTCACAGCATTGAGAAAATAGAGATATAAACTAAAGCTAAAATTAGTGATTACTTGCTTGCTTTGGTTTCAGGATTTTTTTTGGTAGTTGTTTACTTGTTGTTTGGCTTTGCTATAAGGTCTGAATATGGCAAATTTAGAGACCACCACATTATTTTCTCTGTTGTAATAAGGTAAAAAATTACTTGCACTTTTTTTGTTTTCTGTAAGACATAGTTTGAAAACCAGGCATACCACTTAAAGATAGTCTGGAATGCCCAAACCCATTACTTTGTGACTTATTTTTAAGGCAAAAAGTGCTAGTAGAACAGGACAAATAAACAAAATATGTGAACCAACCTTCAGATTAAAGACTCTATCTTAAAGATAAGGTAACAGGCAAATTTTACCTTTTACAGAAAAAATGAATTTTCTTCTGATCTCAGGAAATTCCTTTTCTGATAGTTAAAGTGCCACAATGATAACAAGGTCCTTTCAGCATCAGCGCTCTGACAAAATCTGATGTTTTCGGTAGCAATTATTAGTTTGATATAATGTTTTAAGATAGGAGACAGATTTATTAATGTCTTCTGTGTAGTCATGATCAAGACTGTAAATAGTTAAATGTTTTGAAAGTATATAAACATAAGTATAGAAAAAAAATTCAGAGATGGGAAAATAAATGTTTATAAATTTATCTTTATTTAACATATCTGTTCTTTCTCTGTTTCAAAAAGAATCATATCTGTTTATGTGTTTAGAACTGCAAATGCCATTTGGAAGCTATCTTTAATGATGACAATGGTAGCATTTCTGTTGACATCACCACATCCTAAACCTAGTGTAAGTAAGAATATTTTAGAACACCACTATGTGAAATAGCATCAATATTGCTATATCATTTTTTAAGAGAAATAATGGAATTGCATTATTTTCTTGAAAATATATATGTGGTCAATGCAGCTCTTTAATCCCTGAGACCTTGCATTTATTGTTAGAACAAAATAGTACTTCAGTTTTCCTCCTTACAGAAGAGCTACATTGGGCTTCTATTAAATTTATGAACCTGATTTGAAATCAGTTTGTTTCAGACTGATAGTTTCATTCAGTAAAAAGTTAAGTAAATTGATGCAATTTATTTTGCCAAAATTACTCATGGCACACAACCAAAAACTGAAACCCACTGTGCAATTCACTGATATCTTCTCATGTCTATACCTTGTTTAAATACTCCCCTCTTGTTCATTCTCACTATATCAACAGCCATCTACTAATTCAGATTACAGCTATTCTGTGCAGGCAGGCATTTTATAAAAGAGACAGATGCATACACTTTAATACAATTCATAAGAATAATGTTTAGTATCTCTATTCTGTATTCAATTGCCTTGTCAAGTTGGCTGTTCCAAACAAAGGACATTAACTTCACAATGGAAAGAAAATGGTCAGGGAAAGAAATTACAGTTGTCCATAGGGAAACGAGGATCACTGTTAAAGATAAAACGATTGCTTTTGAGACAAATAACTTCGGAGTTCTTTATTACTCCCTGAAATATGTCTGTAACCTTTTCCTAGTACTGTATTACCCAGTCAGTCAGACTACAGTTATTTTGTACATGATGTGGATGAAGAATGCCTGGGTCAGGTATCCTTCTGAAAGCAGTATATAATCAGGAGCGCTGCTGTCAATTTGTGTTGGCTTTTTGAAAAGAAACCTCACAGGCTGCCTATCTGCCTCACAGTTCTGGATAGACCCAACATCATATGTCTTTATTAGCATATTCAAATAGAACTATTATCATTCAGTAATTCCATTTCAATCCAGCCCAGGATTTCTAAAGATGTTAGCTGGTATGTCAGCATTAAGTTATGAGTAATTTTCTCTACCAAAGAAACCATTTCCTCATGTTCAATCTGAAGGAAAGAAGCAAAGGAAAGCAAAAGTTATAACTCCAAAGATCAGAGATCCTTTGCTTTCTGGTAAGTCTAGTTAAATGAATGAGGGTGATACTGCAAAGGGAATGGATGAAGTGACTAAAACTGGCGTGGGAGTTGTTTGAATGATATTTTTGAGTCAGCTTGAAAAGTTCAACTTGTGACCTGATGCAATGTGTCTGATTTTACCTAAAACAAATTACAAAAGCACTCACACATTATTTTGCCTGCAGAAAGTGTGCAGGTAGTTTTAGCAACTTCAGCTGACGTTAGAAGATCTTTACAAGGTTTTCTCTCTGTGACCAGTGGGATGAGTGCTTACAGAAACGCATAGTGGGGTCTCCTTTACTATAGTCAGGATAAGGTCCTTGCTATCTCTCCTTTGCTAGTAGTTTTGATTTCCTGAAGGAATTTTCCATGGCTCATACTGAAATTGAAAGAAATAAGAATTAAATTTACACACTCAAGTCACAGATTTTTATAAGCAAAAATATTTTCTAAGGCATTATTATTATTATAAACTCTTTAGTTTCAACAGGAAATTTAAAATAGTCAACCTTCCCGCTCCTACCCAATTCATGTTTGCTACTTTTAATAAATATAAACCACATCTTTCTAGTGGATTTTTAGCCAGGATGTCTGTCAAAGTTTTTCTCTGTAAGAACATATACAGATTACCACATGCGTGGATATCATTGTCCAACACTTAATCATCTTAGATCCATTTTGGGATACCTTATTTCTGATTGTGTAATGCCTGTTATATTACTTTGATTGTAGTTAGAGTTACCACATAGGATACCCATGGGGTACCCCAGATAAGTAGCCGCAAAAGTTTAGCAATCACCATGAACTCAACTTGATCAACATGTGGAAAGTACCTTGGGAATATATCCCTCCACTCCCTTTTGCACATAGACCCATAAACCTATATTTAGCTGCCAAAACACCAGTCAAGAAGTTTTAGGCACATTCCCATGTCCTATTCACTAGACTAAACTGTCTGTCATAGCTATAGCTGACAGTTTAAAGAGGGGTGTGTGAGAGATGTGGAAGCTACTACAGTACAAAAAATAAATGGGAAAGAGTGTTGTCAAAGAGAGTAGGAACAGTGATCAGAGCACTAATGAAGTACTAAAACATACCCTGAGCAAGCTTGTGTATATTGCTTAACTAATCAGACATTTATTTGTTCAGGGTCCAATTTTAAGAAATTAGTTAATCCATACGTCTTTATTTATAAATGTTTGTGTTAGTAAATGAAAGTAACTTTTTCCTTTTTACATATTTTGTTAAAAGTTATTAGAAGGTGGGACATTTACAACCCGTGAGCCCAATTGTTAAAAATTTATGCGAAAAATTCAAATCAGATAAGAAATTTAAAAAGTGTCTGGCTTTAAATACACAATAACTATTACCTACAATAATGTTATTTTCCAAGGTGAAAATGACTTGGTAATTTATTTATTACAGAAAAAAACCCTCTGTATCTGGGAAATTTTGCTATTTATATCCATAACAATGTTTTGCAGGTACTGTGTAGATGTTAATGTTGCTCGTGAAATACGAATTTTTGGCTTAACTTATCAGCAGGGGAAAGTAGGAAAGAGAATATAATGTAAACCATCACAGTATTTTATTATATTTATATAAGTGGGAGGTCCAGAAGAGCACTTCTCTTTATTGGATCCTTTATCACTTGCGAAACCTCCTGGATATTTGTGCCCTGCTGTGTTGTCCCTCCTGCAGATAATGAGGTGGCTGCAGTCCCCGACCAGGAGCCAGGCCTGTAAATGTGAGGTTTCTTCTAGTTGTCTGAAGAAGGTGTCATTTAATTTTTCATGGTCAGACATGTATGGCAGTGTCACACGTACTGCTTAACCTACTAAACCTGATCTTAGCCAGCTTGTAAGTCATCCCTAGGCATAGCTCTAGGCATTACTGCTGCCACTTCCCCCTCTCAAGTTTCCGTGTCTCTCCAATTGCTTTAAATTCTGTTTAAATTTGTTTAAATTAATTGAATTTAGTGATTACACTTTTCATACTGATCTCCAAAACACAATAATTAAGCATTGCTCTCCAGAAAAAAAAAATCTTTTCCTCTGATCTACTTAATGCAAGCACCCTATATGTAGCAATTCAATTTGAGAATACCATTTTTCCTACAGATCATGAGGCAATTAATTAATTGAATATGATGATTAAATTAATTACATCAATTAAAATATAACTCTATTACAAATACCTGTATGAATTCTGAAATAATATAATGTAATTCCTAATTTTTGTCAAAAGATGGTATAGTAGTTAAAATGCATAGCTGTAAAAGCCAAAACCAAAGAAATACATCATTACTAAATAAAAGTCTTCCAATCCTTTTTGACTTTCATCTACCTGACTACTTCTTCTGAGGTTAATATGTGCTTCCATTTATTGCTGGGTTTGTATTTGGTTTCATTTTGTTTTGTTGGTTTTGTTTTTTGTTTTTTGTTTTTTTTTTCCCTCCAAGCACTTTTATAACAATCCAGGTGGAACTGTAGCATTTTATTGTTCTTTATGCAGTGTACTCTGTGATTTGTATTCATTTGGGCTTGTTTTCCATGTACTGTATTTTTCTACGAGCAAGGAGTTACCTTACTATGCTTCCTCTCCAGTTACAAAAATATTTTACATCTCATGTAGTAATTCAAAACAATAAATGAAATAACTCATATTCAGGCCCTGGCAACAGCAATGCTTTTGAAGTAAGATAGCCTTTCCTATGATATAGCATTATTTTTGGGGAAA
Organism: Eulacestoma nigropectus; assembly: GCA_013397775.1. NCBI lineage: Eukaryota > Metazoa > Chordata > Aves > Passeriformes > Eulacestoma > Eulacestoma nigropectus. The sequence continues at coordinate 2,556,869 of VZTE01005891.1, read as the reverse complement.
GCAGAGCAAAGATGCACCTATTGACATCATCTAAGTCTGAAGACATTTCTGAATAATCTTGCAACCACTTCAGACTCTTTCTATTTGGCGTTTTATATTGTTCTAAAGAGACCATAATATATAATAATATTGAATATAAACTATATGTGTTACTCTAAAGATACCTTATCATTTCTTCTCTTGTGCCAAATGCAGCTCTTAAACTGCTAAGAAATCATCTAATACACAGAGCGCAAGGTAATAACAGCTTCAATGAGTAATTTCTTTGTCTTCTGGGAAGCCTTATAACCTAGGAGGCATTCATGGCTGAAAGTGCCTTGAATGCATCTGAAAACATTATTCAACACCTAAAAGTGGAAAAAAACCCTCTCAGCAGACTTCTTTCATCTGGATATCCTAATGGTATTTTTCTCTCTGTACTCAATGATCTTGTGAATTTTGCCCTTCTTGGTAATACAGAAATATAAAATTAAGAAGATTTTTATCTGAGATAATATGATGTGTTGAATTTTTTTCCTGGGCTGTAGGATCTTGTAGCTTTAGATCTTTACTAGGTTTAAATTTCTTACATAAGAAACTTTCCTTTAGAATACTTCTGACCATACTATTGACAGCAGTAGCAACGCGGAGAAACACTAGCTAAGCCAAGAACGGGTAGGACTTTCTGAAAAAATAATAAAACACACACACACTCAACATTCAATGTAAGTTATCTTACTCTGTTTTTCACAGCACTTTTTTTGGGAGGAACAGGGGACCTGACTAAGATTAATCTTGTCTCTTTGGCTACTAACTGTGTGCAGTATCAAAATATGCAGTTTCTGCAAAAAGAACCTTATAAGGAGATCAGAAATGTGAAGGATCAGGGGAAAACAACAGGAGATCTATGACTTGTTAAAAAACATGCAGGAGGCTGTTGTCAAAACCCACAACAGAACTGTAGTCTTCTGGATTCCGGTCTGCTGTCTCACTCATTAAATGACAATGATTTCCATTAGATGTTGAGTCCATTTTTCAGCAAACAAAATTATGTACTTAGCAACTCTCTATGATATCTTTTAGGATGCTATAATATCTTTTAGGATGAAACTTTCTGTACAAGTATAAGGTCACATTACTGCATTGTTGGAAATTAATATGTTTTCCACTATAACTGCTAGCAATCTGAACTACTCATCCACTGGCCCATTTCAGACTACTCTGCTGATGTCAAAATGATTCTTTCTCACTTTTTAAACCTTTTATTTTTAGGATAGAAAAGGCTGTTGAAGTGTAAAAAGTAAACTACATATTTTATTACCTTTATTGAATTTATTGTGAGTAATGGCTCATATTTTGAATAAGTAATGCTGCCTTATGTCCTACAAAGTACTTTTGGAAACTGAAATAATAAATCTCATAAATTGTGTATTAAAATAGTAAACTGCACATTTGTAAGACATCCTCATTTATTTCTATAAAAACATATCTAAAAATAAGGGGCTGTTTGCCAAGGAGTCAATCAGGTAAGTCCATATGTTATTGATTTCTCTATTGCTCTGCATCATTTAAAAATAGCATCAAAACTGAAAAGCATAAAGCCTTACATTTTAATATGCTTTAAATTAATTTCTTTCATCTTGCACTGTCTGTGGCAAACAGGCATGCAAAATCTGCCTGGGTCATTGAATTTTTAAGGTCAGTGTTATGTCCTGTTATGGGATTCTAATGTTGTTATTTTGTCAAAATTCAGTCTTTGTTTTGGTTATAAGTAGTTTGTACATGACTTTGTACATGATATGTAGTTAAATAAAACAATTTAACAGAGAACTTAAAATCAGTTTGCCAAACTTAATATTAGGCAGACACTGAGAGAATATTGACCCTACAAGTGACATATACACCTTTTCAAATTCATGTACATTGTACAAAAGCAAAAAAATAGCATATATTAGTGGAGAAATCTGGGGCTTAACACAAGTTCTTCAGAAGTGTTAATGACAGGCTCTTGTGTCTGCTGCCTCATACTCCAGGTTTTACCAGCTGTTGCATTTATGAGGCATGGCCAATATTGGGTAGATAAGTTGCCTTCAGGTCCTTTTCTAGAAATATATAGGTAATTTGAATCGAGATTTCTGAAGAATTTAGAACACTTAGAAAGCTACATGACACCTACACCGTAGCAACATGGACTGGTTTCCTACTAACCAGATAACTTCATTCTTATCCCAGACTCAAAAAGACTTTACAGACCAAGTAAGAATCTGCTTTTACTGTGAAAAGAAGTAAAATGTTTTCTGCTTCATTTTAACAGTTTTGCCTTTAAATAAGATTTTAACAGCTCAAAGGAGCCTAGATTTTCAGCTGTAGCATTCTTTGCCTTTCTTCACACACCTTTTAACTGCAAATGACATGCAGCGCTAAGAATTACAAATTCCCTAGACCACTAAAAATCAAGAAAACTTGATGATCTGTATTACAGGAAATCAGTTTTGTTTTGCTTCTCACTTCATCATCTGGCAGAAATTTTATTAGTTGGGGGTTTTTTATGAACTTGTTGCTTAGTTTTTTGAGATCAGATGCAGGCTATTATGAGTTTTGAATTATGAAAGGATCTACCACTAGCTGTTTCAAAAACTTAAAAATTGTTTATGTTTCTATATACTTTAAAAATGTTACATGTCTCAGAGCAACTATGACAATACCACAGACAAACAATTCTACGTGTAGGGAAGAAATATAAAATCTAGCAGATCAAAACATTAGGATTAATTTTTGAATGTTTTGTTTAAGTTCTGACTTTTTTTCAAAGGTAAGATTTAATTGTCATGGGAATTGTAAGACTTAAAGAGAAGCCTCTTGTTTCTGGCAATGAGTGAGCAAAAAGTGAGCAAAAAATTTGTTTCTGATACATTACTGTTAAAGCTCAAACTGGAAATTTCATCAAATGAATGTAGTAGACCTTTACAAATAAATTTATTGCCAGTGAGGAATAGCAACATATTTGACTATGCTTAAGAGATGCATTTAGATGAAAATATAAGCAGAGGTAGCTCTGAAGGCAAACCATTGACAGATAAGTCTTGAAATATTTTGTTTCCAAGCCTTTTCATGCACTATAATAGTAACGGACTTTTTTTTTTTT
>VZTE01005891.1:2531715-2553707 GCA_013397775.1 Eulacestoma nigropectus | reverse complement strand
TTTTTTTTTTTTTTTTTGTCACAGGCACCAAGTTTAAAGGATTATATTTCACTGTATTGGGATTTGAGTTACTAAAGTATTAGAAGAACTATCCTGGGTCATACCGCTTGTCCCTCTACCTGAGAGTTATGCTTCTAAGAGTGGTCAGCTCTTAGCAATGTGACAGGGTAAATATACAAGGTTCATTTCCTTGAAAAGTTCTTTCAGCTTGCAGAAAGTAGATAGAGAGTGAGAGCTAAAGAACTACATTTTATTTCAAGTTTTGAATTAATTCCCTTTGTCTCTGTTTCTTGAAAGTAAACGTCTGAGGGTTGACACATCAGCATAACTGTTTAAAAGGTGTATTTCAAAGCTTGTATCTGGTTATACATGATGACAATTTTACTGCTGTATAGTTTCACTAACTGGTTATTTATTTACCCAATCAGGTGATATAAGCAATTATGTTTGACTTTTTTTTTTTGACCAGTCACAAAATACTATAAGCAACATACCCTTTGGATAATTAAATTCAATCTCTTAAGAGTGTAAATTAATATTAGCTGAATTAATTTGCATAATGAATACATTTAAGAAAGTTGTGATAACTAGGCTGTAGAAAAAAAGCCCCGGCCAAATTCATTGAATAAATTATTCATTGTTGGTTTTTTCTTTTAATTATTCATTCATCTCTGAATGTAACAAGTAACAATCCTCATGTTCAGCAGCTATATCTGTGGTAGAAAAACCAATGAAACTCTTATTTCCCTTCCGTGCAGGGTTGTTCTCTCAACTCATTGTTAGGCTGTTAATTTCTGCTCTAGTAGCTTATTTGTTTTATGAATAGTTTTTCCTTTTGTAGACAGGATTTCATCCATTTTATTTAAAACTGTCCTTGATATTTCTAGCTGCATTTTAGTCTTCTTTCTGCTTGGGAAACAATACACACAAAGGATCCACTTGTCTTTTTTTCCTGAGGAAATCTAGCTACTCTTTGTGAGAAATGTGTTAAGTTTGTTCTTTTGGCTGTAATTGATTGAATTCCTCTATTTATGTTATTAAGAAAAACTCTTACAGTGTCAAATGTTTTACCTTTAGAGGTTTTCTTCATACTTTGTTATGTTTTTATGACATTGCCTGTACTTTTTTTTTACATTTACTGCAAAACATTGTGATTGGGAAGCAAATAGGAGAAAAATTCCTTAGCCTTTATGTGGAGTACAGATTCCATATCCACTACTTATTATTCCTTGTGAGCACTTCACTTTTTTCACAAATTTTCTCAAGATTTTCCTTTTTCTAATAACTGGTTATAAAATGATTGTATTAAACTTAGTGGCTGGGCAAAAGACAGCCATTAAAGCATTTCCAGATATACCTCTCTGGGTCATGTGCAGTTTTGTGTGGCACAGTATAAGAAGGATCTATAGCTATTAGAGAACATCTGAAGAAGGGGCATGAACACGGTGAAGGATCTAGAAGGGAAGATGCATGAGGAGCAGCCAAGATCAGTTGGCTTATTCAGCTCAGAGAAGAGGAGACTGAGGGGAGACCTCATTTCAGTCTACAGCTTCCTTGTGAGGACAGGTGGAGGGGCAGACACTGATCTCTTCTCTGTGGTGACCAGTGACAGGACCCAAGGGAATGGTATAAAGCTGAGTCAGGAGAGGTTTAGATTGGATAGCAGGAAAAGGTCCTTCATCCAGAAGATGGTTGGGCACTGGAACAGTGGAACGGGTTCACCAGGGAGCTGGTCATCGCACCAAGCCTGTCAAGTGCATGGACAATGCTCTCAGGGACATGATGGTTTTTGGGTTGTGCTATGAATTGCTGGGAGATGGACTCAATGACCTGTGGATGTCGTCTACCTGTATTTCAGCAAAGCCTTTGACACCGTCTTCTACGGCATATTCCTGGTAAAGCTGGCAGCCCACGGCATGGACAAGTTCACTCTTCACTGGATAAAGAACTGGCTGGGTGGATGCTCCCAATGAGTGGTGGTAAATGCAATCCATTTTGTGTCTGGTCACTGGTGGTGTTCCCTAGGGATCATCATTGGGCCCAGTCCTATTCAATCTCTTTACTGATGATCTGGATGAGGGGATTGATTCTACCCTTAGTAAATTTATGGATGACACCAAACTGGCTGGGAATGTCAATCTGCTAAAGGGTGGGAGGGCTCTGCAGAGGGATCTGACCAGCTGGATTAATGGGCTGAGACCAGTGGTATGAGGTTTAAAAAGACCAAGCTCCAAGTCCTGCACTTTGGTCACAATAACCCCATGCAGCACGATAGACTGGCGACAGAGTGGCTGGAAAGCTGCTCAGCAGAGAAGGACCTGGGGGTGATAGCTGACAGCCACTGAACGTGAGCCAGTGTGTGCCCAGGTGGCCAAGAAGGCCAATGGCATCCTGGCCTGTATCAGCAATAGTTTGGCCAGCAGGACCAGGGCAGTGATTGTCCCCCTGTACTCGGCACTGATGAGGCCACACCTTGAATGCTGTGTTTAGTTCTGGGCCCTGCAATACAAGAAGAACAGTGAGGTACTGGAGCATGTCCAGAGATGGGCAACAGAGCTGGTGAAGGGTCAGGAGTACAAGTCCTATGATGAGCAGCTGAGGGAGATGGAGTTATTTAGCCTGGAGAAAAGGAGGCTCAGATGTGGCCTTATCACTCTCTACAACTGCCTGAAAGCAGGTTTTAGCCAGCTGGGGTTTGGCCTCTTCTTCCAGACAGCAAGCAATAGATTGAGAGGACACAGTCTTCAGCTGTGATGGGGCAGGTTTAGGTTGGACATTAGGAAGAATTTCTTCACAGAAAGGGTATTTAGACATTGAGATGGGCTGCTCAGGGTGGTGACTCAATGGTGGAGTCACTGTCCCTGGAGGTATTTAAGGATAGGCTGAACATGGCACTCTGTGCCATGGTCTAGTTGACAAGGTCATGTTCATAGGTTGGACTCGATGATGTCAGAGGTCTTTTCCAACTTAATTAAATCTGTGATTCTGTGATCCTTATATGTCTCTTCCAACTCAGGATATTCTGTGATTCTGTATTTTCTGCTGTAGTGCATAATAGAATGCCATAACCTATTTAAGCTTAGATCCAAGAATATCTGCTTTTATATATAGCTCCTGTCTTTTGAGATATTCTGCTTGTTAATTACACTATGATGATTTTTAGAAGGTCAGAGTCCAACTGTTAGAAGACACATCCACATATGATGATAGAGTAGTTTGTATGTACAGAAATCTACAATATAATTCATGTTACTTCGTATTGTGAATTGTAAAGTTCTTCCATAACTCAGTTTTTGACAGTTGCAAGCACTGTATCAAGTTTTGGAGAATCAGTAATAAACACTAACTTGGGCTCTTATCAAGACACCTGAGAAAATCTAAAACAGCAGCAGGCGTTTTATGAGCTTTCTATTCTTGCTCTCAAAAGATTAATGAAGTGACTTAGCCAAACATGGATTTCTTGTTGAGAGAAAGTAGACAGACAACACAAGATTATGGAGAAGGGCAGTCTGTTCTTTTTCATTAAAATGTTATCACTTGAATGTTCCCCTTCCAATGTCTTGGTAAGACAACTACTTGTCTATTTCTCTTGTGTTATCTCATGTTTTTAGCAGTAAACCTGAGGGATTTGTTAACCCTCTTGCTGAGTACAAAAGCTTCACTGAAGCCCAAGCTGACATTTAAATGTATAATGTTCACCATTCATTGTAGATAGCCTTTTCCTCCTACTAGCTACTCCTCTTATTTAACAATTTCTTCTTGCTAGTGAATGTACAGAATGTACAGAACCACACACATTACTTGAGGCCCAAAACACTTTTTAACTCTCATTCCCACCCTTGCCACCCATTTGATTTACTGCCTTTGATTGAATAAGCATTCTCCACAACAACAAGGCCGATTTATGGAAACTTTAGAAGTTTTGAAAATGTTATAATTGTCTCTTTCAAATATTTTTTCTCTCAACCATTATAAGAGAAGTGGCCATGACAAAATATAAACACAGATTCAGTGAATTGCAAAAATCCATCTTGTTTTATCTCTTCCAGATATCTCTTTTCCTTTTGAACACCAAGCCCTTTAGAAGTGGGAGGATGTAACTTCCTGGGGAAAAATAATTTAACAAAGCAGATATTGGAAGAAGTCTCAGAAACCTAATGCAAGGTCCTGAATCTCTGATACAATTGACTGAGGAGAGAGAAGTAGTGGAAGTGTTCTTGAGGTTTTGTATACTTATATTTCCTTCAGGCTTCTAGAGGGGCAGTGACCTAGAGGACCAGTGTATCTGACTTTCACTTCCTTGTCTGTACTCCCTGCCTCTACCTTCCCCATAGGTCAATTTTCTTTTTAACCAGAAGTGGTTCAAACCAGAGTGAAAACATATATGCTGAAGTCTGTATTTCAAAATGAAACTATGAAACAGAAAATAGTAACTTAGTGATTTCATAGAATCATTGAGGATGATGGGAATCAGAAATGGGAATTATGGAGTTGGTAAAATCATCTCTAGGTAACAGTCACTCTTAATCTGGAAATATTTTGAAAGTCTGTATAGCTTTACTTAAGCCAAAGCAAACACTGAAAATCAATCCTTCACAACAAGCTGGACATACGTTTCAAAAACAGCACCACCTGCTTACCTGGAACACAAAATCAAGCAGAGATTCAAAATAGTAGTAATGTAAAAAATCTTAGACAAAAGGTTCAAGTTACCAGTACACCTTCTTCTGGAATCTCTGTCCCCAAAATGCCTTTTCTGATTCACATTATAAAAGTTCCTTAGAGAAACTTCCTGTCCTGCTTAAAATCTTCTTGTTGACTTTCAGGAAGCTTGTTTTGGCTTGGTAAGAGCACGTATCTTTGGGTCAGTGAGAATAGAATAGAGACACTGAAAGGTTTGTCTCAGCCTTCACCATGGGAGAGATTAATGTCCTTCCAGAGACACTAGACACAAACTCCTCATCAGACAAACTAATTTGAATATGTGACCATACACGCTGACTACAATTTCACTTTTTATTGATGCCTTGAGCTAGAACCTAAGGCATCATTATCAGTCATCTTCAGTAAAGTCCAGGAAATAACAACATGCTCAAATATCCCAAAAGATCTGCAAATTTGTATAGATATTCCAGAACAGAATGTATTTAAGAAAGGCATCTGAAGATAAATTTAGCTATATTCATTCTCTAATTCCCCTCAATGCAAACAATGTAAACAAAATTTAGTGCCCATTTCCTCCCTTCCAAGCTCAACTCCACAATTAGACATCCAAAGGTAGAGTAACCACTTAGGAATTTGAAAGCTAATAAAATGTTAAAGTGAAGAAGGACAACGAACAGCTCTCTGAAAGACATGTTGATTACCAATATTAGGTCTCCTTTCCTTAGGTAAATGGAAGCAGACTATTATCAACATTAGACCTCCTTTGCTTAGGAAAATGGAAGCAGACTATCTCTATCAAGAATTGAGTCTTATCGTTTCTGAAGAGAAGTCAAATGCCATTTCTCTTTACTTGTCAAAAGGAAGAAATTATACTCCCCAGCTACACATTATTATCCACCATCTGTGTGACAGTTTCTCATAATTACTTACATACGGCGTCTTTGATAAGCCTTATTCCTGATAAACAGAAAATAAAATTGACTCTCATATTAGAACACTTACAGAGAAGACTTGGAATAAATATAGTAGAGCTTTAATTTTTCTCTTTCAGAAACCTGATAAGACAGCTGCTGAAACACAAACTTAGAAATCTTTGTTTAGAAAGAAATTCTAAATGAAGCTACAGCCTTTGAAGCCTAAATATGCTGCCTGGTCAAGTGGAAAGAAATAGTCAATTGTTTGCTTTAAGAAATGAATCAACAGCTAAACAAGTATAAGATAATGCAGATTTATATGATAGCCAGTGTTGTTTCCTTTCTTTTTTTATCACTGAATTTCAAAATCTACACCTGGGTTAGGTGCTAGTAACACATTCAGATGGTTTATTAAAAAAAAAGTTTTGTTTTTACTGATCCTACATGTCTGTTTCACCATCAACTTAAGTAGGTTAAGCATTCTGATGATAGGTCAGATATTATACTATTAATAATTTGCTGATGTTGTGGTCATGACTTTAAAAAAAGTTATTAACTCATCTGTCCCTGAATGGAATAGTTTCTAATAAAAAAAAAGAAAATGGTATATTACTTGAAGCATATTAGTTTCATAGCTCCACTGATCGGCTTATTGTGCAAATGTATCGTTTACTGTGAGAAGAACTGAATGTTGTTCTACTAAAAGAAGTGGAAGTTGTAATGATTTTTCAGATACAATACAGCCATTCAACACTCAGCTGAGGATTATGCTTATATAGTCTTCAGTTTTGGATCTGAGGTTTTTTTAAGTACAATACCTTCATCATTCATTTTAAACCAACGTTATTAAAAACTGATTTTTATTTTTTTCTGATGCCTGTCATTGATGCACTGAACCTTTACTATCAGCTTCAAGTATCAGTCATCTGGCGATATAATCTAAGGAATTTGAAGTAAAACTGATTTAAACCAGATATTGAATTAAATCCACAAATAATCAGTTAGAAAATAAAATTATAGATGAGCAGTTGTTGCATCCATATAGAATCTTTTAAAGGAAAAAAAATTATCTGACCAATAACAGGCTCAAAATAGTCTTCACGTAAAATATAGAGGAATACAGAAAATCGAAACAATTTTTTGTGTTCATGGCAAAACTACCTGTTCTGTGACATAGGACTAATTAATTAATTTTTCTGAGCCACAGGGAAAATATTTGGAACCTAGGGAGAGTAGTTTAAGAATTAAAACTTTTTGAATTTCAATCTTAAGTATAAAAGAAGTGATTGTCTTTTTTATTGATCCATTTGTTTTTACTGTCCAGGAAAAGCATAATTAACCAATTCATTTACATAAATGTAAAGAAAATAAAAGGCATTAAATTTTAGCCTAATACTACAGAGCACTTTTAGAAAGCAGATGGTTTATTATCAAGTGTGGATACTACTGGAATTTACTACTACTACTCTGGAATTTAAAAGTTATGTTAAAAAAGGGATTGAAAGTGCAATACATCATACAAATATGTGAATATCATCTATAAAGTTGTAGTATAACCTTTATCTATTGCATATGCTACTTTTCTTTTCCTGGAGACTAACAAAATGGGATAAGATCAAATGTACTGATTTTGGCTGGGGTAAAGTTAATTTTCTTCATAGTATGTGATAGGTAGCCATGTTTTGGATTTGTGATGAAAACAGTGTTGTTAAACCTATTTTAGTTTTTGTTGAGAAGCTCTTGCACAGAGTCAAGGCTTTTTCTGCTTCTCATGCCATTCCACCAGTGATAAGGCTGGAGATGCACAAGGATTTGGGAGGGAACAGAGCTGGGACAGCTGACCCCAACTGACCACAGGGATATTCCATACCATAAGGCATCATGCTTAGCATATAAGGAGAAGGGAAGAAGGAGGAAGGGGGGACTTCTGGAGTTGTAACTTTTGTCTTCCCACGTGACCAAGAACAGGTGTTGTGAGGAGTGGCTCAAGAAACTGGAGTTGTTTTAGCCTGGAGAAAAGAAGGCTAAGGGGAAACTTTGTTGCTCTCTACAATTACCTTAAAGGAGGATGTAGCCACCTGGGGGTCAGTCTCTTCTCTCAAATCACAAATGAAAGAACAGGAGGAAACAACCTCAAGTAGCACTAGAGGACATTTAGATTGGATATTAGGAAAAATTTATTTACCAAATAGATTGACAGGTACTGACTACTCTGGACAAACTACCCAGGAAAGAAGTGGAGTCCCTGGAGGTACTTAATAGATGTGTAGGTATGGCATTTGGGGACACAGTTTAGTTGTGGACTTGGCAGTGTCAGGTTAATGGTTGGACTAGATGATTCTGGAGGTCTTTTCTAACCTAAATTATTCTATGATTCTATGGTTCTATGAGAGTTTCATATGAAGGAACTCTGTGTGGTTCTTTCTCTCTATCATACAATCCAGGAATTTATTTCCTTTTGACTTTTCTATTTCTCATCCCTGAAAAAGTTTAAGAAAAAAGTAAAACCAGAGAAGATAAAGCAAATCCTACTTATTAACTAAAATGTATCTTAACCACACTTTGATGATAAAAGATCATTGATTAACCTTGTTAAGCATATGTACACATATGTACGACACAATTATTATACATTACACAGAAAGTTAAGAGGACTGTAATGCCCCAAATAAATATATGAATCAAGAGCTGATGCAATGAAAAGTTAATATCTTTTTCTTTTTCTACTTACCTACTAAATTTTAGAAAGAGTCATTTAAAAAAAAAAGAGCATCTTTAAAAAAGAACTAATGAACTTATAAATTAATTCCACTAAATTAAAAATTTCTCTTGAATTTCACTTAATAGTTTTCTTGGATTTAACTAACTAAGAACAGCCCAGGAAACCCTTTGCCTGTCAGAAAGAAAAAAAAATAGGCATGCATGTGTGAGCCTGTACTTGATTAATCAAGCTGGTTTACTGACACAGGAGGCTATTGAATCTCTGTTCAGAGAATTTTGTAAATTAATTATTCAAACTGAATTACTTAATATTATTCACCTTTGGTCGTATCTGTATCACAGTGTTCTGTTACTTGTCTATGGCCTGATATTTCCTGCCTCACCTTTTTCTATAACTTTTCCCCTAAGAGATTTAGATTCAATGAGTCATAGTCTTGCCAACTCTACCCATCTAAGGATATTTTGCAAACAGATAGTGAAGTCTAGGTATCAGTCATTAAAGTATTAGGTGACATTTGGCTAAAACGTTTGGGATAACCTTTAAAAAGCTCTCTTTCTTTCCCTTTAATATTCAATGAAAATATTAAAAAATAGAGATTATATGTTTTTTGAAGAAATATCTGAGAATGAAATAGATTGAAGTAGATACAAGTAGACAGAGGAGAAGACCTAAACACATAAGGAGAAATTTCTTTTCTGCCCTCATTGTGTCAACTGTCTGAGTATGTGGTATTTACTAAACTTTGAAAACAAAGGTCAACAGCATTCTTGAAACAGGATACACGATCATCATCGTCATCATCATGATGTATATTGGGGAGCCACAAGAAATATTAAATAATTTATTCCCCTCATCTTTTTTTTTTATGTGGAGATTTCCTTGCTCTAATATGTGGACTCAATGGAGGCTCAGAACTGAAAACTGCAACCTAAAGACATAAATTTCCATTTATACTGTCCAAGCATGGCACTTCCACATGCTTTCTCATCATAATGTTACCCTGGAATACAAATTTTAACATTAAAAAAAAAAAAATGTGGAAGAGGGCAGTTAGAGGGAAGTTATTGAAGTTGGTTTTCTTCTGGCAGTGATACTTTTGGCAACTAGCATTTAAACATCACTTTCAGGAAAAGGAAATGCTTTCTATAAACACTTGCCCTGCACAGAAGTGACCCAGTCTACTTTTGAAAAATATATGTAGACTGGCCACCTGTACCCTATATTTGGCAAAATATATGACTATAATGGGGCTCAATTTTGCAGTGACTTACTTTTGCTGAAGCAGCACAAAGTGATTAGAACATCATTTATAGTTCAGAAATAACCTCTCTAATAATGTTAAAGTAGGTAAAAAACTACAATACCTATTAATAAAAACCTCACACATGTAGACAATTTAAAAATATAAAAGTTGTTTCTCTTTCAAAGTTCTCATAATATAAAGTTCAGATAATATGTACTCTGACACTAGCGCAAAAACATTTACTGAAACTTACATGCTAGCTCTGAAGAAGGAAAAATCAAACCAAACCAAAATAGTTTAAGAGACTTAATACAGAGAAAATTTATGCAAATAAAAGATGTTTGCTTTCAGTTTTCCCTTATTTCTTTACATCCAGTATGTTTTCCTGTTGACTGTATGTTTCTTCTATATTTACTTAGTGTAAAATATTTGCATTATGCCATTTTGAAAGGCATTATCTACACACAAATAAATATGTCAATCATAGTAATTTGGTGCTAAAATCTATGCAGAAAGGTGTCTTCTATTTCAAAATTTATTTATTTCAGTTTCTTATGACCTTTCTTTACAGGAGTTCAAATAAAATTCCCTTTCAACAAGTCGCTCTTACATTGAAATAAACATGCATATACAAGTAGCTTTAGGATTTTTAGAATATCAGTTGAAATCTTCAGGTAAACAGGTACAAGTTAGTGCAAAAAATCAATCTTGATTTTAACTACTGTAAGACTAAAAACTCAGTTCAACAAGACAGGCAATGACAATTCCTGGGTAAAACAAATTAATTTTTGTTATTCCTCCATATTTTAGAATAGCATTTTTTTTGACAAGGAATCTAAATATTTTAGAGTGGGCTACGTTAAACTGTCCATTTAGCAGTATAGTTCTTGATAAATAATTTTAAAAACTGGGGTTTTTTGAACAGTATACTATATTGACTGCAAAAAAATACATTGGATTTCCAAAATAATTTTAATTGGAAAAAAAAAAAGATGATAAAAAATCATCCCCACCCCCATCACACAACTTAGGTTTTATGTACTACTGGTAACTATTTTTGTCTTGTGTTTTGAGCTTTAAGTATATTTGAGGCTAGTCAAGTTTGAGTCCCAGACAAACTTAAAGGATTTAAAACTTCTACTTTTCATAAAAGGTCCTTTTACATCTGATTATGTGATATCTCCGTGCATATTCCGCAGAGAGCTCCTGTCCCTATGTTTATGGAGACATTCTTTCTGTTTTCTAAAGGATACTTCAATGAGATACTTCAAGTCTGACCTGTCCATGCACTGACCAGCAACTTAAAAGTCATTCATTTGCTATTGTCTTGGTTCAGTGATGATGGTTTTTCTTCTGAGTCCAGCATTAACAGTAAAAAATAAAGAAATAGAGCCTGTAATACTTAGTGGCCTCATGAGTGAGAGAAAGAATAACCTTTAAGTTGAGTTGAAATGGCTTAATACTTGGCGTAAGCAATCATGATAAATATTTGAGGAAGTTATTTCTTGTTAGTTCCTATTTTTTTACAAAACAAATATTGAGAGGCAAGAAAAGACTGTTGGAGTAATAGAAGAAAAAAATACAGCAAAAAGATGACCTTACTCTCCACTGCAAGTATCTACTTTACAGGGAATGAAAAAATTATAATCTTCCACAACCTGTATCAATTAATCAGCCAGGATCAGTATCCAGGATGGAGACATGTTTATCACATAATATCTTATAACATGGCAGTTAGGGCACACATTTAGAATGCAGTTAGGAACTGGTGTAAAATCTCATGTAACTGAGACTAATTGAAACTGATTCTGTGCTTCATTTGCTTTTGCCACAGGTGCCACACACAAAATGTTTTAAAAATTGTATTAAAAATAATAATTTTGATTTGATTAAAAGTGTTTGCTTTGTTGTTGATATTTTGTTCAGCAGCAAATATATGTGCAGCAGTAGTACATGGCTGAAATCTGAGCAACTTGAAGTAGCTAAACCAGATGGAATGAACTTGCATGATTGTAGTTTTGGAGACACACACAGAGTCTGCGTCCGGGACAAACTTCTTGTTTGATTTCTCATCAATTTCTTCATTACCTTTTAAACAGAAAGTCCTTGCTACAGATTTTACATCCTTTAATAGCAAATGTCCTGGAAACAAAAGTAAAAATAATCCAGTGCCTCTAGGACTCTTTTTATAAATGTAGAGATCAGTCTGAGTGCCTTAAAAATGAGTGTTGCTTGTTCTCTGTTTCTAGTCAGCTGGATAACCTGGTTAGCAATCAAGTATGGTTTTTTCTAGAACAGAAGAATGTATCCATCTGTGGTTTATATGGCCAATGGTTAGGTCTGTAGCATTACTTCTATTTGGTTTGGATTCTTTTGGAGGACAATTGGTATATTTTTGATTGTTTAAATCAGAACTCACAGAGCTTTAAAAAAGAATCAGGCTTGGGATGGACTGAGTGAAGACCAGCTCTGGGGAATGGGCACTGGGTACAGTGAGCTAAGCAGGAACCTGCATCAAGCCCTGGCAGGAAAAATATCTGAATCCCTAGGAGAGTAAAGAAAATTTTTATCTGCCTCCATCTAGCTCTCACACATGCTATGTCCAGTTTGAACCCCCCAGTACAGGAAAAACATCAACATGCTGTAGTAAGTTTAGTGGGAAAACACCAAGATGAAAAGACTGGAGTAGCTGTCCCATGAGGAGAGGCTGGGAGAGTGAGGTTTTTCCAGCCTGGTGCAGAAATGGCTTTGGGGCACCTCATAGCCACCCCCTCAAAGCAAGAAAGTGACTGTGAGGACAGTTTTACTCCTCATAGTGGTTCATTGTGACAAGATGAGGGAAAACAAGCATAAATTGAAACCAAAGAGGTTCAGGCTGGATAGGAGAAGCTTTTGTCACAAGAACAGTCAAGAATGAGACACATTGCCTGGAGAGGTCATATTGGCTCTCTCCTTAGACATTTTCAGAACTGGCTAAAGTCCTCAAGATCTGGTCTGGCCATGGTTTTAGCAGGAGGTTGGCTTCAAATGGAATTATCCTATGTTCCTAATGAAAAGAGTACAAATGTGAACATTGACTATGCTAGAATTTGTGGACAGAAATTAGAGTGAACTGAGTTGTCTTCATCATTTCCACAGACTTAATTATTCCTTACATTCACTAGTTAAAAGAAACGGTAGTTTAACTGATGACTGAATCTCTTGAATGTATAGTTGTAAGGCTTCTTACATATCTTAAACTGTGGTATTTTAATGAAGATTGTGGAAGCTGTTCCTGCAGATCCTGATCTGGGACCCAACAACTGCAGCTGACATAGGGACTAGTGTTAATGGTCTATGGTATTCTCTCTCTTACTTATTTTCTTTTTGTCATGAATTCTTCATCTTGTCTTGGAGTTAAACTATGAAAAATTTATTTTATTATAAAAAGCTCTAATGTTTCAAAGTTTTTATACTGGAGCTTGAATATTCAAAGATAATTTCTATCAGGCCAGTTTATCTTATCGTTGCAAAACCACTGAATTGTCTTTTTCCAGTAAAAGTTTATCTAGGAAAGTGTCTTCCTTAAAGGCTGCTTTTAATCAGGTTTTACTACACTTTCTAAGTTTGGTCTTGATTCACGTTTATTGCTTTCTTACTAACAGATGTTGCCACCTTCAAAGGTTAGAATTAGGATAAGTATCTGCAATGTAAAAAACACCCAACAACTAACAAGTAGATGTACTTTTTACTGACAAAGAAATCATTGTATCATAAATTTCATATAAGAATGTAGAAGTCTTTATTACGATATTGAAAATTCATATGTCTACACAGCTAACTTTAAAGCTTCTATTTACCTTTAGAATATGATTTCAGCAGTTATCTAGTTTTTAAATTAAGTTCAGTTAAGACTGGTCAAGACATCTGAAATATGGACAGACAACCTGATTTTGTTAGGAACATTTATGAAGAATTTGTAAGGAACTTTTCAAAAGGAATTTTGTCCCACCAAAAGTCTTTTTATAATAGACTGATCTGAACAATATATTAATATATGTTTTAAAGAGACAAACTCCTAATATAATAGCATTCATCTTTTTCATTTGTGATGGTTAAGGCACAAATGAGTAGAATGTAACAAGAGAGTTGTTAAGTGTTTGCAGCAAAAATCTGCACTGTAATATTGCTTCAAAATTTAAATTGGCTGTAAGTTTCGCTTAGGGGCAGGGAGTTTAAGGAACATCTGGAGATTCTGAAATAACCTACATCCATTTATGTTATTTAAGTTGTAAAATCATATTCAATCTTGACCCACTCAGGAAATCTAACATAAACGTCCTGCTGATTTTGACAGTCATGCAGCAAAAACACCCTCTAATGAGTATTTAATAGTCACCAAAAGTTCTGCATTAAGTACAAAGCCCTTTTGATTACTTATTCCACTAATTTAAAGTAAATGCTTTTACAGATGGCATCTGTTAGGACACAGAGCGTGTGCTGCATTTATATGTAGTCATTGAAAATAAATTCCAGCTTTGGTATAAGGATTGTACAAAAAAGATCAAACACAAAACACTGAGTAAACATTTACTAGCGATATTTTTAAAGCTCTTCATAAAAGCTTATCCAATACCAGAATACAATACTCAAAGTATACAAAATAATTCAGAAATGCTTTGGCAAATTAGCACCTTAAGAAAAATGGCTGAGACAAAGTAATTGAGCTCTTCCATTTTGTTTATAATCTTCCCTGGGGGGCAACAATATTATATTTCACTATCCCTTCAAGCTATATTACCTTATGAATAAAGGAAAAAAATCTAAACTTTTAGCTACTAGGGATTAGTGGGAGAACAATAATGACTTAGGTTTAAATTAGAAAAAAAAAGGATAAAAAGAAAATGCTTATCTACTTTTTTTAAGAGGGATATGGGAAATATTGTTTTATTTTTTTGTCATCACCAAGAATTTAATCAAAAAATGTCATGCTAAATTATGCATTCAAAAATGTGCAAATTAAGAATAATTTTGTCAATCTACAAACACGTCCTCGAAGACCAAATATTTAATAGTTTGATGTTTGTAAAGAAATATCTTCTGCATATTTTAGAAAAAGAGGTATTGAGGGCATATTTATAAATAAAAAAACTCCGTACTTTTAAAGAAAATGTCAGTTAATTTAAATGCAAAGAATGTAGTTCTATTTTATGATTATTTTCAGTACTTGTTATTAAAACATTTATGATTAATTTTAAGAGCTATTAGCATTACCACAGTGTGTGTGCTGTCACAAAGAAAATTACCAAATGAATACTAATTTCAGAGTAAAATTTTAAAAAATTTAGGGGAAAAACCCCAAACTTTATAATAGAATATCTATTCCTCCAAGCACTCAAAACAGGTTAGATCTGACTCAACCATTATCTTGAATCAAGCATCCCTCAAATTTAGTAATCGTTATCACAGTTGTGAAACTTCAGAACTGCACTTTCCCTGTGTTCTAACATTCAAACCTATGGGTTTCGGCCTTGTTTCAACTCTGGGGAAAGTGTGCTATATGTTACACTCCACATTGTTTCACCTGTTCATCAAGACTGACCTTTACCTGAGCTTTGTCCCTTATTGTGCACCTAAAGTTGCTTTAGTGAAAATATGAACGTTGAGAAACATGAATTTGTTTGTTTGTATGTGTGTGTACTACATTAACAAAGTTGTCAAGTTTCCTACCAATGGACAGTCAGGATGCAAACAAGATGCCTGACTGAACTCAGAACACAAGAATACTTAGTTTCAGTAATTTGAATGAAAGCTGTATTTCCCTTCCCCACTTTCAAGAAAACCACCTCACCTAGAATGTCAAAAAAAAAAAGAAAAGATTATATTGTTATGTTCAGATAGAAATTACTGCTCCAGATTCACCTGTAAGTTCTATCTTGTTGTTACTAGAATTAATTATTTGTAAAATTACCTACATTAACTACTGCAGTTAGAAGTGCAGTTACAGGCAACTCCAGAAATAATTATTCTACGTTATTGCTATATGTTCATTGTGATAACTGAGCCAGGTAATCAGCCAGACCAAGGTTAACGCAAGAACATTTCTTGCATTCTTAAGAAGATTGCTCTTTCCCATGAAATTTATTTATTGTGGGTTGTGGGAGGCAATATTGCTAACTGAGAGAGACACAAGGGAGGAAGAAGATATTCTCTTTTCTTTCTCATAAAGGTAAATAACAGCAATGAAGGAGTTCTTGAACACACAAAAGATCGCCCTTATAAAAAAAAATTTAACAGATAGCAACAGCCTATATTTCATTCAATTTCTAACCAATATGCTCATAATGCAATTCTGAAAAAAACAACACCTTTTGGGAGAAAAAATGTAACTCACTGCCCTTCTGAAATCTGTGTTTGGTCTTTGTCAGTTTGATTTTGCTAGAACTATTTAAGTGGTAAGACAATGACGAACTTTTCTTCCTTGTCGACTATAGCCTATATTTATTTTTCATCTCTATGGACCAATAAATTTCATGGAACAAGTACATACCACAGGAACACCTTATTCCCGAGCTGGTTTTATTCCAGTTACCTTCTCTAAGGTGACAGGTTCAATGCAAACTATTGGTAATAGAAGGCCCAGGATACATAGCAGTGTAAACTAAGATTGTACAGACAGATGTTTCAGTGCTTTTCTCTTGTAATTGATGATTGCAAAAAACAGATACAAGAAACTATGAAATTAGAGCTTCACACCAAATTTGCCTTGCCTCAGTATTGGGAGTCCACCTCCTGAGCCTTAATGTTTAAATTTAATTGAACTTAACTTTGCCCTTGATATTTTAATTAAAAGATAAAGTATATAGAATTAAAATAGTTTTAAGCCAGTGTTGCAGGAGAACCAAGGCAATCATAATAACCACTCTGTATAGGGATTGCGTGGCAGTGTTCTGATGGAGGAGGGTGACAGGGATGACTTCTGTGAATAGCTAATAGAAGTTTCCCTCATGTCCAACAAAAAAGCCAATGCCAGCCAGCTCCAAGACAGACCTGCCGCTGGCCAAGGCTGAGGCCATCAGTGATGGTGGCAGCACCTCAGGGGCAGCAGATATAAGAAGGAGGTGGGGGGCAGGGGGTGCAGCAGGGATTTACTCTGCAACAGCAACTGCAGCCAGAGAGAGGAGTGAGAACATGTAGGAGAAACAGCCCTGCAGACCCCAGGGTCAGTGAGGAAGAAGAAGGAGTGGGTACTCCAGGTGACAGAGCAGATATTCCCCATCAACCTGTGGTGAAGACCATGGAGAGGCAGCTGTGCCCCCACAGCCCATGGAGGTTCACTGTGTAGCCGATATCCACCTGCAGCTTGTAGAGGATCCAATAACAGAGTAGGTGGAAAGCTATGGAGGCTGTGGTTCATTGGGAAGCCCACACTGGAACAGGCTCCTGACAGGAACTGTGGACCCATGGAGAAGGAAGCCCACAATGGAAAAGGCTCCTGGTAGAACATATGACCCTTTGGGACACCCACGCTGGAGCAGTCTGTTCCTGAAAGACTGCACCCCATGAGAGGGACCCATGCTCGAGGAGTTTTTGAAGAACTGCAGCCTGTGTGAAGAACTCATATTGAAGAAGTTCATGGAGGACTGTTTCCCATGGAATGGACCCCACACTGGAGAAGCTGAAGAGTGTGAGGAGTCCTTTCCTCAAGAAGAAAGGAGCAACAGAGACAATATGTGATGAACTGACTATAGCCCCCATTCCCCAAATTCCTCCCTGCACCACTGGAGGATGGAGGTAGGGAAAATAAGGAGTGCGATTAAGCCTGGGTAGAAAGGAGGGGATAAGATGTTTTTAGGATTTGGGCTTTATTTCTTACTATCCTACTCTGATTTAACTGGTAATAAATTAAACTAATTTCCCCAAGATGAGTCTGTTTTGCCTGTGACAGTAACTGGTGAGTGATCGCTCTCTGACCTCATCTCAACCCAGTTGTAATATTTGTTATATTTTGTTATATTTTCTTTCCCTTGTCCAGCTGAAGAGGGGAAAGATAGAATGGTTATGGTGGGCATCTGGCATCCAGACAGGGTCGGCCCAGCAGTTAGATGTGGTATTAAGAGCAAATAAAAAGCCTGTGTGGAATAGAACACAACCCTGGCCAGAAAACAAGATTGCAGTCCTAGACATCAGGAAGCATAGAAATAAAATGAGTATTGCTATAAAATCAAGATGGTTCAGCCACAAAGGGGAAATTAAGAGAAATAATAAAAATTCTTTGCTATATGTAAGGAACAAGAACACAAGACAAATGAGTCCAGAATATAAAAATAGATTTAAAGATAAAATTAAAATTAATCTGTGTAGTATCTAAAACTTAAAGAATAACTATCTCACTTTTCAGTAAGACTAAAGGCATGGCACATCAAGAAAAAGGTTAATTCATGGAATGAATATGTGAAAACAAGCAAGCAAACAAACAAAAAACCCAACCTCTTAGGTAAAAGCGAAGTTTCAAGACCTCAGAATAAAGGGATATGATGCTATGATATTTAGCACAGGAAAATTGGAAAAACTGGTATATGGAATTATAGACCCAGAAACAAGGTATTTTAATGAATGTTTCTTTATCAAAAATAATAGAAAATAGAATATCAATATTTACTTAACAGAGATGTGATTGAGGAAACTGAAGGATAATTAAGCTGATATGGGTTTTATTTAACCTTTTAGAGCAATTATTGAAGTACATGATAAAGACAGCAAAGGAAATGGAAAATAGAGCATGTTGTAACATGAATTTAACAAAGTATCTAACGTTATACTACCATCTTTTCTGTCTGGTTGTAAATATTTTCTTAGCAAAGGAAACATGGAAAACATAGTTCATTAAAGTTTGTTTGCAGCAAAAACATTAATAACAGTAATCTTAGCAAGCATAATTACTTTTCTGTTCTTCCCCAAACAGATGAAAACTGAATAGTACCAGTGGATAGAACCATGTGGAACCAGTGCACAGACTTCCTTAAATTCAGGAAGAGAATACTGAAACATATAAGAAAGAAGATTAAAAGAAGAATCACAAGGCAGAGACTAGAAGGAAAGAACTTGGTGACTCTAAATATGTTTAAATGGAATGTGATCCATCTGCTTCCTAAAATCTGTTCACCTCTTAAGTAAGGTCCCCAGCATGAAAGTACTTGAACACACCATCCTACCACTAGTTTAGTTCAAGTACTTAACTTCTATGCCTTTAATAGTTTTTTTTTGTTGTTGTTAAAAATTTTCTGTCACCCTGCTGAGGACCCCGTTTTCAACCTTTTACCCACCTGTCACATCACTAGTTGTCAAATCACTCAAGCAGAGAAAAAAATTAGAATAATCTAAGTTAAATATAGCAAAATGTTCTTAGACTGTATTGAAGGTTGTTACTTATAAATTTGAGGAAATATTAATATTTTAGATCTTGTTTGATATAACTGTATCTGTTGTTTTCATTAAAATTACTGTGAGCTCAAAAGGAAATTGAGATATTAAGAACATTTCTTTGTTGACTTCTAGTGCAAGTTTGCTCCAGTCCTGTGCTGCCTTTGCTTAGATTCCTCTGATTGCTGATAATCAGGGGTAAAAATGCAACTTTCACTGTATGAAGTAGATTGCACGTAGTCAAATATACATGTCTTAAACTTTGACGTTCAAATTTAAGGTAATCTGTCTCTGTTCCATGACAATCAAAGCATTCATAAAGAATCTTTGAATGACTATCCGTCTTATCCCAAGACCAGCGCAAACAGCAGGTGTGTTAAAAAATGAGATTGAGATGAGGGGAAAAAAAACTAGGAACGTGTATACTGTTGTAAAGAGTAAGTCATATCTGAGCATACTTAAACCTGGAGCTGGATATTTGTGTGCTTTATTACATCAAGGGCTGAGGTGTTGTACTACAATTGTGAGTCTAGAAATGGTCTAGAGGAACGCAAAACAAATAATGGAGCAAGCAAACTGAAGTTCGCTAACCTAAAAAGTAGAAGACTAAGACAAGATCATACAGACTACAAACAAATAAAATATTTCTGAAAGGCAAAAGGAAATAGCTCTTTGAATCCACAAAATATAAGACTTGGTGTTGAACTTAGACTGAATAAAAACCAGAAACTTCAGGCTTGAACTGTTAAACATTTTCCAGTGGTTTAAGTAGTGATGTGATAGAACAGATTGTTTGAACCAGAGATGGTTTTGAAATTTTGAAGATGAGAAAGTGAAAATACCTAACAACAATAGCTGCTCTTTGTCAGAGGGGGCAGATGGCTAAGATGCCTTCTTGAAATCATTTACAGACAATGTGACTTGAAGACAAAGTGTGTTGGTGAGATGACTGAGCCCCACAGTATGATGAAATCATGTGAGAGACAGATTTCGTATTGTATTTCCTCAGAGAAATAGGTAAAAAATGGCTTACTCAGTGCCATTGTTTGGACTCTACTTGGAACTCAATGGACAGTTCAGTTACTTGCGTTCCAGAATGTTTATGTGAGATGCGAACAAGATAAAGAAACACTGCTAGGATCCTGGGACAATAAGGGGGAGTAAAGGCATATCTACTTAGAAGGACACAGATGATAGGTTTACATTTACTCCAGAATGACAAGAAATGATGCCAAGTGCATGAAATACTGGACAATTAAGGGAAACAGTTTGTTTGTGATTTACAAAAAAGAAAAATAAAATTATTAAAAAAACCAAACTGCAACATTTTAGAAATACAGTCAGGACAATGTTCTATATTTTCATCATCTGGAAAAGCCTCTGCACAAGATGCAGAGTCTTTCTTTTCCTCTCAGTCATTTAGGTGGACCATTACTCTCTTTGGTGTTTGCTTTGGATCCTCTCATTAAACACTTACTATTCAATAATCACTGCATATACAGTCTAGTGAGTTAAATAATTAATCTTCAGTTTTTACACTGAAAATTATACTTTTTGCTTTCATAGAAACTGTCTTTCCAATTGGTTATGCCTTCTTTGAGAATGGGACTTAAACTTCCTACAGGTAAAGCTTATTATTAGAGTGCATTTACTGTATATAATCAAATGTTTCCATAAAATATTCTACCATAGATACGCTAGTTAACAGCTACTGTAGATTTCAGTATATACTACAATGCAGAAAATACTATAAAGTGTTAAGCTGGTTTGAAATAGCAAATTGGAATGTGCAAGTACATAACTTAGTCAAAGATGTCATGTTCATGAAACTCAGGTTTCCCAAAAGAAGCGCCTCTCAAAATGTCATTTAATAAAATAAACAGTACATCCTTGTAGTAGCTGTACATATTCATAGAATCATAGAAGTGTTTAAGTTGCAAAAGACCTTCAGGATCATCAAGTCCGATAGTTGACCTCATACTACCAAGTCCAGCACTAAAGTATGTCACTAAATGCCACATCTACACATCTTTTAAATGCCTCCAGGGACAGTGACTCAACCTTTTCCCTGAGTAGTCTGTAGGTTCCCTGAAAACCCTTTCAGTGAAGATAGTATCTTAAAAATCAATAAAGACTATGAAAAATAACACCAAGTAATAAAAATATCTTTTTCATTCATTTAGAGGTTTATCATTCAAATATATCACATAGATGGACTGAAAAATTACTTCTTGATTTCTTGTATTGCCACAGGCATGAAACATTCCTTAAAACAATTTAGGTGGGAATTAAGTATTATATGTCAATAAAGATTGATATGAACTCTATGAAGAAAAAATAAAACCTGCCATATTACAGCATGCATACATGTGAAACTCTCAACTGAAAATGAATATAGAATAGAACAGTAAATAGTATCTTTACACAAGACATTTTCACTGGAAAGTATTTAAGTATACCTACTTCTTAGTGGTAGAGCAATTCAATGTATGTGACTGCTGCAAAGAGCTGTCTTACTTCTTTCAATATATTGACAATTCTTTCAGATTTGTTTGAGAAATGTTTAAGACATGTCCTCTTACATTCAGAAAGACCCAGAGACACTCAAGAGTTTGTGAAAAATTTGATGCAAAATTTTACCTTGAATACAAAATTTAGTGATGATTCTTCATAACTTTAGAAAGAAAAAAGAGGTCAACGAGAAAAAAATATGTATGTATATACACATATATATAAAGAAATGGAACAAAAATTTGTTTTGAAGGAATGCATACTGTGGAGAGAAAAAATATTTCCAGTGAAGAAAGGGTTCTTCAAATAAATTTGAAACAAAGTTGGCTGTGTAGTAATACATAAGGAAAAGGAACCACAGGAGGGCATTTGTAATCAGGAAGTCACTTCAGTTTTAACGATGGGAAGCAGTAGACAAGACAGGTCTTTAAGTCACCACCTGGAGGACTTTAAAGGAAGACGAAAGCTCAGAAAAGACATACCAGATTAATTTTTTTTTTTTTTTTTTTGAAAAAAAAAGGGGCGACATAAAAGG
>VZTE01005891.1:2495875-2531670 GCA_013397775.1 Eulacestoma nigropectus | reverse complement strand
TTTTTTTTTTTTTTTTGAGAAAATAATGAGGCTGCATAATAGTCCGAGGGGCAATAAAGAAATTACCTATATAGGAGATAGTATGATTGAAGACAGACTGATCAGAAAAGGTTACTGAAGTCAAGAACTGTGAGGAGGAAAAATATCAATGATCATGATATACATTGCTAATCTAATTAACCTTTTTACATTAAATCATTCTTATTAGAAGTGGAAATTTTAGGCAAATACTTATATCATGAAGAGAGATTTACCATGGGAGAAAGGGAAGGTGATAATGGCGTAAAAGCTTCTTGTACGAGAGTGCTCAAAGAGCAGAAATAGTGAAACTGTGGGAGCAATGATGACTGCAGACAAAATGAACTTAAAATGTTCAGAAAAATTAATAGCAAAATTAAAGACAAAATAAAAGGTTATAGGCAGTTTTAAAACATATACGTTTTATGAGTGGCATTTAATTTGCATTTACTTTTCATCTTTCAGCTATATTTCCCAAGAATCTTAGCATGAAGCTTCTAATTCTTGTGTACAAAATATTGGTACATATTGAGAGCATTCCTTGCTCAACCAAGGTCCTAACCCTTTCTTCTGGAATGAATTTTATTCCATAACACTAACTGGTCTTTGAATGAATTCTTTGTTTTCTATTATACTGTTCATAATTTCTTGAGTTTTTCCCTGACATGAATTTTTAAATTAAAATGACATCACAAATTATGCCCTGAGGAGTATCTTATTTGACTCATTTGTGAATAGACTAATATTTTAATGTATGTGATTTTATTGTTTTAAAAATTTATTTCAAACATTTTATATTTCTAAAGGATTTTTTTTACATCCATGACCTTAAGGCAACCTGCATGCTTTTCCTACCAATAATTTCATTGAAATTAATAGACATATAAAGGGTGAAAAAGCCTTCAGCAGTGTTGCTATTTGAATAAGTTCTTAAATCCAGAAATAAAAATAGGCATGTGCACACTCTGTTATTTTTAAATGCCCTGATTTCTGTTTGTAGCAATCTGTTTATAACTTTAAATGCTAGCCTCACAGAACTGTACAATAAATGTATCAAATAGATATATTCTGTTCAATATTTTTCAGGATGTTTACTAGAGACAAATATTTTTGAAAATAATTTTATGTGGTGTTAATAAATTCTTGGGTACTCATTTTTCTGTATTTCAAAGGTATTTTCGGTTTTCCTGAAGAAGCTGAGTTGTAAGGCTTATTTCTTTATAGACATATTTCCATAATATTTTGTGAATTGTTCCACAGCCAACAATAATTCTTTAAAATTCTCATTGAAGCTAGAACAGCTGTACTATATCCTTCTGGATGTGTCTTTCTTCTTTTATCACCAGGAATAATGAATAAGAAGGTCAAATAAACATGTACTTTTGGCAGAGGACAAATAAAAAGTAAACAATCAATATTGTTTCTAAATAAAAAACTAATGAAAAGAATTTTAATGGCAAAAGTGAGTCACAATTATAAATATGGCAGCCCAATATCTAGAACTAGTTTTTGGCTGTCCTTTCTACTCTTTGCTTCCTGAGCTGAGTAGTGAACTTCTATTACTGTTATCCAAATGCCATTAAGTAACTCTGAGATTATATTATTTGGGAGAGAAAGTTCCAGTTCTAACCACTTTAATAAAGGATTAAGATGAATTGATGTCACACATATACTTTGACAGTATGGCTTTTAAAAATGTCAACTTACTTTAGAGAACCTGACCTAATCAATAAGGTTCACTTTGGAAACACATAGTCAATTATCTTTTTTAAGATACCTGTGGATGATCAAAAAGTGGTTCTTACCTACTTATCTATGTATCTAAAGGAAATACAATTGCAGAGCAACTTGAATTTTCATTAAGTGATTGCAGTATTGTAGAATTAGAAGCAATCAAAGTTTTGACAAATATCTTTGTTTAGAAAAGTCTGTCTACCAATAAACATAAGACATAAATAAAATTTAAAAAAATTAAGAAAAAATAATCATCCCATAAGGTGATGTCCTGAGAACAGGAAAGAAGATTGTCACAGATATGGTAGCTCTGAAACATGGCTGTATGACCTATTACCTGGTGACCTGACGGCATTTTGATCTTGCAATGCACAGTCGTTGAGAATTGAGATGATATTCTGTCAGATGCAGTATAATTTCCAGTGATAGTGCATAAATATAATCATTTTACTGATAATTTATGCAAGTAATCAATAATCAGTTAGAGGCCTAAATACACAATTTATTTTCTTCAGTAATTTCTTCTGCAAAATAATTCTAAATGAAAAATTAAAGCAGTTTAAATTTGTCAAACTTACCAAACTTTCGGAAAGTGTTTTTTGTCGCTCCATTTGTCTCTTAAGGTAAGTTAAATAGCAGAATAGATACCTATGGAATTCATCCAAATGAAAAAAAAAATTATCCCTAAAGAAAACTGAGTGTCAATATTAATAGTGAAATTCTGAGAAATTGTACTGAGAATTTTCCCTGAATCATCAATGTCAATATCAGTCTCACTCAACCTATTTTTACACAGTATCTGCATCAAGGACTCTTATCCAGGGTTACTCATGGAGGCTTCTGTGCTTTTGCTTCTGTGTAGAGTCCTTTTGATATTCCCTACAGAACATGTCCATTTACATTTTCTATACCAGTTAATTTTCAGAGATATAATAATCTATTTTTTGTGGAATGCTTTATACACTTGTTTTTCTCAATTATTTTTCCACCTTAACTACCAAAACTATTAATCTGCTCTGAAAATAGAATTGCTTTCATTTTAAAGTTACTTCTTTTGTAGGTATACAGATAATGAAGGAAATATGGGACATGAACTTTGACTTATTCGGCTGTAATAGATCAAAAGGTGTCAGAGAGAAGCCAATCAAATTTAGATCATGTCTAACCTGCAAAAAAGATGAACCTAAGCCACAGTTTATAGCCTGTCATCTATTCAGTAGAGATTAAATGTTATGTATTATTTAGTGTAGTTGTAAAAAATGGTGTACAAGCAACTTCATTGGGATTTATAGAGAATTAATCTATTTAAAAAACAAATAGCTCTAATTTTAATTATATTTTAAGAATTAAGGTATGAGAGTATAAATATTTTGATTAAATGGCCTTTTTTTCTTGAGAATCTCCCACTTCCAAGGTGGCCACACTGTTTCTTGTAGGATTCAATCTCCTGACAGAATGACAGTTTTCTAAACCTTTCCTCACATCTTCTCCCCAGGTATTTATTACTGTGTATATAAGATACTGTTTTTTCTAGTATCTGACAAGTGTATCCTAGTGCTTCCACAAAGTAGTAACCTTTCTTGGGAAAGAGAGGTGACAAATGCAACAAAATTTTACAATTTTCTTACCTCAATCTCTTTGTAGAAAGAGAAGCATTCAACAGACTTGATCTCCTCCCTTTTTGGGCTCTTTAAGGGTCCAAGAGCCACAGGAAGTAAGGGCCCCTTCAAAAGTAATTTTTTTTTTTTTTTCAAAAACCACAGAAAACATCATCTTTTATTCTCTGTAACAGGTGAAAAAAAGAAATTGACAACTTTTATTAGCTTCTCAAAGAGGGATGTGCTCCACTGTCTTATGTTGCTGTTTTAAAAAGGACTTAATTTTTTTTCCAAAAAAGGAGTCTCTCTCTCTGAGACCTTATCAGATGGGATGCCTGACTGGTTCCAGACTCTGTGACATGGATCACTTTTAAAGAGAGACTCTGTCTGTTATCTTACTGTTTTGGTCTATCCTCACTTCTTCACCTCAAGGGTCCTCTTGATCTGGGATCTGTTTGTCCTTCACTTTTGGGATTGTTTGTTTCCTTTTGAAATATAATTATTTTTTTTTGTTTGTTTGTTTTTATATAGACATACAAGTAATCTGGAACAAGTATATCTGTTGCTAGATTGTTGATAAGTTTTCTTGATGATAAATTGTAGTAATTCTTAATAGCCTCTAGGTATTTGGCTGTTGCTGCTGGTTGTATGACAATACCAATTGATACTATTATTGATTGATACCATACTATTGATTGGTAATACACTACTGTTTGCTGATAGCAATTGGTAAAAGCTTGATATATAGTAATTCATACTCATTTTATTAATCATAGGTGTACCTGCTACTGGTGATTTTTGTGACACTGGTGGCAATCTGTAACAAAGTAGTGAAATTTAGAGGATAAAGCTTCTGTGTTTTTGTGTATTGTGTCATCCTATGAACTCACAGTCACAACCGCTACATATATCTGAAGGCTGGGTAACCCTTTAAGTTATGATAAATAGTCAGATCTCTTATGAATTTTTTGAAAGAGTTATCAAATGTTGCATAAACATATAACGAATATCCAGACTCTTTATATTGCATTGGATTAATTTACTTTCTCTTCAGTTTTCATTAAAGTACAGAACATGGCAAAATTTACTGAAGGATGCCTTGCTTTGTAGTGAAGTAAGGCACAAAATCATTAATACATTCCAGTGAAAAACGTTCTGTATAATCTACTGTTTATAAATTGACATCTTTTAGGAGCTAAAACTCCTACAGAGATTTCTCTTCTAGATGGGGACAGTCTAGTTCTCATCCCTGGTGAATCTTTCACTCTAATGTTTTTTGAATGACCTTATATGTTCTAGGGATACAAATTTTCTATTCTGCCCTGTTGCAGCCTATACTCGTGCAGCTTTTCTCTAGTGGTACATGCTGTGCAGATTTAAAAGTTGTACATAGTTCTTGTTATACGAAAAACAATACTGAAATGTAAAGAGCATAGCTGTTATTCATAATAAAAAAAAATTACCTCTTCAAGCAAAAAAAAGAAGTTACTTGAAACAATGTACTTCAGATATATTCTGATTTTTTGAACAATGCTCCAACCAGCACTAGATGGTGTACAGTTGACTTCTTTGCTGAAGTAATTTTGCATTGAATGCCAGAAATAAAGGCAAAATGTTTCTTCTGCTGTTTTCACTCGGGTTATAGAAATGTCATCATGGCTGTAGTTGGATGAAAAGCCAGCAAGGATATTGAGATGTTAATTAGGAGGAATATGAGAGGAAAATGATCCCTCATGGCTCAAAGGATTTCAAACAGACATGTGAATGCTAAAATTTCAGCAGGTGAACCACAAGTTCTTGTGAAGTTGAAAGGGAAACAGGAAGGGAATATCATGAAATAGTTCTGAAAGAAAGGAAAATATATTACATGAAAAACATTAAGAAAGATAGAATGGCAAAACGAAAGAATTCCAAGAGAGACAAGAAAATAATCTAATCTAGAAAAAACTGTATTTGGAATTAAAAGTTACACTTTCTCTTGGCTGTTACAAACTCAGAAGGGCTATTGAAAATTATCTTTCAATTTTTTGTTCAAGATTAATAGTAAGAAATGGTTTTTAAGGGTCTTTAAATATATCTTTGAATACTCTAATATTTGGATTGTGACATTTCTTATTTAGTAGTGTTTCTTCTGCCTGCTCTATTCTGAAAGGAAAATTAGGTGGCAGCTAGTTTGTGGTTATTTTTTCATTAAGGCAATGTGAACTATATTTTAATGAAATGGAAAGTGTTTTCCATTCTGCAAAAAAAGATACAGGGTATTTGAAAGGTAATTAAAGTACTACTGACATCAGTTCTTTGGTGCAACAGCTGCCAAGTGTAGGAGGCCTGAAAAAGATAATACAGTCCTACGCTGTATATTTTTTGCCCAAGTTCTCTTGGTATCGCCCACCTTGTCTACTTTTCTGTTGAGTTGCTCAAATTCCACTAGCTTTCATTCCATGCATTTTACAGCCTGTGTCTTTGCTATTAATAAGACTGATCCTGCATGTTATTTGGTGAAAATCAGAGCGTAATTTTTGACATGCATGCAGATATATCTAAGCATTGTATGTTTATTTCATTTTGAGGTCCTTCAATGACAAAAAAATGCCCTAGTCAGACAATGGTGCTCTTGCATACTGCCTTAATAATGTAGTCACACCAATAAAGATGATTTCATGCACATCACAATTAGCAGTGTCACTGCCTCTGTGAGAATGATCATTTCTCAGCTTCTAAAACCACAGCAAATAAATAGAAATTCATAAACCATGACTTGCAATTAAGCAATAAATGGAAAAATGTCTGATTTTTACTGCAACATCTGATAATGTACAGTACAGGCTGCTGAAAAAAAAAGTGGACACCTCTCTTTTGTATATATTGAGAATTTTGTCTCACAAAAAGACAAAACTTGGCTTTCCTTAACTACATTTTACGTGGAAATAAGTTACTAAAGCATGACCATGGAGCACATATGCTTTGACTAATCACTCGGGATATTGACAGACTTTAGAATGTGAGATTTTAGAAAGCAAATTAATTATTTCTCTCTGTTCTCATTCTATTATCCTTGAAGATCACTATTTTTAAGTGGAATATTCTACATGCAAGTGAAAGAAATTGGCAGCCTCTGAATCATTCATTTTCATCCTTAATTTTTATTCAGTACTAACATAAAAAAAATACATTTATATTTTTGCTTTCTAGAAAGTACAATAATAAAGTTTGTAAAACATTCTGCATAATAATCTATATTACATATGGAATGCTTTTTAAAGTTAGTGTTAATCCTTCCAGTAATAAATTGCTTTTCATTACTGTTCCCTTCATGCTTCTTAAAATTATTTTCTATACAATACAGCTATTTCATGACAAAATTATATTTCCAACTATCAGAAAAACAAAGAATACCCAACCAAATAACATTCTTCTGTCAAAAACATTGTAATTTTGGTTTAATTTATTGTTGTTTTATTTAGTTAGTTATTTTATTGGTCCTCATGCCCTTTCACTGGATCACAGAAAAACTACACACTCCCACTCTTCCTCTATTTTTGAGGCATCAAGATTTAGTGATTGGGATGGCATTCCTCTTAGGAAAGTCTATTGCATTTGGCTTTGAGCACACCAAGTAACTTTGCAGCTCACCTATGTGAGGAGAGGGAGATAGATACTATTTTTGGGTAAACATACCCTATCAGAACAGTTCCAGTTACTTTCAGGGCAGGTTGACTCACCCTAAACCTCTTGAGTAGAATGGCCCTAATGGTGTCTGCAAGACAAAGCAAGAAAATGTGGAGAACAGTTACTTTTTAACTAGAATCTGTGAAAAACAAGTAGGTTGCGTTTATAGCAATACCACCCTGTATTTTTAAGAAACAAAACAAGCTAACACAGATTAAAAAAAAATAAAAATAAAAAAGGCTTAATTACTACTCATAGTCTTTGCATTACAACCAGATGTTGGCTTAATTGAACAAATACTGTCTGTTATGATTACAGCAAAGCATATTGGACAAAGCATATTGTAACTATGGTTATAAGAGACGCTGACACAGCTCACCAGCCGGCATAAATCAACAGAGTCTCATTGACAGCAGTATGTGTAGGTTGATCTTCACAAGCAGAGGTTTTGGCCTATAATTTTGTAATTATGAGAAAGGAGGAGTATAGGAAAGGTATTTTCACATTACGATTTTCCAGACTAGAAAGGTACACACCGACATTTCAGCCATCTCCGTACATATTGTATTGAGTATCTATTATAAAACTAAGTGGATTATCACAAATTTAAAATTGAGATTTAGTGTTTCCAACCACTATAAGGTAAAATGACATTAATATAGTCAGCATCAGGATTATGTGGAAAAAGTACAGAAAATTTAATTTATTAAGACTTTTTTGCATGTCTGAAGTTCTGAAAATAAATCTAATCTGAAAGCTTTTTTAGAGTAAAATTTCACTACAATATTTAATGATACAAAATCAATATGTATCTAATAAATGCCGTCATTATAAAACAGTGAAATAAAAATCGTAACTGCCTCACTGACAAATGCATGAAAAGAAAAAATCATTGTATGCAAACAAGAGAACATTACAATGTAGTATTGACCTTCACTCTTTAATAAGGAGATTCAATACTGAATATATGCTGTTTTGAAGGGCCCCTTGAGCTTTTATTATTTTATTGTGAACTCTGTGCCTAGAACCACTTAGCCAAGTAAAAAGACTAGCCAGGGGCCTCCCCCTCCTACCAAGGTCTGGTACAAACTGTAGTTAACAGATTAAGTTGAAGGGCCCTTCTGTTGGGTGCTTTCATTGTTTCATTCGTTGGAGTACTCCAGCTACAAGACACCAAGATGATTACAGGCACTGTAAACAGTCTGTCTTGTTTTGAAATTAGTATGTAGGGTAATGAGCATTGTAAACATATGTAAAACTTCACACTAAGTTATTTTAGAGCTGTAGCTCAGTGCTTATTAAAATTCTGTCTTTCTGGCCTTTATCAGGCAATGTCATTCAGCTGTAGTGATTTCACCAGGGGTGAAATATTCCTTATTCAGAAATGGAAATCCCAAATTCCAGGAACACAATGATACAAAGGGGTCAGGCTCTCCCTCTCAACTATGCATGTCACTTTTTCTTCCCCAGAAAATAAGTAGGCATAAAAAAATCCAGTTAAACAAAGAAACTGCAGCTAAAATTCAAACTATCTCTGACTGAGGTGACAAAAATGGTTAGAGAAACAAGGATGATGTTCCCAAAATGGGTTATAATTATAATTCTTTATAATTAGCACCATCTTTGAATTTTAAAATATATTTATATTTTAAAAATATTCAGATCCCTCATCCTCCACAGACCCCCACCCTTCTTTCTCTTTCTGTATAAAGCTAAAAGAAAATTAAATGTTGGCAATTACAGTAGCTACATAAGTGTGGCAATCATCCAACATTCATACAGACAGACCTGGAATCATCTTTCCATGTGCAAAAGTAGTTGAAAAATAATTTAGCACTCTAGACATTTTATCTGGGTAAGATCTTACTTAGTGGAAGGTGATTGACAGCAGCTCTTATGGTCGAAGATTTTAGCGGAGAATGTGCAATGTCTAATAAATGGTTCTCCTTGCACTGTTCAGCCATTTATTTGTTTGGAAAACCACATGCAAAGCACTCTGGGTCAGATGCCAGGGAAATGTTTCATTGTCTTATGTAGATGAGGCTGTCCTCTTGTACAGACCAACTATATTTACCAAAGTAATTGGTAATTGTTACATAGAATATCACTCTTGCCACAGAAACATGACCACTGGAGATTTAATGAGCTGAACCTGTGTCAGAAAAGAGCAGTTTTATTTACTGCTATGAATTATTTTAAGTATCCATCAGTGTGTAATTTTTGCTCTAAGAGTCTAGTTTACATGAATCAGTCAAATATAATCCACCACAGTTTCAAGTATATTTGAGCTCATTATTAACACTTCCTCACAATTTACTGAAATCTACATTGAGAATATAGATCCCAAGAATAGTTTTTAAAGGGTGATGAATCAAAATAAAGGTATTTTAAAAGAACAATCTCTGTAAGTAACTTTGGAATAATGAATTGCTGTCAAAAATTTTGATACTAGATCCTGCCCTCACTTTCGGTAGTGTCAATCAAGAATAAGTCTTCTGAAGCCAATGCAATTATTTTAGGTTTAAAGCCATATATCTGCAATCACACAGTGGTTCACTTCTCTTCTTAAATTAAGCAGGATTTATTCATACACTCATTGTTCAGACAAACATATATTGAGGTAAATTTGTCGAAGTTTTTTGCCTGGAGAAATAATTATAGATTATTAAAATATTAGATCATTATAACACAAATCACTTAATTCTAGGTGAAAGCCATTCCCTCTGAAACCCCCCAATGCAAACACACAAACACAAGCCCAGATATGTGTGTATAAACACATGGACTCCTCTAAAAAAAACGAAGGACATAGGCTTTTCTCAAGGAACACCACTGAGGCTCGAAAGAAAAATAACCATTTTCGAAACCAGAGGTAGGCAAAGAAACAGTAGTAAGATTTGTGACAATGAGTTACAATAATGCACAAATCCCCCAGTTTTGGCCAAAACCTTAGGACTCCCTGTAAGACAGATGTTTACTCTAAGTAGAATAGAAAATCTAGCAGCAGAGTGAATTTTATTAACATTTTACATTTGTTTTTAAGCCTAGTATAAAACCCTCTCATAGGAAAAATGGAAGAAAAGCTTATATAAAACATGCTTCATAAAAACCCATCAAACAATGAAAACACAGAGGAAGTTCTTACATTTATCTTTATTAATTTAAAACTGTTATTCAAAGATGTCATCTAATTCATCACTATACTGGTTTTTTATGAACTCTAAGCGTACAGCAAGGTACTTCAAAAGCGCTTTTCTGTCTGGACCAAAATTTATCTTCAGTATAACAACAATGAGTCAAGATTAATTTTATACCTTGCTTGCCTTTCTATTGTTGCATAAGAATATAATTTTGTTTATTGTCCACTCTCCCCTTCTGTTTTCAAGAGCTCCATTTGTATAGAATATAGCGTGCAATAAATCATTCATGGCAGAAGTAGTAATAATATTGACCACACATAACTATTTATCATTGTGTTTATCATTCTTCTTGCTCTCTCCCTGCCCTGCATATGCTCCCCACTGTGCCTGCAACACACAAGGAGAGAAGAAAAACTATGCATTACTGTCAACAGAGGGATTTCCACAGTGGAACTGGCACAGATATAATGTCACAAATACTAGTGACAAAATACTAGTATGTCTTGAGAGACAAGACCAGGTGTCAATATTATGGACTTCAGTAGTCTTTGGTTTAGGCCTAAAGGAAGAGTGAAAACACAGCACCATATAAAAGCAAGCAAACAAACAAAACAACCCAAAACTTTAGAATGTAGTTTTGCCTAAAATGTGAACATTCCTGACCTCAGCAAGAGGCCAAAGGATCAGACTCACCATTACCTTAATAATTATAATAATCAATATGCACTTACTATTACTATTTTGGGTATTTTGAATTTGTAAAGGGTCCATTAATTACACTTTCTATCAGATCAAGTAGCTTTTTACTGTTAACACAGCTTATTCTGTGCTGTTCAGCTGTTCCATGTAGTCATACAATGTTATTTCTCTCTTTTTTTATCATTTCAGGGATAACCTTTGAGTTAACCAATGCAATACCAACTTGTGGCTCAAGCTTGATTTCTGTTACCAGAAGCTCTTGTTACTACAAAGGACACTGAAAAAAAATATTTTCCTTCTTAACCTTTGCAGGAAATTATTCTTTGTCTTGGCTGATTAGTAAAAGGATTATAAACTCGTTAAGTGATCAAAATACAGGTGTGGAAATGTCTTAATTTGTGGCATAGAAGACTTATGCTCTGTATAAGCCCCAAACCCTGCTCATTTCCTATATTACTAAGCCAGTTTCTGTGTCTTTTGAAATTATTCTCCAGTACACTAAAAACTGAAATTCAATTATCAGATAAACAGCTCCAAACTTGCATGTTGATGGCATATAGAACTTACTTTCTTCTGGAAGTCCACTTCTATTTTGGTAAAGAGATTTCACAGGAATAGCTGAAAACCCCAACAAATTGGAGTTTTCTTTCCCTTTTAATAAACTTAAATCACTTGGAGAACTGACACAATATTCTTCCTTGTCTGCATGAAAAAAAGAAAAGCGCTAATCTCTTAAACTAGTACTTCAGAAAAATGAATTTACT
Organism: Eulacestoma nigropectus; assembly: GCA_013397775.1. Lineage (NCBI taxonomy): Eukaryota > Metazoa > Chordata > Aves > Passeriformes > Eulacestoma > Eulacestoma nigropectus. The sequence continues at coordinate 2,520,048 of VZTE01005891.1, read as the reverse complement.
CATTTCATATTTTATGTGTCAAAAATAATTTTCAAAATATTCTCACTGTAGAAAGATTGATTTGGAAATTTTGGAGTAATAATATACACACACAAAGTATAAAAGTTAAACTGGTGACTCAGTAAACATGACAGCCTTAAAATGTTGTTTAAAAGTACAAGTCTTCTTAACTTTTATCTGTTACAAAAGGTGTTCATCCTTCTTTGAATTTGTTTTACACCTCTTTTCCACACTAACAATCTCATATATTGTGAGTGATCTGCAATCTATACACTTCAATTGCTTGCAACTTTTTGTCTCAGTTACACCAGCATCTATTTTATATGCAAGTCCTAGATCTGTGACTTCATCATATCCATGTCCTGCCACCAGATACAGACGCGCTTTGTTCTGCCTCTTTTCATGCTGGAGGAGTTTTTGCTAGGGGTTGCTCCTTGTTCTGAAACATGAAAATGTGTGAAGCATAAAACTCCAGCTGTGAATACTTACCTCCCTGCAGTGTTAAAAAGTTCAATATACAAAACACCTGGTTTCAAGCAAAATGTACACTAAGATATATGGCAATGAGACAGATTTAATATACCCCATAGGGCCCTCAAGCAGTTTTTAAATTAAAGACACAACATAGTTTGGTTTCTTTTCTCTTTTTTTTTTTCCTTTTTTTTTTTTTTTTATAAACAGTCTCTATTTTATGAGTAATGAATTGATACCTCTTCCTACTGAAGAAAAAGTCATAAACAAAAAAGCAATTTTCAATGAGCAGAAAGGATGAGGATTCATTGTTATGCAAATAAAATCTGAAATATAAAGTTTACATTATGAACAGAATAAAAAACCTTTGTTCCATGCAGAAGAAATATAGAGGGTCCCTGGAAATCTTGACATGGAGTACATTCTTCAGTTCATTTGAGGTTTACGTGTACATTGGCACATAGACTACTATTTGAAGGTAATAATAAAGAAGAGCTTATTCCTCCTACCTTATATTCTGCAGACAGTATTTTACATTTATATTTGACTATACTTCCATACAGAGCTGTTCTAAATGCTCAGCAGTATAGATGTACCTTCAAATAATTGACAAGAGTTTCACCAGAGAATATAATTAGGACATTCAAAAAATTCATAAGTCATCAAGTGTTGTTACTATGGCTTCATGCAACAGATAAAGAAACACTGTTTTTGTTTTCACTCAGGTCCACATGCTTTTTTCTCCTTGCATTGTATCTTGCCTATTTAGTAAGACTTTCCTTTTGACAATACCAGTTTTCTCTTCAGATGATAACAGGTATAACAAGAACACAATCTTCCCCAGCATATGGACATGTGAACAAAAATGCATCCACTTCATTTAGGTTTTAAAAGGACAGAATTCTGGTGTTTGTAAAGCATGTCTATGAAGTTACAAACGTAAATTTTCACTATTTTTTTTTCAGAAGAATCTTTGGGGCTCACGTGTTTGATGCCTGAGTACTCAGTATAACCATGCAGCTAACTGCTAGGTAGGATAATTTTTTGTATGATAGAAGACAAACTTTGGACTCTGTGGATGAGCTTGACAGCTGATGTAGAAGACCAAGTGAGCTTCACCATTGTCCATAGCTAAGACAAGGCCAGAAACACATCTTTTGGAAGTCACAGAAAGCGCTTCCTCTGGGGGAGAGTTCAATCACAGCTCAGCTCAATTTTTTTCTGACTCATCACTATGAATTTAATGTTCAAATGACCCTTAAAATAGAAAAATGCTTGTCAGGTGCCATTTCTGAGCTATAAAATAATGGCAGCTGGATATGAACATTGCTAGAGAATGTAGACATGAAGTGTAGACCAAGTACATGAATGTCATGCAGAAACCTGTAACAGACTTAAGAGTAGAATTAATGGAGACATTTCATGAATATGGTAAAGAATTTTATGAAATGTGTTTACTTATACATATTTTGCATTTTCAATGACCAATGAGTGAAAAATTGGAAGGTTTCAGTCATATATAGTTAATGAATTTCATACTGTCTTTCTGTTAACAGTCAAGATTTGCCAGCCTGTAACATCTAAATTTTCTCACCTTAGTGGTCATCACCAAGTAAAATAAATTTATTAATTTAAAGCTCCTTAAAGAAGCCATTACCTTTCTATATCTCTAGAGGTATATGAAGAAGGAATTATTGGAATAGATAAGGAACAAATGTAGTGAAGCTATTATTAAAGAACATTTTTATAATCTACAGTAACTCTGCGTTAAATAAATAAATCAAATTACCACTTTATGTTTCTGAGGAGTTCAGTAGCTGTGTGCATACCTACTCCATATCAAATTCAAATTATCCTTAACTTGTCTTAAAATATGGACTGTATAACTTTATTTTTACCATATGGTAAGGAAATAGACCCAGGCAGTTGCATTGTTCAAATTATGTGCCATAGTATACCCATATAGCTGTCTCAGCACTGCATTCTTTCACTGTGCTTACATAAAACTTTGTTTAAATTTATGTTTAGATATTAAATTTTTTTTCCAGCAAATATTATTTAAATCAACTTGATTATTACTAACAAGAAGAATGTGGTTTTATTCATCATGTTAATATCAAAATATTCCAGTTACTATTTATTTAAGAATTGCAGTTCCAGGCTGCCTGGAAGGTAGTGAAACAAGCTGCTAAAGCCTTTTATTCCCTTTAGTTGATACAAAGTGTGTGTCATAAAAGCAATATGAAATGTGTAAAAAAATAATAAAAAAAAAATTCTGATAATATTGGTTTAAATTTTTACACTTTTTTCCTTTCTAATCCACAAAATTGACTATTTTGTTTGTCTGTAAGAGTCATTTAAACATATTATTTCATAATGCTAAGCACAGATCTCCAGGACTTAAATATGTACATGTATGTTTATCTATGTGTTAATGGAATTTTCAGACTTTCTGACTACAAAATTTCAAGTGTTGCTAAGATTTTAATCAAATAAGACAGTTTAATGGATTATCCTTTTGTGTTTACTGCTTCAAAATGAGGAAACCTTCCAAGAAGATAAATTTCATTCATAGTAAATGTGGTCTACAGCCTGCCTTAGTGCTCCGCTGAACAATTCACCAGAATTCCAGACCATATTTGTTCAGTTCAGATGTTTAAATGTTGATCAAAAGGAAAGAAAAAAATAACAATTTTTTTTTTTTTTTTTTTTGCCTGGTTTACAAAGATCATAAGTACCAGAAACAAAGAAATTATTTCTTACAGAAGGAGAAAAGAAATGCAGGTTACTATCAGGAAATATCTGGATCAACAGTAATATTCTCCCAAGAGTAAGAGATGTACCATATTTGTACTTCATTAAAATTGGAAAAAGTAAAACCAAGCATAATCTTGCATTAACTAGACAGTACAGTACAGATCTACTCAAGTAGATCTCTCAAATAAATAGATTGAAAAGTTCTTCTCTGATTAAGAGTTTCCATCACGGTCTAGATGAATTGAATGTTCTCTTTCAACTGCGTATTGAAATATTTCCCACCATTTTCTGTGCAAATGGTGTTCACAGGCTGATTCTGATTTCAATGGCTCTATTAAATTTTGTGAATTTTAAATGAAATCATTGAGAAAAATAATATTTGTCTATAGGACTCTTTAGAAGATTCAGCATGCTAATATATTTCTCGTATTTATGATTAATTGTTCAAATAAGTATCACTGATCCCTTAAATAATGAAAAATATTTTAACCAGAAAATTATCAATGCCTAATAAATAACAAATCAGAAATGCTGTTACATAGACATGATAATTACACCAAATAAGAGAAGACTTTTAGGATTCAAGTGTGTTTCCCTATATTCAGTCAATATCCAAATATTTGCAAGCAGTATAATCTCAAAAATAAACATCATATATAATCTTTAATCCATAAAAATCCTTTCAAAACTTTTTTTTTTTTTTTTTTTTAATTGAGGAAACTGTACTCAAGAATTTGTTATCACAAAGGTTAAAAGGCTAAATTGTTACAAAGCATAAATATTCACTGAGATTTCAAGGTTTCAATGAATGAGAATGACATGTTCTTACAATGATAGATTTTAGTAAGTGTTTAAATAAGAAGTAATTCCAAAACATATTTGTAAAAACAGTATCAGTTGCCTTGGAAATATTATGATGTTGTTAGTTATTTTTTAATAAAAGTAGATTCAGAGCCTTCAGAATCATTGCTCAGAACCAACTTTTGATCACAGTTTGTTTGCAAGAGGAAGCTGTTTTTCAACAGTAAGAAAAGGAAAACATCAAGTGAACACCTGCAAGAAGAAGCATCTCTCAGACGTTTCATCAGTTACTACTTTTGGACTGCAGCTGCCTTCTGAATCGATTTTCTAGGAAACATCCTCGAAACGGACCGTGAAAACATCTCCAATTTAAAACTCTGTGCCACGTTCAGAGGGGCTAAAAGAGAAGTATGCATTTTTAAGGATGATTAACCTTCAGTCTGTTAGTATTAATCAGCTTGAACTATTACAAGAGATGACATAAATGAAATTGGATTGGATAGGATAATTTCATTTATGTACTGGTGAAAGAGAGTCATTGTGCATTGACTTCAAAAAACTAGATTTTTGGTTATGTTTTGGGGAATTATTCAGCTATAGGAGAGGAGTGCTGAACTGCAGAATTTTCCATTTTTTAAACACCTTAGGGGATAATTTTATGATTTACATTTCATTAAAAAATAGATTTTAAAGAAAAAACTAGAACATTTCACAGACGACACTAAGTTGGGGGAGGGACTTGACATGCTAGAGGGTAGGAAGGCCCTGAGGAAGGATCTGGGCAGGCTGGCTCGATGGGCCAAGGCCAATAGTATGACGTTCAGTAAGTCCAAGTGCCAGGTCCTGCTCTTGGGTCACAATAACCCCACACAGTGCTACAGGTTTGGAGTAGAGAGGCTGGAAAATTGCCCAGCAGAAAAGGATCCAGGAGTGCTGGGCAGCAGCAGCTGGACATGGGCCCAGGTGGGCAAAAAGGCCAATGACACCCTGGTCTGTATCAGCAATAGTGTGGCCAGCAGGACCAGGATAGTCATTGTCCCCCTGTACTCGGCACTGCTGAGGCCACACCTCAAATCCTGTGCTCAGTTTTGGGCCCTTAATGGTAAGAATGACATTGACGTGCTGGAGCATGTCCAGAGAAGGGCAGTGGAGCTGCGGAAGGTTCTAGAAGCTAAGTCATATGACTGAGGGAGCTGGGGTTATTTAGCCTGGTGAAGAAGAGGCTCAGGATTGACCTTATTACTCTCTACAACCGCCTGAAAGGAGGCTGTAGCCAGGAGGAGGTCATCATCTTGTCCCAGGTAACAAGTGACAGGACAGGAGAAAATGGCCTCAAGTTGTGCCAGAGGACATGCAGGCTGGAGATCAGGAAGAATTTCTTCACTGAAATGGTAGTTAGGTGTTGAAACAGGCTGTCCAGGAAAGTGGTGGAGTCACCATCCCTGGAATTGTTCAAGAAGTGACGGGATGTGGCACTCAGTACTATAGTTTATTTAGCATGGTGGTATTTGGTGAAAGGTTCACCTCAATGATCTTGGAAGTCTTTTCCACCTTTATGATTCTATGCTTCTAATAGTTTGTTTTTCAGTAACTACATTTATTCAGTAAAATAATACTTTTCTTTTAAGGCATACTTTTTTGCTGCAGGAGAATTTCTCATGCATCTTACGTTGATAGTGAAAAAAATATTTAAATGTATAAAAGGTGAAATGGCTTACAATTTCTGTGATCTGACTAGGAATTCTATCTTCCAGAAGTAGTGTCCACATGGAACCTGCAGAAGATGTTACTTTAATATCTGTTGGACGAAACATAAGGTTCATACTGCAAAGACAGAAATCTGCATCACTAAAAAGGTTTTTGTTTTGAAAACCCCCCCAGCCTTGGTGAGGTATGATACTATGTTTCCTCTGTGAAAATAAGTTAACCATTCCTTCACCTTGGCTATCTAGAACAGTCGTGGTTTAGCCCTTTGACGATAAACTCCATGGGACACAAGTTTTTCAAAAAGTCTTTTGAAAAAGACTACAAATATCCCCTGACCTCTGTAGCTAGGACAGTACTGAAAAACAATTAATCAAATTCATTTCCCATCTTTGAAACGGCCCTTTTCCTTTCAGGAAAAAGGCAGCTTTTCTTCCCATTCTGCAGATGTTAGTACTGTGGAATAACATATTCAGAATCCTAAGCATTATATGAAAAGGATTTATTTAAAAACAAAATAAAATAATTATGGTGGAAGACATTTATACTATTCTGTTCTACAAAAGAAGTTTACTGTTCTTTCAGGTTTTTTTTTTTCCATTGAATTTCAGTATAGCTGAGTTTCAGTATTATTCCACTAAGTTATCACAAAAAATAAGAATAATTAAATAAACACAGAAGTATATAAATTATTCTCATCAAGATGATGTCAAATGCTCAAAAAATAAGAGTATTCTGGAAGATTTAAAATTTTGTTGCATACACTCACAGTAACTTCCTTTTTTCACATAAAGCTTTGAAGGAAAGGATGGTTTGCGGGTTTTTTTTTGGTTTGAGATTTTTTGTTATGAGATTAGAGTCCAATGTCTGATATTATATTGTAAAGAGGTGAATACCTCTGTTATGTATTTTTTTTACATCGTCTTGTTCAACTGTCACTGAATTGCTCTTCCCAAACATTAAGCCAGTCAGAGCAGTCCTTAAGATACATCTTCTATCACTTTTAAGTTATGAATTTTTACCTGATATCATCATGTAGAAAACTATCTTCTTTCTGGAAAGAAGAATAAAATCTTTAGTTTTGCTACTGACATAGGCCTTTATTTGGTATTTGTGATCACAATCCACTTTTCTGTTCTTTTATCTCGGTTTTTTTTTTTTTTGTCTTTCACCAGAGGAAAAATTCTGGCTTCAAAAAGTTTTTTTCCAGCTCACATTAATTAGATCTATTTCATTCTAACACAATATCAAAAAATGTTTGAATAGTAATTGACTTACGAGGACTCATGCATCTTCCATAGCAGCAAACTTGATACATTGATGCACTCTACTTCTATTTCATACCTAATAAAACATCTAGATTACTTTTCTGATGTGGAAGCCTCAATAAAGAAGCTGTACATCGCTGGGGAAAAATGCTAAAGTGTTAAAATACAGTTTGTTATAGTTAGTTGAAAGATGGCAATAGGCCTTTTGACAATATTTATACTAATAAACTGAGCAGATCTGGAGACTGGTTCACACAAAATATCAGACTGCTTTGTTACTCAATGGCCTCTTAATACATACCTTTTACTACGGCAAAAAACATCCTCTCAAGCAGACTCAAGTATAGAGGGGACTCACATCGGTCAAGGCTGTTATTGACATCCATGTGAATAATTCCTTCTTTTTCTGGAATGAAAAAGAATATAAGCCATATGGATATGGGATCTGTTATGGCACCTGTCTTCAGGGACAGAGTGCATGTCCTGCCCTTTGTTGATGTAGACATTTACCGCATTTAAAATATTTTGATAAGCTGCCTGCAGAATATTTTCGTGGAAAATCCATATAATTTTTTTTTCAATTATTATTTGCTTGTTTCTTTTATTGTTTGGGTTTTTTTATGGTTACTTTACTTTACATTTTCACTTTTATATTTTTGCATGAGCTTGGTCTCTCCTTCCTTCAAAACAAATGATTACTTCTTTCTCAAGAAACAGCAATTTCTGTTTTTTCTAGTCTTTTGTGTAGAATCTGTAGTTTCTCTGAAGTTGTATCCTGGTCATTTCTGAATTTTCAACAACTTTGATTCAAGTGCTGGCATAAAGCACTAGTATAACATAGTAATTGTATGGCGGCTTCTTTATGAACTTTACATTTAACATTTGATCTGAACCACACATCAGTATTTGACATGGCTTCACAATGAGATGTGGAGGAATCTAGGGTACGATTATTTTTGTTTCCCTTTCTGGAATACTGGGGATAGTATGGACAAACACCCTTATAGTCTTTGCTCAAGGCCTTCAAAATAGCTGGGGACCACGTAAACCCTACTGTACCATCATGTTTGTCTCCACAGGCTACCTTTAAACACTGATGGGATCAGGGAAGATAACAGGGAGAGAAGTGAGACCAGTGCCTGATGAAGTTCACAAGCTGTTTGCTCATAAAGAAGAGGAAAATATGGATCACCTGAAATACCTTTGAGTAGTTACAGAATCACAGTTCTACACTAGAATGCTTTCAAATGTGACACTGTTACCTTTTGCCCAAGCCTTTTTCATGTTTGATGCTCTCTCTCTGTGATTCTATATTTGAGAATATGTAGTGGAGTTGTTGGCATAACACTTTGCAACTCCTGAGCCATTTAATTTTCCTAAATAATTTGAGATGATTTCATCTCTCTCCTGCCCTTCAAAGTTGTTTCCATAAGAATAGAAAAAAGTCCCACATTAAAATATTTTAAGATCTTGAAAATAAGAAATATGTACCTTGCCTCCCTTATTTTAAATTGATGAAGTGACAGATCTATATGCTAGCTGTCTGATTATTCCCTGATTTAAGAATAAGTTCCCCTGCATCATATATAGTAAATTAAACAGTTGTTTTTTTTTTTTCAAAATGGAATAAGTAGGTTAGGGAAGAAAATCAAAGGACAAATAATAGGGAAAACCATGTTATGTTAGAAATCCAAAATATGCTAGGTGAAGTTCCACTTGTCTCACTAACACCAAAGTCAATATGCCTACAATCACAGAGTAGTGACAGTAAAGAATATTTTGAATAGCCTTTTTACTTAGCATAAGATGAAATAGACTTTCCCATTATAAAAGAACAACGTAAATTAAATTACTGAATCTTGGGAAAACCTACTATAAAAGCAGTTGTGAACTGATAAAATATAGCTTGTATGGATAACATATCTATATGAATCTATGTGGTGCATCTACGGATGATATCAGCTGAGGTGATTCTGTATATTCTAACTTTATACCATATATTTAGATATATATATGTGTAGACAATTTCTGGTTGTACACACAGACGTGGATGAATGACTGAATCTTTGTTATAAATTTCTCCATATTTAACTAGTTGCTGATAATAAATTGTTATTAGTTATAACACATATCATGAAAAATTGTTGCGGCATTTCCTTTAAAGAAAGTAGTGGGAAGAAGAAGTATGACTCACAGTCATACAAAATTCCTACAGACACTTGTTAGGGTGTATTTTTGGTATCACTCTTGTATAGACCTCTGCACAAGTTCATAATATAATCTTTTTACATAATGTAAATGACAAAAAATAATTTCTGAGTGCAATGAGGAGCAACATATACAGTCTTTTGTCTAATAGTAAAGAAACCATGGCATTTTGTGAAGAAATAGGAAACTGATATAATCTTAGGACTCACTGCTTCTATCTGGACTCATTTGCATTTTATTGCTGCTGTCTAGAGAGAAAGGAGAGTGAAAGTACTTTATTTATTTTTCTGTGTAGCTAATGAAGGTGCTGAAGGAAAAAAATAATCTTTAAAAGGCTTCGGTTCCTACTCATACGCTCATGCATGAGCAGGAGCAAGCGCATGGAGAGAGCGAGCAAATGTGCTAACCAGATTTCATCAGCTTCTGAAGTGGGCGAAATAGGGCTAAGCCTCCTCTCACATACGTCAAGAATCAAAGCGGGTAGCAGCTTTGTTTAGCATAGCACACTCTTTATTTTAAACAAATATTTACTTCTGTTTGTCCTTATTCCATTTCTCTTTCTCTATGTTTAAACAATATAGGTAATTTCTATATATTCTGATATTCCCTATATTACCCTACAGCCCAACTGTTCTGAAGTGAAACTCAGAACAGTTGAAGAAAATAGTTGAAGAAAAAAAAGTCTTTCAGTCCTATCAGTGATCACAGACCAAGAGAAGCCAAACTGTAATATTCAGGTGTACTGTTCAGATAGGCCTTTAATCTTGGAACAAAACAAATATGGAATTCATTTCTTTTAAAGGGAACAAATGCATGAAATTTATGGAGGAATGCTAGCTGAGTAAGAAAACTACTAAATATGTGCAAGGGTCACAAAATCAATAACTGATAAAGTTGCTTTCAGACTGGAGTATTATTGGACCCTTTCTCAGGGTATTTAATGGTCATATCAATCCAAAGTCCACCCAACTTCATATTGAGAAGTAAATATGAATAATTTATGCTTCTAAAATCAAATTCCTGTTCCTATGTAGCTTTTCACGCTAATTGATGATGATTCTTTCTGACAGTCCTGTAAAATTAGCTGTAAAACATTATAAATATTTTGAATTCTAAAATCCAGTGTTAAGGAAAATAAGATCAGTCCTCTGTTTTCAGACAGAAAACAGACACAATGAAAAAAAAAAGAGATAGAGTGGTAAGTAGATAAATATACTTAAAGAAAAAAGAGTAAAATTAACATTATATCTTTTAATATGTGGAAAACGATACCACCCTTGATGATAGAGAATTAATTCAAAACGCTATTATACATCTTCTGTAATGATTTTTCAGGAAGGAAAATTTGTTTCATAATAAATATCTTGTTAATCTAAGTATCACTTACAGCAAAAAAGAGAGGGGGCTGCTTTAGCCATCTGGTTAAAAAGAGAATAATCAGTAATTTTCCACAGCTGTTTATTTTGATTCTAAGTGTTTTGAAAATGGGTAGCACATTTCATCTAAGACACAGAACTGGAGAGACAGTACAGGTGCTAGGCTCTCTCCCAGCTCCAACATGAACTTGCCATCCCACTCTGAGAAGACACATCCATCTTCTTCTCTTCAGTTATAACAGAGAGTCTTTCAAGGGTTGTTTATACTGTGAAGCTTCCTTCTGTGTTAGTGATGCCCATGTAAGTCCTAGATTGTTAGTTATAGATGCAGTGAATCATTCAGAGTCATGTGATGATATTGGTCTACAGATCTACCCCAAATATAGATAACAATATATTGAGTGAGAGAGACCTCTCCAGAACAAAACAAAATACCTAGTTACCTGAGACATGGAAAAGGCTGAGATATTCACTGTTTTTTTTCTCAATCTTTACTAGAAAGTGCCACAGCCAAACCACTCAAGTTGCAGAAAGAAAAGGCAGTAACTGGGAGAATGAAGAAATGCCAGCTCTAGGAGAAGATAAAGTTCTAGAACATCTCAGGACCCCAAAGGTACACAAGTCCTTGAGACCTGATGAGACGCATCCTTCGGTCTTGAGGAAACTAGTAGTTGAAGTTGCTAAGCCACTGTCCATTATATTGAGATGTTGTGGCAGTCTGGTGAAGATCCCACTGAGAGGAAAAAGGGAAACATAACCCCATTTTTTATAAGAGAAAAAAAGCAAGCACTAAGGAAAAACAGATCAGTCAGTCTCACCTTGATGCAGGCAAGATCATGGAGCAGATCCTCCTGGAATCTATACTAAGGCACCTGGAAAATAAGGGGGTGATTTGTGACAGCCAACATGGCTTGCCTAAGGGAAAATTGTGTCCAACAAATTTGGTGGCTTTCTATGACGAGCTTACAGTCTTGTTGGATGAGGGAAGAGTAACAGATGTCATCTACCTGGACTTGTGTAAAGCATTTGGCACTTTCCTGGACAACCTCCCTGTCTCTATGGCATGGATTGGATGGACCGCTCAGTGGATAAGAAATTGACACTCAAAGTGTTGAAGTCAACGTCTCAATGTCCAAGTGGAGACCAGTGATGGGTGGTGTTCCTCAGGGGTCACTGCTGGGACTGGCATTGTTTGACATCTTTGTCAGCTTCATGGACAGTGAGATTCAGTGAACCCTCAGCAAGTTTGACGCATGACTCCAAGCTGTGTGGTGTGATCAACATAAAGAAGGGAAAGGATGCCATCCAGAGGGACCTTGACAGGTGAGAGCAGTGGGACCATGTGAATCTCATGAAGTTTATCAAGGCCAAGTGCAAGGTCCTGCAAGGTCAGGCTAATTCCAAGCACAGATACAGGCTGGGCTGAGAATGGATGGAGAGCAGCCCTGAGGAGAAGGACTTGGAAATGTGAGATGTTGAGAAGAGTGACGTGACCTAGTAATGTGTGCTCACAGCTCAGAAAGACAACGGTACCCTGAGCTGCATCAAAAGCAACATGACTTGAATGTTGAGGGATTTGATTCTGCCCCTGTACTCAACTCTGTTGAGATGTCATCTAGATCATTGCATCCAGCTCTGAGGCCCTCAACATAAGAGATATGTACCTGTTGAAGGAAGTCCAGAGGAGTGCCTTGAAGCATCTCTCTTATGAAGATGGGCTGAGAGAGGCTCTTCAGCCTGGAGAAGAAATGGCTCCAGGGAAGCCCGATAGCAGCCTTCTAGCACCTAAATGGGTCTTAAAAGACAGCTGGGGAGAGACTTTTCACAAAGGCTTGTAGTGATAGGACAAGGGGAAATAGGTTTAAAATGAAAGTGGTTACCTTTAGGTCAGATATAAAGAGGACATTCTTTGCAGTGAGGTTGGTGAGGCACTGAAACAGATTGTCCAGAGAAGCTGTGGATGCTGCTTGACTAGATGTGTTCAAGACCAGTTGGATGGGGCTTTGAGTCACTTGGCCTGGTGGAAGATGTCCCTTGTCCATGACAGGGGGCTTGAAACTAGATAATCCTTAAGGTCCCTTACAATCCAAATTATTCTATCACTGTATAAATGTTTATTCTTTAAAAAATTACCACAAAATATGACATTTTCAATGAGGTTCTAGCCTTGAAAGAGGGTGGTATCAATTTCCATGCATTAAAAAAAAATTGCATACACTACACATCTGTTGTACTTAATCCTTACGAGCAGTGAAGCTAATTAGCCTTGGAACAGCAACGCACTGACATTGCTGCGTTGCTTGGGTTCTGTCAGAGCAGCTCAGGTATCTCCATAGAACTGCACAATTCAATGCAGGCATACACAACAGGAATCAAATTCTCACTTCTCATACTCCACTGCTTAGATAATGCCAACCCTGAAATCAAATAATGTCATTAATTAAAGGAGCATTTTTAGCAGAAAAGAAAGTCATGCTAGCAGATTGTAGATGAGTGGGGAGGGGAAAAAAAAATGATGAGGACACAAACCTGAGAAGTAAATGTGAAAAAGCATGTACCAAAGTAATGCTTATCATTTTAGATTCTTATTCTGTCATATAGCTCAATTTAATAATTTAAACCAAAAAAATAAAATTTCAGGTAATATAGTAAATCCTGCATCTACCATGAGGATGAACAGCATCCCAGGTGAGGAATGAGACAAAAGAGTGATCATGATCTTAAATATTGCTTCTAGTTACACAGGCTTCTTTTCCTCTGAAAAACAACAAAAATTTCCTTTTTCTACGCATCACTCACATACTTTCTGGAATTTGGTCTCACTATAGAATAAGCAATGAGAGAAAATTATACAGAAGCATGACAACCTTTTGGAATAAAAAAAATTAAATTATCACATACGCATATATTATATATTTTTATACCTATTTTATATCTACACAACAGCTAAATATTTTTCCAGTGGTACTATCCCTGATAAGTGTCTGTAATACTACTAATATTTTAACTGGACTATGCAGTCTAGACGTTTCCTGAACATGGTCCCTTAAGTTCCAAGAGCACATGGGTATGTTAATACTAAGCTTGAAAAATGAAGTTTTATTCCTCTCACCCCAAACCGAGTAGTGCTTTTTTTTTCTAGTATTCTATGTTGATTTCAATGGCACGTGGAAAATATTCAAACTGGGAGCAGTAACTCCAGTTGTCAAGGCAACTTGAATAGACTTTTGGCTTTTAAACGCTCCTGTGCAGGGGGCAGGTACCAGCAGTTGCAAATTACCACAAGCGAGCAATCCAATCCCACATTTCGGATTTGGTCCAATCTTGGACCATCAATAAATGATTCTTAGGTGGATAAAGGGCTCAGTAGAGCTCACCTGGCATAAAGCAGGTGGTAGAAGCAGATTTGACACAAACTCTTCCATTCCTACATTACCCCCCACTTGCCCTCAGGATTAATGGTTCAGACTGTCCTGGATCATGCTGGATGATGCCCCCTGTATCACTGAGGAAAGGCCTTTGTATAATTGTGTTACTTTATACTATGAGATCGACACTATAGAATCAGTTGCAGAAGCTGGTTTTCTGAATTCCTTCTTGGTTCTGTATTTTGTCACCATAGGTAACATGGAAAAAAATGGAAGGTTTACACGGGAGCAGGTCATCAAAATTCCTCGCTGTCTTTTATCTTAATCTTCTTCCTTTCGGCCTGAATTCTTTCTGAGTGATGTGTCACAGAGTTTCTGGCAACATTATACCTGCCATTGTGTTACAACAAAAATACATCAAGCCCTTCAGGCAGTAATCAATTGCTTTCAGTTTGCGAAAGCAATCAGAAAATCTGGACTCACAACATTAGAATAATGGGAACACTTAAGCAATGCAAGTAATTTTAATATGACCCAGCTTCCACTTTAGTATCAGGAATTGTGAATGGAAAGAAGGAAAAAATCTAAACTGATTAAAATATGTGCTCTTGTAGGAGGAAGACCAACTGAAATAGACACCTTGTTTGAAGGCGCAATATCTATTTAATTCTGTAGTTTTGCATAGGAGGAAGTCATACTCCTGTCAACATATTTTCTTTTTCTTACATCTCACAGTTTTTGACCAAAGTTGCAGCTAGTCAAGGTCTGTTTTTAGAAAAATGTTTCTGTGTCAGAGCATAGTGGGGGAGATGCATTTAAACTCTCTTTGTGTGTGTATGTGTCTATTTGAAAGGCTGTTATCAGCATGTCAGGGTGTGTGGCTTTGGCGTCGTCTGGCTGTGAAGCTACACAATGCATCCTATGTAAGATTTGCAAGGTGATCTCGGTTTAAACCAAGCCCCTCATACCTACTATCAAGGGTGACAGGTAGAGGGAATTTTCAACTAATTTGCGGTTTTTTTCCTGCAATTCAAACTCAGCGTAGTATCAATGTACCAACTCAAGTTACTCCACTTCCCTTTTATCAAATATTTTAAAATTGAAAGGTGCTGAAGAATATTTCAAAATTATTTCCTTTACCCAGAGGCATGACAGCAACCATAATAATGGATACCTCAGTGTTAATAAACATTCGGTATGGATTTAAGCTAAACACCTGCTCAAGTATAAGCAAATGGTATTTTCTTCTTTCCTGAATCAAAATAAGAACAGGGTAATCTCTTTAAAGAAGATGGTTAGATGTTTAATACTCTCATAGTTATATTTATTTGTGTACTTTGAGATATATTTTGTGAAGAAAAGTTGAAGATGCAGTTCTGGCTGTCTCTCTTCTTGTGTGGCCCTGTAATTTCTTTTCATCTTGTGATCAGATGTTTGCAAAAGAGTTATATTTTGTAAACTGGCCAGACCTCATGCTTCCCCAAAAGGGAAGCTGAGAATACGCATATCTTTACTTTGGTAAGAGGGTATGAATCCCCTCTCTCTAATGTTTCTCCCAGATGATATATTTTGGGGAAAATATATTGTACCTATATATAAATACACACTATATAGCTATATACACACATAAAATGTAACTAATATAGCTGTATCTTAATCTCTGATTAAGGCAAAATCTGACCTAATTGAAGCCCACAGGAACAATCCAGGATCTTTTGATAAGACATAATTTTCTTACTTATCTTGTCGGAGGGATACTTTCAATTGTAACTCTGATATATTGACTTCTCATGAGGTTTTTGCAGCTATACCTACACCAGTGAATTGAGATAATCAATAGCTTAACATCCATGCCATTTATAATGCCAACATGATTCCTCACAGAATTTTGGATTACAACACAGTAATACTCTTCAAAAATATCCAGTCACGACTCAGGGTAGACTTTTCTGAAGCGATTTTGGCCATATGAATTCAGATTATGTCATGCCATTTACCTTCTGGGATAGGTAAAACATGGTCATGATCTATTTTATTATCCTCTATATACCTCATATATTTTCTATAGAAGACCATTTATTTAAATGCAGGCTATGATGTATGAGTTTTACGATTTGTGAAGAATTTAGTTTCTTAAAAGTATAGCTCTGCCAGAAAGAGTTTAAGAATAAATTTTAATTTCAATAAAGAGAATTGTCTCAGGAATTTTATTGGAGATCTACTGAGCTATATAATTGTAAAATCTTAAAATATGACCTTTGCTTTTGGCCTTAAACAGTGTACCTTGGTAGAAAAAATATTATAAACAAACTAAAAATGAAAATAAATTATTATTTTAATCTCAGATTTAGTAAAAATTTTCCTTCTTTTACATCATTTTCCTACCATAACTTCAATCTGATTTTGCTAAACATCCCAGTATCTTAACACAAGTTTTTTTATAAAAGTCTATTCAATCATTTATTATTATAAATCTCTCAAAGGTCTTGTATAAAAAAAATCTGGTTTTCCCCATCATGTAAAAATACCACCTTAGATAACACAGTCTTCAGACTTGTGTCTCTGACTTAGTATCCAGGACAAATACTTAATCATATAACTGACTAAAACTGTGTGGAGTATCTCCAAAGTTTAAAGGTATGTTGAGATAGTCATATATGCAGATAGAAAGCATCCTGTCATTACCTACTGCTTTGATTTTAAAATGTTAATGCCATATTTTATTGACTTGAAACACAAATAAAAGACTGTGCGCGCCTCATATCCTCTGTGCACACCTCGTATCCTGTTCTCATATATTGCTTTCTACAGTTCACACTCATTTAGAATTTAGTTTATTATAAATTATACTGAGAAAATAAATAGAACTGGTCACTGTTAAATGTACGATCCATGTGCTGTATCTGTACCCAAAGTGCTAAATCAAAGCTCTGACAGAGATCATTTCAAGGCATCTGTGAACACTATTGTGGGTATCAGACATAGCAAAAGATGTTTTTTTCCTAAAAGCTCCTACTCTGACCTCCAGGCCCTGTTTTTGATAAAAAGCAATCAATTTAGTTATATACTAATACAAATAAAATGTTAGAATTTGAACAAATTATTCAAACTGAAGAAAATCTTACCTGTTTGTCAGCCTGACATTTTTCCTATGCATCTTATTCTTGCTTATAGATAACTTTATCCTCAGAAATTAATACAGATTTAACTGCAGACAATGCAAATATAACCACAATTCATTTATTTATTTATGGCATATATATATATATATATATATATATACACACACACATATATGTGTATGTATACGTATGCACACAAATATATACATATTTTTCACTTAAAAATTCTAATACAGTGTTTTATACTTGCATTAATAAGCATTTAATACATCCCACAGCCGCTCTGCCTTTAAGATTTAGTTCAGCGTGAAGATTATTATTGGCAAACATGGAGGAAAAAAGATAGAAATATGCATAATATTACAGTTTTTTATCCAAAAAAACCCCCATATTCTGATTTAAGACACACAAATAGTCAAACAAATTCAGTTAAAAGGTTATTAAAAGTTAACAGAAGACATTTACCAAATGGATTGAGCCAACAAAGAGATATGACCGTCTGTGATCCTGCATAAATTTAAGCGTCAGTACATTCCTCATTTCAGTCTGGAGAAAATGTAGGAAGGAAAGGAAATCCTAAATTTAGGATTTGTAATTAGAACTATATCAGAAAAAATTCTTGGGCATCTCTAAATTACTTAGAAATGCTCAGGAAAAAACTTACTGGAGCTACTGTGAAGTGTCTAAATATGCCAACTCAATGCTTAACACAAATAAGAGGGGAAAGAGATTATAGAAATGGTTTGGGGAAAAACCTTGTAATAAAAAAAAAGTATCAACAAACTGCTGTTATCTGTGTCACTTTGCCTCTGTCTTGAATACCAGTTGTAGCTCCGATCACCTCCTCTCTAACAGCACACCTTAGAAAAAAGGTAGAGAGAATTGTTACAAGGATGATCAAAGATGGTATGTAAAAGATGAACATAAAATCATTAAATATTCAAAAGGTTGAATAAGGAATATTTGCTCACAACCTCTGACAACAAAGGACCGAAAAGGAAACAAAATGAAATATTCAAACATTGTTTACTACATGCATAATAACACCCTTTTTCATAAGTGTGGAACTCACAGACTCTGGATGAAAACAAGGAAGTATAAATGGGTAAGTGGTTCATTGTGAATGCAATACTTGTTCTCAGGAAACCTTTATTGTGCATTTCTGGAAGTGGCAAAATTCTACTTAGGAATTTTCCATGTTTTCTTGCCCTCTGCTTAAGTTCTTTAAATGTTTTCAGTGGACATAACAAACACAGATACTAAAGCAAATTATTCCATTGGAAAAGTCCTAATAGGTGGGGACTTTTTTCGTATGATCTTTAATAACCCAAAAATACACATCAATGTTCTAAGAAATAACCGTTTGAGAAAGCACCATCATCTTTCCAGTACATTTCATGCAGATGATTTCCTATAAACACTGTCTTTTGAATTAATTTACCTTTGAATTAAAATTAAAAAAAAAAACAAACAAAAAACTTTTGAATTCAAGTAAAATAGCCACATAACATTTTGGAAGACGAGCACATGGCATGTCTAAAGAAGTCAATTAAATCTCATGTTCTAAGTCCAAGTAATGATATCCGTGTTTTAAAACAGAAACTTAGATGCAGATAAAATATATGTAAAAAAAGACACAAGAAGGCAATGTTTCAGTGAGAAGTTGAGAAAGTTTTGATGAGTATTTTATTTAATTTTCTTTTGATAGGTTATTTAATAAATATAATGAAATACAGAATTGCTTAAATAAATTTGCATCAAGATTTCATCTAGGAGTTTAAAACTAGCTCTTTCCTTTTTTCATTTCTCTGGGAGGACTTCTAAAAGAAAAAAGTCCTCATCAATTAAATAGTTAATGAAACTTGAAGTTAAAGGAGAGCTGAACACCAATATTATGCATGTGGAATTAATTAAAAAAGATTCTCAAGAAAAACGGGAACAGAAAAACAAGGAAAGCCCTATTTCTCATTTCATGCAAGCTAAACTTTGTCTATTACTATTGGAAGACGATGAAGGGCAACGAATAAGAAACCTTTAGAAAAGCGATATTTTAATTATGTCTGGAAAGGAGTTCTATGTAAAAGACTGCATGAATGAAAAAATAAATTGTATAATTTGTTATGCTTACTGGTAGCAAAGTGGCAAAATTTTCACAAATGCAGAGAAATATATCAAGAATTCCAGTGGAAACACACTCTAATGGAATAATAGAATTACTGCAACTAAATCACCATGAGGTATAGTTGGAGACTGTGAAAGTGATATCCTTTTGGCCTCCACTGTGAAATCATGGACCTCAGGTTGTATGAATGATATCTTTTATTAAGAATCGATCTAATAATACGAAGTAAATAAGGAGAAGTCTAAAGTCCTCTCAGCATTTGTCTATGCTTTGAGAAATTTCTGCTGCCTTTCACCTTAAATAATCCATTATTTTGACATCACCTGCACTTCATTACACATAACCATGTCTGGCATTTCCAAAAAACAGTGAATTTCTGTATGGTTCCATTATGAATCCAATTTTCTGCACCATATATGGCTTAACAGCCATTTTAAATCACATTTGCCAGAAACTTTGCAAGTATATTTTAGAGACTAACATCCTGACCATGGCATGGAATCCTTGACTATTTCACAGTGAGGACAATAAATAAGACACATCTGGAAATTCAGACAAATGTCTTCAGTGTTCATTGGGATCAAGTCTTCTGTATCCTTTTTCACACAGAGATCCTTATGTGTGCACCTACTCACACACATCTGCTGTGGCTGTTAATCGCTTTGCTACACCAGCTTTTGAATATCACAAAGAAAAGATCCATGTCATGGCATTATTACCATGTACGTCAGGAGGTGCAACATCAGGTGGTGCTGCTCAGCTTAGACTTCCAAATTTTCTACCTGTCTTACTGTGTAAATAACTTCTTACTTTTGAGTGGAGATAATCCTTTGTTTATTTAAACAAGTTAATGCTACTGGAACAGCATTTTCATTGAGGGTGCTACCTTCTGACCTGGAAAGATGTTCATAAGTAATAACACTTGCCTTCATCTTACTTCCACATCTATATAGGTTTAAAGACTCAACATTATTAATTACTTCACTGGAAGAAAGTAACCTGCAGAACTGGAATAGTGACAGAATAGTGATAGAACGTAGAGAAGTGCTTCTCATATCTGAAATAGATGAGTAGCAATGGAAGAAGTAAATTAGTAAAAAAATCAAAAACTAAATTTAAAAAATAAAATAATGACATGAGTAGCCTTAATACATTTAGAGAGGAAAGTTACTTGAAAACTCATTCATTTATATACCAGCTCCATAAAAATCATCCTGGGATTTCCTTTCCATAGAAAATTCTAATATCTCTGAAATATTCTTTCACCCTCTATTGGAATAAAAATTTAATAATCCAAAATAGTCTTTGTAATTACTTCCATCTTTGACATCTCAAATTTACCTTTCTATGATCTGATTGTGCTAAATGTCAGACTATTTCAATAGGATTCATATTAGTAAGGAAAGAGAGAGTTGTAAAACAAACCACATAAAACTTACAGGTGCCTTCCTTAATTTTTATTTTTTGAGACGCAATAAGAGAAAATTAAATGGAAATATGCTAATACCACTAGGCAATACATGTACTAGCTAAGGTTATCTGCTTTCATGTTATTTGTTTTATCCAGTCAGTTAAGATAGAAGAATTAATCCAGACTAGAACTTTCAGTGCAATCGATGAAAATACTCAGATGCTGATTCTAACATGAATGAATTACAATTATATTGTGGTCAGGTGCAAGAGAGTTGAGAAGTTTACAACTATACTGTGACAAGTTTAGATTTATTTTTTTTAATGTAGTTGTCTTTTGTAAAATCCCAATCTGTAGATGGTTCAGCACCTCACTTAAGAAAAGAGTAGTATTTAAGTATAATTTTAATTTATATTCAAATATAATACAGTAAAAAATGGTATAACTTTAAAAACATTATCATCATAAAAAGTGTAACCCCTTTATATATATATATATATATATATATATATATATATATATATATATATATATATATATATATATATATATATATATATATATATATATATATATATATATAATGCACATGTATTTGTCAAAGTGCCAGTGATTGTATAATCACCCACAAAATCAGACACCCAGACTAGAAATCAATACCTTTCTTTTATAAGTTCTGTCAATATTCTAATATTATGTGTACATACATGCTACTATGGATGAGCTGAGAAAGCTTCATCTTAATACGTATTGAGTCTTTATGGAGCCATTGGCACAAATAATTATTTCTTCCCTGTTTTTAACAACAATACACCCTGCTCTGTTTTGATTATAAACACGTAAGACCTCCATAACAGCCAGAGCAACTGCCTGCAAGGAGGACAGACATTCGGCAAGTCCTTAATTGATACATTGATTGTGCTGATATGATTTGGTGATGTGGTATAGAAGCTGTCCAAGACAACGTGACTGCAGCCAGCCCCGCTTGGGAGGACAATGAGGGTTCTGCAGACCACAGCTGGTGTTGCTTCCCAGCTGGACAGTTAATATTAACATGAGTTTGCCTGTGTTTAATTGTAATTACTGAGAAGTCATGCATTGCTCTTTAAAGGTCAGGCCTGTTTTTCTCTCCAGTCATCATGCTACTGCTGAACGTCTTTCACCTTTACTGACAATAAATGGAAAAGAAATAAATCTATCTATCTATAAAAGAAAACAGTGTCTTTAAAGTTTTCCAGTTTTCTTCCTTGAAAGATCTGTGTACCATTACAATAAGCTAAATATAAAAAAATTATAATTGAAGGAAAACACCTCTCAGATTTAACTCAAGCACTCACAGGAACCCAATGAAAATTAATTGGGTAAAGAAAACTTCAGGTATTCAGGTCTCCTCCATTTCTTTCTGCCACATTCTCTTTCAGGAACATTTATCTTTATTTTGCATTGGACAGGCAGGTAGGAAATAAGAAATTAAATTGATTTGATGTGCTAAACTAAAACTCTTGAAGTGTTTGATGATAGAAGCCCCTCTCAGATTGCTGGAAACAAGTTACTTAGGGTATTATGCTGAGTATTTAATAAAAGTAGAAAAAGATACTTCTCACATTTTAAGGTAGACTTTCATATTTCACTTTTAAGTTTTAGTGGTCTGTATTGCTGGTCTTGAACACATGTATGAGAGTCGTGTTTCATTTTTATATTTAAAAATTAAATAGCAAAATTATTTTTTAAGAAAGCAGTTCAATATGCAAGGGTTTATACTTACTCCTTTTCTTTAAATATTACTGGTTCTTATTTAGGATTAGATGGCTGTTTTTAATGCTATTAATCTAGACTTGGAATTTCAGTTAAATACCATAAAGAATATATATATTTGTTTGAGGGTTTTTTGTTTGTTTTTATTTTTTTCTTTTCTTTTTTAATTTCCAAGGAGGAGTGAACAGCTGTTCCATTTCTCTCTGTCAAGATAGGCTAGGTAACTGTGCCACTCATTTCTCTGACCCAGGATCTTAAATAGTTTATAATCTACTATGTATCCACTGACGGAGTCCACTTGCTCCCACCAACCTGCCTATAATTCCCTTTAGATTCTTTAGTGTCCATTAATTTCTTCATCAACTTTGCAGTGCCATTGTATTCCTGGATTTGCCTGTTCTTCACATACGCATTTGATATTTCAGATGTCTCTTAAATTTTACTGTACATGCAGTCTTATCCCCCATTCATCACATTTTTCTCTCTGCTGTCATGTGGTGTTGGCAGCAGAGGTTGCATCTGTACCAAAAAAATCAGCAGCGGTAAGCCTCTAGCAGTGGCCTGGGCATGCAACTGTCCGTATTGCTTGTATATTGGCATAAGGTTAGGCAAGGTTTTAGCCCTTGGAAATTAGCTGTATTCCACATAAAACTCAGGCACACTATGGGCTGTAGCAGGAGGAATCAGAGACCTGTTAGGCTGTATACATCAGGCGTATTTTAAGGAGGACAGGAGGGAGTGAAACCACATGCACTGTTCAACTAGCTCTCAGGTCAAGGAGCAGGAGAGTGCATTGCAGATTCAGCATTACCTAGGTTACAAAGGATCAAAGGCATGAATCACAATCTTGGTGATTACCATCTCCAAGCCTTCAGTCAGTGTTTATTAACAGACAAGCTGTTAGCCACCAATATACATGCATTACTCTTAGACACATCCTACCACATAGGTACCAATGAGATAAATGCACAAATATAGACTTTAAAATTAGAATGAGAGTTTATTAACATCAACAAGATTACATGGTTAGTTTTACCTTATTTCATGGTGCAATACATGAAAAATGAGGAGCACCTCACCACTGTACAAATCATCATGAAAATGCACTTTTGTACTTACAGTGGAAATTCTTAGAATGAATATAAAATGAAAACAATTTTTTTGTTGCTAGAGACAGCAAAAAGAACAGTAAAAAGACAAAAACAAAAACGCAAAATAAATAAAACAAAAACAATCCACAAAAGTCTTAAAGTAATAATAATAAAAAATAAACTTGCAACCATGTTTTAGAATTTAAAAAAAATTTGTAAAGTGCTACAAACCACTCTATTTTAGAAGATGGAATTTACTTCTATATTTTAGCTTGCAAGCTTTCCAACAAAAATAAACCTTCCCTGTTATTTCTAAAATTTTTTCTAATTAAATATATTTCAAAATTATTAAACTTTATTAAATTTACAGTCAGTGTGTCAGTGTGCTGACATTTTTGTTCTTGAATTAATTTATCACAACAGTTCACTTATTGAAATGATGAAAGACAATATGTGCTGTATGGAACATAAATAATCAGTTTCCTAGTTTACCTTAGCTTACCTTTTACATCTGCATTTCCATATTAAAATACTCTAAAAGGCAAATGGTTAAATAACTCTAAAATTAACAATAAAAGCTTGAAAATCATGAAGGACTAAGCAGCTGTGAGTATCCTGTCTACAGGAAAAGAAAAATCCACGTGTTATATTTAAGTATATAGCACCTTTCCAGCTTCTGACCACAGTGTCATAAACACATCTAGTGTTAAAAAAAAAAA
>VZTE01005891.1:2475331-2495789 GCA_013397775.1 Eulacestoma nigropectus | reverse complement strand
AAAAAAAAAAAAAAAAAAAAAGAAAGTAATTTGCTTCTCAAAGACTGATTTGGCAAAGGATTTTTGCTTTCAAGAATCTTTACACATGAACGTAGCCCCGATGAGATCTGTGAGAATGTTTTGTGTAAACATACTTGTGTTCAGAAGCACCGGGAGAACTGAATCGTAACAGTAACATAAACTATTAAGAAAATTCTGAAGGGAGAGAATTTACCTTGGTGTGAAACTTGGTCGCAAGCGACAGGAGAATCAGACCTGTAGTGTGTATCTGTTACCGTAAGCAGCACTTCATTGCTTTAAGTGAAAACTGTAGCTACATAACAGAGAGTGCATAACTTCATTTCTCATTTTGTGAAAATGCTAACAGTGCATAAACTTCAAAAACTAATCTAAACTATTAACACAATACTCAAACAAACTGAAGTGATAAGTACAAATAAAAGTATCTGTGTTGGCTGTCTTGGAGTGATGGCTGATTTATCTCACAGAGCACTTAGAAATCAGTGTTTAATTCTTTTTTTCTCAGCTCTAGATCACAGGTCATGTACTTAACTACACAAATCTATTTAAATAAACAATGTGCTTATGCGTCATTATTCACTCTGCATGGCTGCAGTCCAACTCAAAGGAGATGGGGGCAGGAAGAGCAACACTGTTATCTTTGTCAGAAGAAATGAAGGGGGCAGATTTTCAACTGATATATTAATATATTCTCTTGCTCAAATACTTATTCACATTGCTGAAGGCTTTTGAACAACGTAGTTTGATAAAATTTACAAGGTTTCACTGGAGAAAATTGTGTCTTTTTGTAGCTACATTTCCATAAACATTGAGTCAAGTACTCAGGTGTCCAGACTGGTGCATTTCCAAAATGTGAAGCAAACTACGAAAGGATATGCCACACTGACCAAGATTTTTTCACATAAAGAAATTAATATTATTTCTCTTAAATATTTGACCTAGGTAAAGAATGCCATTTTCCTTTTAGTTGCAATTAATGCCTAACAAAAAACATGACATAGTAATTTAGATGTGCTTATTGTATCTTCACATGTTTTCCATTTAACTTAGATTAGCATAAAATCCATACTTTAGCTCTCTGGGATTGCTCTAAGGTGTAATGGCTACTAGATCAGGGTCAGCCTTCAGTTCAGAGTAGATGTGTGCTCAGATGCTCCCACTAGCTCTAGATCCTCTCCATTGCCCTCCGATGCCTGACAGTTTAGAGCACCCCTGTAGATTTTAATAAGCTCTGTGTATTTTCCCAGTTATAGTTTCTGGTAGCTTGAAAAATTGGGACAGAAAATATCTTTTTCTTAGCAGCCAGATTAACAAAAGTGGAGTAGATTGATACTCTTTTCCCATCATTTCTACCTTTTTCTATCAGTTCTAAGATTCAGATATGCAGGTGAAGATGTTAGCTTCTAGTTTTTTACCTTCTGCACAGAAGATATTGCTGTCCACTGTTAATTGATCAGGTTAATGCATTAAGTTAAAGGACTGTTTATATGGATCTGCTTCTCTGAAAATATAAAATAAAATAACATTTTTTCTTGTGTGATTTGGCATTTGCCGAACTTATTGTTTTTCCGAATAGAAAGTATGTAGTTTACGAATCATATTAATATAGGTATAGAAAAAAAATTAATTATTATTAATTCTTAACTACATTAATATAATTGTGCTTTCTAATTTCTTTTAGGCTTGCATGCTAAGGACAAAATTCACTACTGGTCTTTTTCATCATGCTTTTCTGGCTTGTGGTTAATGTGTAAGAACACCTGAATGTCAAGAAATTGACATTCAAACATTCCCAAACACACGCAATAAAGTTGCAGAATATGGTCTTTTAATATTTGATTATTATTAGCTGGCTGAAAACAGACAACTAGCCTTAGTCAGGTCTGGAATTCACTATACCTTCAACTCAGCTGCATGTACTGTATTACTGCACAGCCAATGCTGACAGTCACAGACACATGCATTTATAAAGTTCTCAAAACTGCCTGTCTCATGCATGCAAGGTTATCAGCCCATGCTGGTGATCCCTGAAATTCAAAAATACTGACCAGATCGATGACTATAATTTTAGATAGTGCATAACAAGCTCATAGCTCCATAAAGGCCCCAGCTCTCAAGGCATCCCAGTAGCCTGGGACATTGTAGAGTGTGTTCTGCCAGTCTCCCAAGTTGGGCAGAGCATGTACAGAGTGGGAAGATGAGAGTAGGCACATATTTCCTTCGGGTTCTAGGCTATCAATTTTTTTTCATTGCATCAGTCATGCTTTTCTTTTACATCATGCAAAGTAGTGAAAAGGAAACAGCACTGAACTTGTATAGTTTTCTCTGTGACTGACGCTGAAACATAACAAGTGATGGGCAATCTGACACTTCCACTTGAATAATAAATATGCTTTTCAACAATTGCTTAGTATCAGATGGAAGAATGAAAAATTAATTATCATTTAATTATTTATCAAGGGCACGAATACAGCTTCTTTTCTAGTGAAGGAGCTCAACATAATGATTTTTACAAAACATTGCTTTTCTGTCTCGTGATGAGACAACAGTCTGTATCCATGAGCAATCTGATAACTAAATTATGAGGCAATTGAAAACTTACAAAAAGGAAAAAAAATGTTAAAAGTAATGAAATAACACACATTTATAAAAATTCTTTCATCTGGAGTGTATCAGTGAACTGATACAGAAGTTGCAAACAATATTTTTTGCCACTGAAGAAACTAAATGTATTCTCTGATCACCAGAGTAAATCTCTGGTTGTGTCAGAAGTAGTTGATAAACTTTAAAAAACATTTAAAATTGGTGTTACTGTAGCATCTCATTCAAGTGACACCAAGGTAGTAACTATATAGAACTTCATTAACAGTGAACAAAAGTGCACTACTTTTAACAGAACATCTGTGAGGTTTAACAAAAATACTTTCATTATGCTTTCAGGAAAATCTGTCTTAACTGTTAATAAGATAACAAGTTTAATTGATAAATCATCCTGGAGGGGAGAACTTAAAAAAAAGGAGTGACATAAAAACCAGCTTGCATTTATCTTAAACAATTATGATGAGGATTGTATATTTTTTCATTTTTAAGTGAAAATTTTTGAGGAAAACCTCATTGAAATTTACTTTTCAGTTAATTAAAAAGATCAGTGAAACCAGTCCTGTGTTTATCTGAACTAAAACATTGTCTGAAATTGTAACTAGCAAATACAATTTAAGGAGTCAAAGATAACCTCTCTATTTTTCCCACTCCTTATGTATTCTGAGCCACAAATCAAGCCTAAACTACATTTTAAAAAGATATAGTTTTATTTCTTTGAAATGTATATTGCAAGTTGAGACTCTAAAGTTCACACTTAGTAAAAATATAGAAACAAGATTAAAAGGACTAAGTCGTGATTTTCATGAGTGAATTCACTGAGTGAATTTTAGAGGAAAATTTTGTTGACTGGTTCTTTTATTAATTCTAAAATCCAGAAAGTCCTGCTGCTGCATTGCATTGAACTTGGTATAAAAAAAAAAAAAGCTGGCTTCAGTTTAAGGTTTAAGGTTACACTGCACTGCTTTGGAGAAGGTGGAAATCTCTGCTTAACAGACAATCTCATAACCCTAACCTCATCCTAAAATATACCTAAAGCAACTATGGTAAGCTATGTGTGAGATACCACTCCTCTAAACATTTCCAGATTCGTGGGGCTGTGTGTTCTTGGTTGCACTATAATTTAGGCTAAGCCCCAAGGTCATACAAGTCCTTGCTGCTTCTCACCCACAGTGTGCTCCACCAGGATACCAGTGCAGCAATGGAGATGCCGAGACTTTGGAACATACCACAACACATCCCAGTGAGGCCTCCACTGATTTGAGTAAAGACAAGAAAATTAATCTGAATTTCAGAAAAATTTAGGTGAGATGAATCCCCCAGCTTTTACAATATACACTGTCTTTTTAGTGTTTCCTTTAGCAAGGATGCCGAGGAGGAGACAGGATGCCATTTAATGCTCTCTTAGTCCCACAGCGTTTCATGTAATAACCTGAAAGTATATGTTAGTAGCATTAACATGCCTTTGGGAAATAGTGATGTTGGTTCCTATGCTCGAGGAATCAGTGTCTCCCTAGCACTGAGGAGATGTTACTCCTAGCCCTTTCATATATTTTTCTACCTCTTTTGACCCAGAACGAGTCTTCACCATAGATTCTCAAGCTATCATACAAAGTAGTGAGTGATATTAAAGAAATGAAAAAATATTTTTTCTTCCTTTCATGCCATGTTTATCTCAGTTGTTCAGAATAAGCTCAGTAATGTTTAGAAAGTTGCAAAATTCAACAAGTGTTAATATAGCCAGAACAATTTGTTAACATTATGTTTGAGAATATCAGTAGATACATTTCATGTAATTTGTTTAAGGAAGCATACTCTTAGGATTAAATTTATTTCCAACCACAAGAAGATAACAAATAAAATGTGAAATGTGTCTCAGAAGAATGTCGAAGTTGCAGACCTTTGCTTGATCTCTACTTTTTATTTTCAATGTCTCACAGCAAAAACATTTGAAATGGTTTTGATACTCTTATATCACCAGACAGCATTTTACAAGTTGTTGGAAGCAGTTTATAATATATGTGTTTATTTATTTTCTATACTGTCCATACATTTCAAGTCAACAGGTACACATAAAGAAGGAAAAAAGTGTGAGTTTAAGAGAAATTTTAAGCATCATAGCAATTACTTTTTTTTCCTGTTAAAATTATGACTCACATTTCATTGTCTATAAGAGAGGCAAAATATATCACATGACAGTCAAAAAACCATTCAAATAAAATATATTCAAACAGGAAAGTAGTTCCGTAGTGAAACAGAGGTTTACTTACAGCAAAACATAATCTGACTTGGAAATGAGAAATTTCAGAAAGAATTAGATCTAAAACACAGAGAGCTAATATAGTTTCAGCAATGGTTTTAAATATATAAAAATAAATGAATGAGCATTTTTTTCCCTAGCTAAGAAAAATATTCATAAGAAATTTTCACTGTATTAATTTCCCATTAATTTGTCTGTGCTTGCATTCTTAACATAAGTTAAACACTGTATCTTACTGCTCTGAGATAGTTCAAAATGAGTGCTTTCAAAACAGAGGTGGAATAACTGTAAAAAATCCTCATTGTCATTGTTAATTAAAACTTAAAAAGTGGAAAAAATATTAAAAAATATCTACATCTGCTGAATTAGAATGAATTTTTGACTGTTATGCAATCACAAACACCTGTCAGATACAGCTATACATGTTAATTTAAATTAACTTGCTCTTAATTTAAACCCAGTTCATATGACAACATGGCAGAGTAAGCAAAAATATAATAAAATTGCTTGAAGTCATATGGCTTAGTCAGCTCTTCTTCTTATATGCATATACGTGCTCTGAGCTTAGCACTGGACATAGTTAATTTATTCATTAGTCAATTTAGAGAAAATAATGATACTCAGAACCTGGCAGAATAATTAAATCTTCTTCCAACCACAGTGTAAAAAAAAGAAATTATTCTTAACTAAAATTAAATGAAATTTACATTAATACAATCTTTATAGATACTTAAGTTATTACAACAGGAACAGAAGTTGTTTTGATTGACTGTATAAATGAAATATGACAAATATCTTGGGAAGCATTTCTTTGATTTCCAAATTTTTTCCACCAAAGAATAGTTCAAGATGTAAGGTTATCATGCAGTTATGGAACATGTGGAGGCATTGATAATGGCTTTGATATAAAGCTACAGAAAAGAATATAATTCTATTAGAGTATCTCATGTGGGCACATATCTAAAATTTTACTGAACTTATGGTGCTTATTTGATACTTATTTCCAAGTAGGCATAGTAGATCCACATTTGCTGTAAAACTTCACACAATAGGAGACTAGTTAAATTAAAAACAGACAAAAGAAGGGAAAATCAATCACAAAGCTCAATAACACAAAAAGAATGACATGCATTATAATCAGGAACAGAATGATAAATCAAGCAAATACTAAAGCTTTCAGGACCTTGACATTTTTCTTTGGATAGTTTCACAAAGAGATTTTTAATGTAAAAATTAAATTATTCTAAGAAGGTGCAGAGTAAGCACTTCTTACGAAAATGTAGCTGAATAGTTTCTAGTAGTTGCTGATGAGCAGAAGATCTCACATTTTCACATTTAATAAAGAATAAAGATCATTAATTATTTCACACTGTACAGTGTTATATTTTGAATGCACTATAGTCTAATAAGCCAAAGACCACACTCATCTAAAACATTTTTTTTCATTTTGTGAATCAATTGCATTACTGCATTATAAAATATTTGGCACAGACATTTATCTACATGCACATGCACAAATGCAAAACAAAAAGGTCAATGTCAATATATCTTATATATAACTAATTAATTAGAGTTCAACCTTCCTAATTTTAGATGGTTTTATTGAAATCCTGAAGTACAGTTACATCCTTTCATTTCTTTCATGTTCAGACGGAGATAGATTACTTTCGCAAGCACTAGCATGCAATACTCTACACTTTTAAACAGCTGGCGTGGTTCCTGACCTAGCCTGGCTTAGTCAAGCAAAATGCTTAGAAACCATATACAGTCATGGCTCAGGATTGAGCAATTCCAAATGGATAGTTCTAATGCCACTACACGTGTCTGGGGGGTAAGAGAATTTACCTGTTTAGGCACAATTTCTAGTATCTTAATTGGCCTTTGGGGTCACAGAGTAGTCATTATCCTTTTTTTTATTTATTGGAAAGACTTAGGCACAGTGAAAAACATTGACTAAATTTTATGGCTTTCAGTATCACACATAGATGTGGCATGTTAATGCATTTCACTTTTAACATTAACAAATTATACATACATAATTGTAATACAAATCCTATGAAACACTCACTGCTCAACCTTATTGTATTTTCAGGAAAAAAAGAGCTTTATAGTTTGATTTGCTGATTCTATAAAAGTGTTAAGAGTTCAATAATATTCCACCATCTTGTCTTGCTCATTTTACTTATGATCCCTTTTGGAATGAGATCACATATGGACATACTATCCAGAATTCCCTCTTTCTGTTGTGTCTTGCAGTCACTGCTACTATAAAATGGGATATATATTATTTGAGAGCTATGCTGTCTAAAGTATCTACCCTACTGTATTCTTAACCCTTGAATTCTAATTTATGTAGGCATATGAAATGTTTATAGTCATTTGTTCTCAAAATCAGAACTTAAAAGATTTGATGATGTGGTACATTGAGAATGCAGGTGAAAGAAATGATCTAGTATTACTTCCAAGGTTTGATAACTAAAGCACAAAAAGGACAACAAAAATAGATAGGTAACATGAAAATTCTGAGGACCTTCAAGGGAAATATATATAGTCCAGAAGTCTATTTGTCTTTTCTGAATGATATTGACAGTGGGTCAACTTGGGTGAACTCATACATTTTTACAAGGTTGACATTCAATTGAGTTTAGCTTATGCAAAAAGTATTTTGGAGTTATATTTGCTGATACTATCATATTCTTTTCCTTCTTTCACTATTGCTTAGTTTTAAGGAAGGCTAGGAGTTTGTCCAAGGGCATATTTTTATTCATAGTCATTGTCAGATAACCCGTGAAGCACAAAGACACTCAAAAACTTCTCAGAATTGATGAAGTAAAGAAGTGATTTAAAAGCTGATAAAAGCAGAGAACCAATGCATGTCAGATATATAAATCAACAGTTTGTAACCATAAAGGACTTCATGCTTTGGTCTAATGAGAAAAAGTGTTAGTTCTGTGGAAGTAACAAAATGAGTTACATAAAATGTGTTTGGGAGAAAGATGAAGCCCTGTGGGTTTTAGTGCAGGAAGAATCCACAATATGTCTCAGTCTGCAGTTACAAGAGCCTGTAAAACAGGACATAATGCACATTACACGTTTTTCTTTACAGAGGACAGCAAACATGGAAAAACACAGCAAACATTGCAGCATACAGTGAATAAGTGGTGACTGACAGCAATGATCTGAAGACAACAGCACAAACTCTACCAGAATTACCTTTATAACTTTTCAATGCTCTGTCCAGTATTTCCACTGTAGCCTGTTTCCATTTCTTCTTCGTATTCAGCACCATTAAATTTAAATATATTTTCTGCCTTTATCTACTGTATGGTTTGAATGTGGCTGAACTTTAGAAACAGGTTATTCAAAATATGTTTAGGGAGAGATGATAAGTTGTAGTAGTCCATTCTAAATCTTCCCTCTCAGATACTTAAGAAACAGGCTGAAGCAGAAACATACAATTAATACCATGAGTTAGAGGCATTTTACAATTAAATAAATAGTTTGTCCTTCATTTATTCAAGCAGTCAGTTTACATAGCCTGAAAATTTGTTACTGAAAACTGTTTGCAAAGTTAGAGCCTACATCCATCCATTCATTAATTCAAAAAAACTCATATTACTTCTATAAGCATGTCATTTTGCAATTACCATTTTACTTCATAGATTCAAAGACTCCCAATGAACACAAAGGATTATTTCTTTTTTCTCAATGCCATAGCCAAACCACAGAAGGATAACAATGACAATAAAAGGGCATTTTTCATGAAATTTCATCTACAGGATTTTTTTCATCTGTTAAAATGCTACTTATTGTGTTTTTCAGCCAAATCATTTTTTCTAGTTCACCTGGGCAGCTTTGAACTTGTTTTTAACCAGGAAGCTAATTTGAAGGCATGAAACATCCCCACCCTGCCTTTATTATTAATAAAAAATTGGGAGATTTTAACTGCCTTAAGTGGACAGAAAGTTTTTTCTTGTGTTTGGAAATAGAAAGCATTTTTTCAGCATTTATTCTAGTACTTTTTACGCTGTGGCCAGAGTAAAAGGTCAGGAAGCTTTGAAGTTATTTTTTTATGGAGAAAAAAAAAGTAATAAAAAACAAGAAGGCATGAAACTTCTCCTCATATGCTTTACTTAATACAAAGTGTAATTTGAACCGCTTCAACTTCTTGGGTAAAAAATGTACTGAAAGTTTGAGTCAGGTAAATTGTTATGAACACATTATATAGTGAAAGTACTTTCTCCTTCTTCCTTAGTTTACAAGTTAGGGGGCTTTAATTTTTTAAATTTTTTTTAAATTTTATTTTTTGTTTTTTACTTGTAAATGAGCTTGTTATTCCTGTACATATACCAAAATAAATATTTTTAGGTAGGGTGGGGTCTTTTGCTCTGTTTTGGCTATTTTTCTTTTTGTTGTTGCATTTATAGTTTCTAGCTAAAGTGATTTGAGAAATCTGGAGGAAAAACAATGCTTAAATGGCTTGAGTTCTAAATTAGAGGGGAAGTTTTTTGTTTGCTTACTTTTTCCACAAAAAAAAGAAGTTCAATAGAGCATTTAGAAAATTTTAAGATTTCCTCTCTAATCTTATTCTGTGTAGAAAGGGATTTTTTTTATCAGTCCTACGATGCTTTGCAGTGCATTATAGAGAATGAAATTAATATTCAGCATCTATCTCAGCAAGAACAAAATGAAAAAGGCACTGTCAATGGTATTTATTGACTGGTCTCAGTAAACCTTAATACTACCTAAAAAAGACCAAAACAAAACCAAAGACAAGGCTAAAAATATTCAGATCTAAATATACAAGATCAATTTTATGTTATTGCATGCAAGAAATTACTCCAAGATTGAAATGCATATATTCAGCACTATGCTTAGTTCAGAAGTCCTAATAAATGCAAGTAATATAAATTAGATGTTAGCCTTTCTCTATTTAAATATAGAATAATGTCAATAAAAATTCTTAATGCCGTCACTTATGCGTAATGCTTACTTTACCTTTAATTTTTAATATTAGGTGTTCTTCAGTCATCGTCAAATGGATAGAGAACTACTAATTCAGAAAGGTTGGAATTTACCCTATGGTGGAGGCTAATGACTTACTTATATGCTACTTAAACCTTATTTTGAAGGTTTAAGTAGGATTCAAGAGATGAAGTGGTCTGTGACATATGTCTGCACAGAAACAAATTCCCCCTCAGCAAAGCTTACATGTTGCAAAAAATCCTGAATACTTTGTAAACTGAGAAAAAAATCCACACAGACCTTATATACAGAGACACGTTAACTGTATTGTTCTTAAGGTAAAAGCCACATTACTGGTGGATTTTAACAGAAGTTATTATGCTCACCACTTTGTAATACTTTATTTTATTTTATTTTATTCTATTTTATTTTATTTTATTTTGTGAAAGTAAGGCCACAGAATTAATCAGTCCCATCTGCATGCACAAAAGACATGACACAGGGAACAAAAACCATCTGAAACAAAACTGTGCTTCCTTTCACAAGCAATAGGGGAAATTAATGTCATCACTAAGCTGAAGACATAAAGAGATTCAAAATTAAAAATCCTTTGAAAGCTTCCAACAAGATTCCTATAATCAGCAGGAAGATAAGTAATGATCAAAGCCCCTTAAAATAATATTCTCACCCCATTAGAACTGCCTAAATGTACCCTACCATTCATCAGAAATTATACAAGATTACTGCAGAAACTATGCCATTGTTTCAGTAAGAAGCCCAGATGTTTTAAGGGTAGACTTCACAACTCACATAAGGTTAAAAGCCAAGACTAAAAAAGAAACCAAACTAAACCAAAACATATCACCCCCTCCCCCCCCCCGCCAGCTGCAGTTATAATCCTTCATTATTGCTAATGTAACACTTCATAGGTGCTCAATTGCTCTGCCAAATTGCCTCATATTGAAGTTGAGTCATGGAAAGGGTAGCAAAGTGAATGCTCGCCCAATGGAGTGATATTAGCATTTTTGTTAGGTTTTTGGTTTTTTTCATTTCCTTAAAAATATATGGTATAAACCTATTGGTTTTTCTCTTCTCCTGAAGAATAATTCTTCTTTTGTTAAATTTCATCTCAGCTACACTGTGATAAGTTAAAGAAGAAAAGCACAGTTCTGCATACTTCGTCACTAATGTTGCCCTATGAAATAGCCCCAGAGACATTACACACTGTTAAGTGTCAATTTAGGATCTGAAAACATTTATAAGTAGAAGTCCAGAATAATGTAGGTTTGACAGTTCTACTAAACATTTGAGATTTATTATCTACTTCACTGTGTGCTTTTAATAGCAATGTTGTTATTGCTTTTGTCGATAACAATTTAAAGTGGTCACCTTGTCTCCTCCTTTAGACATTCAGAGGTAGCTCATATGGCATGGTTTATTAGAATTACTTGTAGATGGAGGAAGTTTGCAGTGTTTCAGAAATTGCTTGGTGCAAGTTGTTTCAAAGTGAATGTCAGCTTTTAGTAGATGCAGAGTGCAAACTCAATTTGATTGTCCAATTTATTTACCTAAAGACACTCAAATATAGGAACTCCTATTTTATGCTTCAGGTATGCTTGTCAATATAACTGAAGTGCAAAAATCTGTATCAATTAAAAACAGGAGCATATTTGCCTCAGATACTCATACCCAAGTAAGACAAACACCATCCAAATAAAATCAACACATTTCCATATCACCTATATCCCAAATATGTTTTATCCACTATCCCCATCAATTTTTATTATTCTCAAATATTTTATAACAGCTTTGAAATCACAACCCCTAGTACCATGTGCATGATTACATTACCTTGAAACCCAGGAAAATTCAATCACCTCCAAAAAACCTCCAAGAAATCTTTCAATCAAGTTTAACCTATGCCAGCAAACAACCAAAAAAACATAATAGGCAACTACTGCAAGTAATTAGAATAGAATAGAATAGAATAGAATAGAATAGAATAGAATAGAATAGAATAGAATAGAAAAAAAATATTTTCAGTTGAAAGAGACTGGCATGCTGTTAAGGGCACAGTCCAAATGCCTCTTAAACACTCACAGGTTTGGGACATTAGCCACTCCTCCAAGAAACCTGTTTCAATGTTTGACCAGCCTCTCGCTAAGTCCAGTCTAAACCTCCTCTGGTACAGCTTTGAATGATTCCCGCATGTCTTGTCACTGGGTACCAGAGTGAAGTGATCAGCAGCTTCCTCTCCCCTTACCCTTCCCAAGAACCTGAAGAGAGCAACGAGATCCCCCATCAGCCTTCTTTTGTCCAAAATAGACAACCCTGCATCCTCAGCCACTCCTGATAGAAAATTCCTTTAAGTTCTTTCACCAGTTTGTTGCATTTGTTTGGAAAAATTTTGCATTCCTTTGCATTCAAGGACCTTTACATCCTTCCTGGACTGTGGGGCCCAGAACTGCACACAGCACTTGTGTTGAGACTGTGGCAATGCTGAATGCACAGGGAAAATCACCTCTTTTGACCAGTTGGTCACATTTGACCGACCTCAGGATGGTATTTGCCCTCTTGCCCTCCCACTGCTGACTCCCGCTGAGACTGCTGATGACCAGCAGATCCTCTTCTGCAGGGCTGCTCTCCAGCCATTCTCATAGTTTATACTCAGCATTATTCCACCCTAGGTGCAGAATCTGGCATATGGACTTGTTGAATTTCATCGCATTAATCACAGCCCAGTGCCTCTGTGATGACAGCTTCAGCCTATCTAGATCCCTCTGAAAAGCCTCTTGTCCCTCAAGAGAATAAACAGCACCTCCCAATTTGGTATCATCAGCAAAGTTGCTAATGGTGCTTTCAGCTCCTGCAGCCAGATCATTGGTAACGTATTGCATAGAACTGGGCCTAGAACTGAGCCCAGAGAAACACCCCTGGTGACCAGCTGCCAGCCAGATGGAGCCTCATTTGCTATAACCCAGCACAAATGTGTTGCATTGTAATGAAGAGACCTTTTTCTTCATCAAGAACATTACCACAAATTTTTCAGCATCGTCTTCAAACTTGTAAAAAGCTTGTCATTGGAAACATAATACACTATCTAATCTCATACAGAAAAAGGTCAGATATCAAGAAAAATGTTTGGATTTCATGAGAAACTGTGCTTGTTGAGGTCAATTTGAGAAGTAATTCTGGGTGAATAAAAGCAGTCCTACTCTCATTTTGTAGTCATCTGGAACAAATATGAGAATAATGACAAAAAAACCCTCATCATGATTTATTTCAAAGAGAAGATAATCTACCGAGTGTAGACAAGTGGCAAAGCAGGAAAAAACACTACTTGAGAAAGAAAGCCAGATTGTTTCATTGAAGCTTCTTGCACAAACTTAAGTAGAAATGGGTGACAAAGTATGAGCTACCTGACCACATTAAAAGATAACTTTCCAAACAGAAAAAAACATTTTTCCTCTAAAGCAACCAATTAATTTCTATATTGAAAATTAAAGCCTTTTTCAAAAACAGAGTCAGTATTTTTTCAGTAATTCCAAAAACCAGAAAGAATAAGGAGTAAAACCTCAAAATATGGAACAGAATTTTCTCAAAATAATTAGTTTTCAGTGCTAATTTTGAAATAAGTAAATATTTCTCCTCCTGAGTCAGGAGGCACAGATTTTTTTATTCCTATTTTCTAAATTTATAAAGGTAAAAAGGAAAAAATATACCATAACTGCTTGAAAAACGTCACTAAATATTCAATGACACAAGAACAGATGTGAGATCTAGGAGATGCCAGCAGGGCACTTGCTTAGAGCCTTACACTACAGAAAGTCCCAATAGACCAAGCAAGATAGTTAGCCCAGTGATTTGCAAGAATAATGGAAAAGGAGCCTGTGACTTAACCTATTTCTTGAACATTTGGTTAAGAATAATGAAAACACTTCACATCTCTCCTCTTAAACTGAAAAGGACATGTGCTATGAATTTTGTGAAATGTGAGAATAATCCAAGACTGATTTAGACAAAGTAAATCTATGGTGGTTTTCTGGATTTAATAGATATGCACCATGTGTGAATTTGGCTACTGAATGGGACTTCGCACTTTCCATTTGGGGCTATTTTAAGCATCTAGCATTGGCACAAATTAGAGGATTTGTAGGTAGGAGTTGATAGTCAATAGACTAAAAAAAAAAAATAAAATAGAGGTATCTCCATAGAATGATCAAGAATATTGAAGTCAGAAAGCAGAAAATTTGGCACTGTGAGTGATTTCCTCTTTCCCACTTTTCCAAATATATAATTTGTCTGGTTTTTTCGTAGTATATAATTTTAATATGCAAATTCCCATAACTGAAATCCTATTAGTGTTATTCAAAAAAGTTGCATTTTAAAGAGGTACATAAAGCACTCATATCTACCCAAAACTATATCTCTGCAGAAAGTTTTAAATACAATTATCTCTTGTGTTCCGTTTATATTTAAATGTCTATAAGTTACCAACACTTGCCAAGGAAAATGATTCAATAAAGAAGTTATTTCATTGTTAAAAAAAATTCCATAAAGTTACCAATGACATGAATTGCTGTGAAATGAGAAACAGGTAATACATTCTAAATCTGAGTTGAAGATCATAGAGTTTCAATACAGAAATCTGGAATTCTTATGCAGCTGGCACTGAAATTTTGCTCAGAATCTGACAATCATACATGTTTGTTTCTTAAACACATTTTCATAATCCTTCTAAATTAAACACTGGAAAAATCTTTCAGGTGCCGTATTTCAAAGTGAATTGTAATTGAAATTGATCTATTGACAAGAGTTTTATTAGCTGAAAGTAATATCTGAAAAAGTTTGAATCCACATGAATCACAAGTTTTAAATTCCAGTATTTTAACTTACACATGGAAGTGTAATTGTTTGCTTAGATTTACTTGTCTTTCTAGACATTTTAATAAAAGCAGCTAATATTAAGGTATTAATAATACAATGTTAGTACTGTATTTACTCAAATTCAGGAGAAGTTTTGATGTTTAAAGACAAAGTACTGAAAAGTGTCAGAGAAGTATATATGCTTATGAGCTCCAGTAAAATATGAGGTAGAAAATTAAAACAACCTTCAAACTCTTTTAGTAAGTGACAATTGTGTCAAACTTTAAATGAAGTGTGCTTAGGTATTCTGCTTCTTGTATGAGGGCTGAACCAGCAATAAGCCTCAAAGTTATATTTCCTGCTAAAATTAATTAAGACATCTATTTGTCTGCGTAGAAATTATAATTATTCATCATGGAGACACATTTAAATGGAAGACATGCACTATGAATATGACAAAACGTCATCAATGGATCATGGAGAATATTTTTTTTCTTTGGTTGGGGTTTTTTTTGGTGGTTTTGCTTGTTTGTTTGGGTTTCTGTTTTGTTAAAAGCACAGACAAAAAAGTCCCTCAAACTAAATCAAACCTGGAATTAGGTCTGAAGGAAAAGTTCTTCTGTATGTTTTGGATAGGACATTCAGGAGTTAGCTGTGTGATTGTAATGTTCTTCAGAGGTGACATTGTCCATGGGATCTCATGGGCATTGAAATAAATGAGAGGCATGTAATGGACTTCAGTAAAATTTGAAACTTGTTATGAATGATCACACACTTCACTGAAGTCACACTTCACAGGCAAGTATGACTGAGATATTTTAGTAAGATATTACATATGTGTTCTAAAACTCTGTACATAGCACCAAATATATTTTCCCCTTGTCCTGCCCTGATCTTGATCCCACACAGGGTAAGGGTACTGAAATCATAATGTTGTATTGCAACAACAGTCTTTAACATTTTTTAAAGTATATTATAAAAAGATTACAAAGATTCTCAGAATAGTTCATTACCACTCTCCATCTTGTTAGTCCAGCTGCCATAATCACCTCGATTAAGCAGATTGTGGCTCAGATCTCATGCATCTATTTTTTTGGTAGGGTGTTTTTACAAGCACAAGTAACATCTGTCCTTTTCACTCTCTTCACAGCATCCAACCACTCTGGCAGATGTTTCTAAAACCATACTGTCTGGTAACATTTAAAGGAATACAGTATTTGCATAAGCACTGGGAATTCCAATCTTAGTACTTTCCATACTGTTTTAATTTTTTTAAATCAACATTTTTTGTTCTATACACATAATTTTGTTTTACTCCTCATAAAGCAGACATTGTGTGCACGCATCTGTTAAATCTGGGCTGCATTTATTACAGTTCTCCTCTTCCAGAAACAGGAAGGATTAATTACCACAGACCAGCTCTAGAAGCACCCCCGTGTTTCTTAACACACAAAATTAATTCAGAGTTGACAAAACTCTTTCAGACACAACCTGCTTCCTGCTGATGGCGCTTTATTAGCATATTCTTCCCAGAAAAAAAATGCCTCATAGACCCCTTTTACCTCTCCTCAGAGTTCAATTTGTAAAGCACTGAGTGACAGGCAGCAAAATGGCTTGAATATATCTAAGGCAAGTTGCCAAATCCTCCCGATAGAAGCACTTTGGAGCCTTTGTTCTGAGTACATTAAAGTCACAGAAGGTCCATGTACTGTAGACTGTACAGGGCAGGCAGGATGTTCACAGTAAGACAAAACAGCAGGTGATAAATGACATTAAATAACAGTGAGAATTTACCACAGACTAAATTAACTACTGGAGTGAAATGTTCTCAGCTCTAAGGCTATATTAACAGTGAATTTATAATCGGGTGATTATAATTCTTTTTAGTGTTCAAAGAAGTCTATATGTAAAAATGATCAAGACAGCTCTATTTAACTCCAAAGACAAGCTGTTGGAACGTGTTCTAAAAATGATAGAGAGTAACTCTCCTTTCCACTCCTATTGAGTAATTTATACAATAAGTACATAAAAGTGAATTTGATTGTTAGATACCTGACATGCTCCATTTCATGAAAAATTAAAGCCACACTGAGTTGCTCCTAGCTGGTCAAACACTTGAAAAGAGGATTCTGTAATTTCAATTTAATAAACTTGCTAATGAATATTTGCTGGCTCTGAGGGGAGGGGGGAAAAAACGTGAGCTGCGGTCATCTGTACAAAATTCTACTGAGGTTTTTTTGTTACAAGAATATTATTATAATTTAATGTAGTAATCATTCCACTAACTGACATTACTGCACAAATTCCTGATATTGTTTATATATGTGATTTTTATTATAGTAAAAATATGATTATTTATTATAAATAAAAAACAGAATCCCAAGGGGGGGAAAAAGAAATTATTTATGAATTTAATTTACATTTACACATTATCTATTTATACATTTAACAAATATGGTACCTCTGATTTATCTAGTACTTTTTTCTCCACACGGAAAGACAATTTTTCATGATACACTGCAAACTTCTTCTTCGCTATTTTGGTTGCCTAAAGTTAACTCAGCTCCTCTAGAATACCTGTCAGAATCTGCACATTTTTTCTCTAGGAAAAGAACACAAACATCTAAAGATAGTAAAACAACCTAAGTGAGCCCTGAAGATCAAAATCAATAAAGAAAACAAGACAAATGCAATAGACCAAGAAACCTGTGTGAGACGCACTTTGAAGACAGGCCTAACTACTGTGTTCTAAAACTTGGTGTTATTTCCATTTAAAATTCAGGGGGT
The DNA here is from genome assembly GCA_013397775.1 of Eulacestoma nigropectus. Taxonomy (NCBI): domain Eukaryota; kingdom Metazoa; phylum Chordata; class Aves; order Passeriformes; genus Eulacestoma; species Eulacestoma nigropectus. The sequence goes on along the minus strand of VZTE01005891.1, from coordinate 2,478,292 downwards.
TTTATATAGGAACCTTGTCTGGAGTGCTGTGGGTATTTGTTAGGGTGCACAGGATAAAGAAACAAATTCACAGAAATTAATATATTTCATATTAAGCTAGGCTAAATTAACAAGCTTAATTTGACCTAGTGACCTCACATACAAAGATTTAAACCTGGATGTTGTCGCTATGTTCTATCAGCTGAACAGCAGCCTCAGATTTTGTTTCCCTGAGAAGTTCACCCATTTCTGAGAGAAGGAAAGATTGTAATGACATGTGGAAGACTCAAAGCACTTGTTTATTCAAAGTTATTATTCATTCCAATCACTCTTAAGTCCTCAGCTTGGGTTTACTGCAGACATCACTCCCGAAACGTAATAGGTGCCAGCTGTACCTCATGAGTATATAACTACTAGTTGTTACTCAGTATTTGGCATCTTAACAATATGATGCAAACAGTTTATTTTCCACACGGTGTTCACTATGCTTCATAGAACAGAACTAAAAGGCATAAAATAGTAACATTTCTTATTAGGTTCTTATCTTATTGATTCCATGCACATAGAGTGTGCATTAGTTCCATTTCTCAAAAGCTTTTAAAATATATTTAAAGTTTATAATAGACTGCTTATGAACTGTGTTAAGACAAAAAAAAAAAAAAAAACCCACATTATTTTCTAAACCCAAGAGTTTTGAACTACACTAAGACGACGAAACCAGTTTAAATAACTGTACCATCAAATAGTCACAGTGGACTTGTCATCTTCCAGAGGAAACAACAAAAAATCCTGGGTTCCTATGATTTCTCCAGAGGCCAATCAGGAGTGAGGATATTTTTAATTATGCTTTTTGTTCTTTTCAATGCCTATATTTCAAGGGAACCGGTCCAAGAAGCATTTCATTCCAAGAAAAGAATTAAAAAACAAGTTATAGCAAAGGTGACATGTTGTAAGCATTATCAAATTCTTCAAGACAGAAAAAATTCCTCCTGTGTACTCTAACAAGTTCCCAAAGAGTGTACTGGATCCAGCTGCCAAACACATCATAGTGGGTTAAATCATGTTTTTCAGTTTGATGCTTTAGTATGAGACAAAATCTTGCCAAGTGTTCTGTGTTTTTAAAAATGCATTCTGTATAGCAGATTACAGTTACATGACTTTTTTTTAAAATTAGAATACTTAAGATTGATATTCAACCAGTCTTTTAAGCTCATAAAATTGCATTAAGAGCAATCATATGACTCCAATGTGAAATTAGAAGATAAAATACAAAAAAAAAACTTGATTGAATATTGTGGCTTCTTTATTTTATCAGTGAAAGGCTATCTTGGAATTCACACAACAGAGTATTTTAGAAATGTCACATCTCTATGTTGGAAGATTTCTGAATTCTCAGATTTCATCTTACAGCATCATCAAAACCATCCATAATTTCTTCTTCTGGGTGGAGTACTGTCATCAGTGATCAGTAGGCAAATTTCTTCTTCTGGGTGAAGCAGTGCTGTCAGTGATCAGCAGACAGAGATAAAAACATATTCTGAATATTATTTCCTTGGTTCCTCTATTTTCCTGATTTAAAACAGCACAAAAGAATTATAAGAGGAAGAAAGTCTCCTCCCTTTGTACAGAGAATAAGCTTGATTTTCAGGGTGCTTTAAAACATCATTGTTCAATTACTTTCTATTTTAAAAATACACATGCAATCATTTTGCCCTTTGATAAGGTAGGCATGCAGTTTCTTATCTTTATCATCATTCCTACAAGGTGCTTCCACAGCTGCTTTAACAAAACAACAACAATAACAAAAGCATGCACAAAGCATGTGAGCTTTCTATCTGTGCCTTGGAATCCAGACTGACTTTAGTCTTGGCTTCTCCATCAAAAGGTCAGGTTACACCGCAAGTCTTTCATCAATTGTCCTGTCCTAAGGTCTTTTGTATTTCTGATCTTGATGTTGTTGCCAGGGTAGACGTTTTTTCAGTGTTTTGTTTTGTTTAGGTCCCTGTACTTACTACATTGAGATAAATATGCATATGATGCAGCTCTCAGCAGACACAGTTCTGTGCCCTGTGCCTCAGAGCAAAGCAAAGGTATGTAAATTGGCAACAGCAGTTTGCTGTCTCTTCTCTGAACAGATTGGACCCCAAGATAGACCCTCTGGCACTCTTTCATTCTGTTGCTGATGCTTGCCATTGTGGAGTTCTCTCTGGCTTGTTCCTTGCTGTTAACACTAGGAAATCTCACAAGCACTCAAAGGAAAAATGTCAAGGGTCATTTAAAAAAAAGAAAAATCTCTGTGTGTGTTTTTAAGAAATGTCATATTATTGTTCTCTAGAAGATATATTAAACAGACAAAAAGAAATCTACAAAAATATATAATCCCTAATTCCATGTCGATTATTTTTGCTTGAAGACTTTCATAATTGCAAATATGAAAAGAAATATCAATTATGAGGTGTTTCAGCAGTCCTTAAAAATAGAATCATGAATTTTTGATTGTGCAAGCAGACAGTATTAAATTTATCACATATTATTTTTAATGGACTGCCCAGGTTACTAAAGAGTTGAAAACATCTAATTTAAAACTCTATTGGGAACATTAATTACATTTTTTATAGTTACAATCTGCCAACTTTCCCGTGACTGCATAAGAGCAAATTTAAATTTCCTACAGACTTCAGATAGCTGTACCTCTAAAGTAATACATATTCCACAGCTCTAATATGCAACAGTGGGCAAATATATAGACCATGTGAAGTGTACTTCTGCTACCTGTCTCTCACAATGGCACATGTTTGGGAATTTGAAAACTAATTTTCTTGGCTCAGAATTCTATGTATGCTACAGTTCTTTCAATCTCTAATGTCAAAAGCCTGAAAAAATGCTGTGTTTGATGACTCTGCGCTACTTGCAACATGCTTATTACACAAGGAGAGGATTCTACATTTTAATTTTTTTCAATACAAAAGCAATTCTGATCAC
>VZTE01005891.1:2240075-2475257 GCA_013397775.1 Eulacestoma nigropectus | reverse complement strand
AAAAAAAAAAAAGAAGAAATCAAGGTTTAAACCCTTTATACTTTGCTGTCTGGAAGCCTGCAGCCATTAGTCTGTTTCTGTGAATATGGTTTCAGAGAAAAGTAATCAGAGACTGCATGCATCTGTAAGATGTTTCCTATTTTATACTTCCACACATTTTCTTCATGTACACCTAGTTACATCCAGCTGCCATGGTCAACTGCTGCTGAACCTGATCCTGGCTGTTCTGGCAGTTTCAGTCAAAACCATTGCAAGCAATAGGCAGATTCTAACTCCATAACTCAATTAAACTCTCAGAAGAGGGCAGTGGTTTTTGCCCCAAACTTACTCCTGCTGGACCATTTGTGAAACAGGTGTAGACCTTTAAAATCAAGTTTCTGTCTTGGTAAAAAAAAGCACAGAAGTAAGCTGACCTCAGTGGAAGAAACACATTCTTTATGTCTGCGTGTGTGGGAAAGAGAAGTGGAATCACTGAAGCACCAAAAAATGACATGGTGCTGAGCACAGGCTATTTATCTTGCTAAATACACAGGCCAAGTCATACAGTCTTTGTTCATTTAAAACTACACTGATTCCAAAAGAAACTGACTACATAATTTCCCTCACTATGAATAATTCTACTAAATGAATATATTTAATGCACATGAATATTTATCACTTCTAGCTTATGAAGTATTGCTAGTACTGAAATCATTGTGAGACTAAAACAATATTCTGCATTTAAAAGGTCTTTTTGCTATCTCTGTGTCTGTCTGATGTTGAAGAAATCCTACAATAATTTCAGTGAGGTTGACACTAACATCTGCAGTGGGGTACAGATATCAGAAGAAAACAAATGGCATTGGATGGCTTACACATTTCTACTGACATTAAAAGAGTTGGTGTTTCTCACCTTGTCCCTGTCCCAGTAAACTAATAATGCTGAACATAACTGCAAGAGTTGCATTAAATACAGTTGTGGGACATTTTAACTCTCAAAATTTACCAAAACACTTACTCAAGTTATTGCTTTATGAAGGACATATCAGTTGTGGGATGTTTTGCACAAAATACTCCACAGAAACTTGTTTGAGTCTTGGGAGCAAAAGAAATTAAACATATTTTGTTGTCTATTTCCAGGGAATGCACAGTATTTATTGTAGAATATTTTGGGGGGAAAAAAAAAAAGAAAGAAAATTCTCAAAATAGCAATTGCAATTCTACTGTTTTCTCTACTAAGAGCAGTTTTATATTTATTTACATTTTTTATTCATTTGTGGGTGTGCCAATACATTAAATATCTACACAGTTACTATGTCATATGGTGAAGTCTATAGCATCTAAACTTTACCATAAGGCTGGATATTTTTAATGAAGCAAGGTTAACATTTGAAAGGTTCAGACAGTCTGATAGAGCTGCTGAAAAGGACATGAGACATCAGATTTTTTGGTTTTTGCTTCCTGTAACAAAACCAAAATGCTTACCAAGCTGTGTTTAATTTTATTGAGATGATCCAAGAAGCAGGGATGGGTCCATCCACAATGCTGATGGACAAAAAGGATCTCTGTTTTGGTACAACTTTTTAAATCATCACATGACATAGTGTAGCACAACAGACCCTGCTAAGATAGATCACTTCTGACTTCCAGTAAATCTGTGCTAGAAATTCTTTTAGTTGCATACAGCTGCAATTTTTTTTTTTTTTTCCAATATTAATGTTTACCTGCTATTGATACTCAGGCAGAGGATTCCAAACCTTGGTCAGCAGGCTACTGACTATCCCTATACAGATAGCTGGTGATGTGTGGCCTGGACTGGTCATATCTTATTACCTTTCTTTTTAGGATAGCCAAAATTCTTGCTTCGTGAAGGCAATGGCGAAGACATTATCCAAACGTAAAGCAAATATTACAGGCATCAAAATCCTGTTGAACTGAGGTCAGTAATTAATACTGCAGAATTCTGAGTGATGTTAGGAATGGTGTAAAATGAGGAAATTTGAGTATTGGACTTTGTGCCTCCCAATAGTGTTTCTTAACAGCCACTGAGTGTCTCTCCTTAGACCTTTACCAGAAGGTTTTTAGTTTTCACTTGAATGGCCTCTTTGTTTAAACACAATATTTGAAATAAATAATAAATTCAAATGTATTTTCTTGTTTTTTTTCAAAAGACTTTCAAGATTTATATTTCATGTGGGTTTCAACCGCAACCCTCAAAATGGCCTAGGATTTTACTGAAAACTCACTCCATCTGTTTGCAAGACTGGAATGTTTTTTGAATTTTAATCTTTAGAGTTTTAACATAAAATATTATTTTACATTTTTTTCTTAATTTCTTCTACAATTGCAAAACAATTTCTTAACAAGCATCATGGGGTCAAAGCTTTAGGCAGAAAAGTCATTACAAATAGAAAATTGTGAAATGTATGTCTCTGTTTTCCTCACTGCACATTGCCATTCCAATATAAACATTGTTTATTCCTACAAGACATTTTATTCTGAATTGCTCTTTGAATTAAGATTAGGCAAAATAAGTAGGTTTTGCAGGGTAAAATGATAGTAAGAGAAACAAACATGACAACCTCTTACCTAGAAGCCCAAGCTTTAACATCTTTTTTTTATAGCTAAAGAACAGTACATACACATTAGTTATTATATTAGAACACATTATTTGTCATATTCCTCATATAAATGTCTTGAATGTTTCTGAAAATCAGCCTAAACTTTAAGATTCATTACATCTAAAAATGTAAAATTCTTTAAGTTCTTTCCCCGTTTGAAAGTATATTATACCAATTATTCTAAGATAGTTTGAATTGTCCTTTGGAAATACATTCTATTACTGAAATCTAAGTAACAGGGGTTTTATATGTAAGTAACTATGACTGCTTATAAATGGCATTTGTTTCTACTATAATTGAGCCATAACCTGAGAATTATAAAAGCTTTATTTTCCTGGAAAATCTGTGAAATACCATAAGGAAAGTAGGATGACAAAATTTTAGAAAACTAAATCTAGGGAAAATTAATTCTGTCTGAGCTGCAAACCTAAAGCACCACAGAACACAGCCCAGCAGTGCCCATTGCAATTCCATTATCTGAAATCCAGTTGTTTTTTCATGTCTCAAATGTAGGAACTGGACTCATAACAAGAAAGGCAGAAACTAAAATGGTTGAAATGTTTGGAAAATTTGCTAAAGTACATGACCAGAACTTCTGTGTAAATGTTACACTACAGAATCCTAGGTGTAACCTAGGAAAGACAAAGTCGGTCGCCAAACTGTTGACTTGGTCAGAGCTGCAGCAACGCTGTTCAGCATTTGGCCTTTCCCCTCATGTTGGCAACATTTCTTTCTCTTTCCTGTCAGATCTCAGATGGCAATCATTTCATATGGTATTCTCTAAGGAGTGCTCTTCTACTCCCATGTGTTTTTGCATACTGTTTTGGCTCTCCCCAGCGTATCTCTCAGTCTGGAATCACTGTAATTTACACTACTGAGTAGAAAAACCCTCTCTATGTAAGGATGGAAATAACAGAAAAAGCAGTGGAAAATAGAGTACAGCAATTCTAGGTATGTTTATTAAATTACAGCGTCTTGTTCTCTGTTCCTTCTCTTTTACCAGTCATGTCAGCCTTCAATGCCATTTATCTCAGTGGTGTCTTCAGGTCCTGCTTTCTTCTTTTTTCTTCATTATATACTCTAAACTCTTGTTAAAAGTCTAATTGAGCACTGAAACAGGCTCCCCAGAAAAGCGGTCATAGCACCAGCTTGACAGAGCTCAAGAAGGGTTTGGACAATGCTCTCAGGCACATGGTGTGACTCTTGGGGTGTCCTGTGCAGGCACAGGAGCTGAGCTTTGTGCATCTCTTCCAACTTAGGATATTCTGTGATTCTGTGGTTCTTCAGATTGCAGGACAACTCAACCTCTTGAGTATCTGTGAGGAAAGACAGAGCCATATGTTATTAAACTTCTACGAAGGTTTTTCCCAACTGATTTCTAATTGAGCTTCTTGAAATTAATATTTTTAAATCATTTCTTATTCTTTATGCACATAATAAAAAAATGAAACAACCTCAAATGAAAGAGTAGCAAGTATGTGTATCTTGGTAGATAATTTACATAATTATATTGCTCTAAAGCACAAGCTTCTCTTTCATTCCCTGCTGTTCATTATATCTATTATTTTGTCATCAAGTAGAATTGTTTGAAAAATGTCTTCCATGTCTTACATTCTTCCATAAAAAAATGAGGGTTTTTTTGTGATTGTAATATACAGTAAAGTTTAAAACTCAATTCGATATAAGTTTCAAAGTGTAGGACTAACACAAAGGTAAAGCTATTTTTTTTCAACAGGAAAATTCTACAGACCTGTGAAATATTAAGGAATGGGGATATTTAAAATGCTACTGCATACACAACAAGTTAAAAACACCATTAAAAGAGGTGAAAAAGAATATTACATATTTATTAATTCCTCCTTTTTATATAAGTTTTTACATATGTAGACAATCTTTTAAGAATATCATATTTCTGGTGAATTCATTATAGCATAATAATGTACTTTCATTTCAGAAACTTACTTTTGACAATCAATACCCTATTTCTCTAGAACATTGAGTTTTGTGTCAATTGAATGTTGGGACATACTAGCTGACTGGTTCTTAAATATTGTTCCAGTTCTTTTCTCAAATTTTTATATATTCTTACATCTATCTACTCACAAGCAGTTTTAGAAGGAAAAGTACCACCTATACAAAACAGCTGTCTCAGATTAGTAGTGACAAAATGAATAAAGTCCCATAGGAAACACTAACATGTATGAACATGCTTTCTGCAGGAATTCATCTGCTATTCAGAAAATCAGGATTAGGTTCAAGAATATGATGTGAACTTGAGGGAAAATACAATTGCACTCTCTGCATGGGCGGAGTGCCCATTCTGAGGTGGAATCGCTGTCATTCTGCAGCCCTATTTAAAAGGGGCTGAGGAAATAGAAGGTGACCAATAGCTGGCACAAAACTCACTTTAGTGGGGTTCAGTGTGGGAGCATAAAGCCTCAAGACACACTTTTATAGGCATTTATTTCAAAATGTTTCCTTGACAAAATACAATACCATCTGGGTTTGCGCTGCTGTGTGAAGAACCTCCTATACAGCATTTCAACAAAATCATTGTGAATGCAAAAACACTCAGGTAGGAAAAAAAGTATAGAGAGGAAGAAAATTCAGATCCTATTTTCTCCAACTTCTGAGCAAAATGAAGTTCCTTCTCTTGTTATTCATTAGATGGAACAATGTTTAAAAAGTATCTATAAAGTCCTCTCTTGACAGCAGTCCTCCAATGTTGAAAAGAATTCCATTGGAATTATAGCACTGAAAAAAGTAAATCCTTCTTTATTTAACTGAAATTCATTCAATGTGAGTTTCAAAAGCAAAAACATAATGTGAGAAAAAGTCAACCTAAGAATTCTTTTTTTTTAATAATAATAGTAAGTAATTCAATCCCTAAGATGTCCTTTCATAATAATTATTGAGGGACATATGCAAATGACTACCTTTCCTGTTTTTAAAACCTACTTCAAACACAATAAATAAAAAAAATAAGGTTTTTTTCTTTAGTTTAAGTAGAACTGTATATTTCTTAAATAAGAATCGGTACAGTCTTTAAAGAGCCCAGAGTACTGCCTATTTCCATTTTTTTTTTTTTTTCTTACAGTCAGGAATAAGTTTGAGGCTAAATAGACAGAGAGAGAAGGAGAGAGAGAGGGGGGAGAAGGAAGTGGAAAAGGAGAGGGAGAGAAAAAGCATGTACTCATTAGCATGCATAGTAAGTGTACATAGAAAGTTAAATAATATTTTAGGAGGAAATAGATATTTTTTCATGCAAATACATGAAAAAATGTTAATCAATTTATTTTATATTTTAACAGTAGAATTTTTTTCCCTCAAAATAACTATATCTATATATATACATATACACCTGAAGCTAACCTTTGTAATTTTGATACTTTTTTTTTTGGAAGCAAATATAACAGTACAACTAAATGTCAAATTGAAACATGTCTTTGCTAGAACAGGCCATATGTGCTTCCCTTTTGCAGAAGAACCTTAAGAGTGTCCAGTAGCAATACGTGTTTCCCGACATGTCTCCTATGATAGCAGGCTTGTCAGGAGTTCACCAACATTTCTCAGTCGGTCATCTGCTGTGCAAAGGTCCACTTTGTTTTCTAAGGGTGTGCGAACATGAAATTAAACATTCGTTATGTTTCTACATTCATTTTCTAGATATTTATGTAGGTAATGTGGCTGATTATCAGTGAACCTTCAATTTCAAGGTGGACATAGCTCTGGATGCTTAGTAGTAGTGAATTGTGCTTATTTATAACTCCAATCTGTATAGAGGAGAAAAAACTTTAGATGGAGGAAGACTGATTGTGTTAATGATCCTGATAAGACTAGTTTCTAATTTTCCCCCTTTACAGTGATTTTTTTTCATTTTTAAAAGCCTAATTTAAGTCCACAGTTAACAGTGTTACAATTCATAATATTGAGTATTCTGCAGATTTGTCCTAATTTTTAGTCCAGTTTTGGAGGAATTGAGAGGAATTATATTCTTGTGTTGTGAAGACATTGAGGTATTGAAGTCTTTCTCTCTCTTCTTTGATACATTTCCTTTGCTATTCACAGGATCTGCAGAATGCTAATCTGCATCCTGCACCAAACTGGGGGTGAAAAGTGGAGTCATCATGATCCTGCCTTGGTTGACACTCTTGATTCCCTTTGAGAGCTTCTCTCATTAGAAGGAGAAACTCTATCCATTGCTCAGTTAAAGAACACTTGACACAGAGACTGTTAAAATTATGGAATATAAATTGTTCATTTGAGATAAAATATATTACTGCTATTACTACTACAATTACTACGACGTGGAAACAGAAACTCATATTTTATTCTTCAAATTTCTTTTCTACCAAAATTTATTAACTATTTGAACACATACATTGTAAAACACATCCCCTTTCATAGGAAAAAAAAAGACACCAAATTAAAATGTCTGTTTAATGTCAAATAAATGATTTAAATATTCTTTTTGGCTTTTTATCACCCATGAGTGTTAACTGCATGAAGAATTAAGAAATAATTTTATCTATTCCCTAATCTTCAATTTTACTTCTATGTCTGTTAACTATTTTGTTCAAATTCTTCAATAACATTTAGATTTTATGTCATATTCAAGTTGGGGAAAAGAGAACATAGAAGTGCTAAGTGGAACATTTGGCAGAAGGCTGGTGTCTAGCTGCTAATGCCTTCCAGATTAGTCATATGATCATAAAAGTCCTACCAGAAACTCATATGTCACAACATACATCTGAAAGAGATTTAGCAAGTTTCTTTTTGCTTCCTTAACTGTATCTTATCTGTTTTCCTTATACTCTTCCTCCTTTGTTTAATAAATTCCATCCTCTTTCCCCAATATAGCATGTCAGAAATATTTTACGTATCTGCCTTCAGTGAAAATGTAATGGGATAGCAGAACTTAATAAATGTCTAAACCTAGCATAACTTCTCTGTATCTTAAATTCTATTTGCCTCTCATGCACAGCCCCTTAAGCTGAGTTGCTTCCAACAGTGCAATGTGATGAATTTCACACTACCATCTATTTTTGAACCAACTCATGGAATTTTGTTCTAGGCAAACCTCAGCTGAGCTACTCTTTCTGGTAAATGTGATTAGAATAAATTATACTTTAGTTGCCTACAACTGCAAATGTTTTAATACAGTTTTTCTTAGTACATCAGTGAGGACTATCTTCTCATCTCTTTCAGTTTCTTTCTAGACTTGCCAACTCTACAGATGATAAAAGACGTGGTTTAATTACCACTCTGTCCTTCAGAGATCGTTAGTGTGTATTATCAATAGCGATATCCAGTGCTGAAGATGCAATGTTGTTATTTTTTTAAATGTATTTTTATTCAAAAATATAGCAACCAAACCACATCCTCTTTGACTATTTTTGGAGGAATAATATGAATTAAATTGGATGTCCTATCCTTTTTCTTCATAGATACTGTTGTGGAGTTTTTTTACTTGCTTGGGGTTTTTTTATTTAAACACATTCTGTATGGTCTTTAAAATTTTAAAACACTTATATTAGAAGGCCACAACCTGCAATCATAAAAAAAAAATTACAATGCCTCTATGCACCTTCTGTATATATTCTCTTCTACTTATGGTAACACAACCTTGACAAGAATTTATTTACTTTCTAGACTGATTTCACTTGTGAATTAAAATATGTGAGTCTCTGCAGGTATTAGAAGATCAGTGTGAAATACATCTAATAAAGGAATTAAACAAGAGTCTAAATCTGTGTGAGTTGGTTATTCTATTCTTCTGTTTTACTCCATGAAAAGGCAAAGCATATTAATTTGTAGTTCACTGAAAATGGGTCAGATTAGTTAAGACCTACAAGAGATGTGCAAAGGAGATACTACATTTCATCTATACGTACAAATTAAAGATAATCAGTGGAAAGGATTGCTTTGGAAGTCCTTTTGGTTTTTACCTATGAGTTTATTTACTTTCAATAAACCAGAGAGCTGAGCAGATAAACAGATCTTCCACTTGATAACAAGTGGCACATGGGTTCTCTTTCTCACCGACTGAAGTTGCACAGCACAGCTAACAAACCTTAAAAACACTAGATTTTGTCAACAAGCTGAGACTGCCTATCCTGATATCTTGGCCCTGACAATCAAGGTTAGTATTTCAGACTTTTTAGACAGGGGTATACAAATCTCTGCAGCAGATTTACCATGAGGATACATATCACAACGTAGTTTTATTTTCATTGAGAATATTTAAAAGATAGCTATTTTCTTTCTCTTTTTTTTCTCTTTTCTCTCAGAAAAGACAGTTTTCTCTATCTTTTACTTAAAAGCTCAATTTCAGCACACTGTTGGCCTCAGTTTCATCACAGATCTTGACATGCTTTAACCCAGTGCTTTTAGGGATGATAAAAACCTTGATTTACAGAGCAAATGGGATAAATGCCTTCATGTATCCCTGTCTTACAGGTTGTGAAATCAAACAGTTCAGCATGAATTGAACATCAGCAGTACTGGAAAAAAATAAATAAAGCAGGGAGTACACGAACTACAAAGGTTGCTAGTAGTATTTCAGCTATTTGTATGCAAGCAATTTGTCAAAATGTCAGCACACAGTATCTTCTAAGACCTATAATAAAGTCATAGATTTGTAATTTTCTCAGTGCAAACCTTAGTGCAGATTAATGATAGGAAAGCCAATGAAAATCGCTTTTGAAATTACAAAGGAAACACTAATTATACAATAAATTTTAGAGTTGTAGAATAATAATAAAAATGGTAAGATGTCTTTTCTTTCTGGCTAAAGGCAGAAAATCTGTGTATTTGTTCACGAATCATGCTCAATGAGGCTATCCTTTTGGCAGTGTCCCAACTAAGTACACAGATATACTTTTAACAGTGACAATTTCTTGCTGATGAAAAGAGAAAAGTCACCTGAAATGTCTCATTTAAATCAAAACTAGTTTTAGATTCACATTGATTAAGTAAAGATGAACAGAAAGCTATAAGCATTTCTTCTGAATGCTTTAGGAAGAATGCAGGAATCTGAGGGTCTTAGGAGAGTATAAAAGCAATAGCAGACAGATTACATTATGTTATTATCTGGGATTCATGGAGACACAGAATGGTTAAGACTGAAGGGACCTCCAAAGGCCATCTTGTCCTCCTCAAACAGGGCCACATAGAGACTGTTGCTCAGGGCCCTGTTGAGATTTTTTTCTAATATCTTTAGAGATGGAGATTCCACAACTTGCTGTCTGTCAGGAATCAGTCAGTATCCCCCTACCTGTACTGGTAAATGAAGTTATTCATGTACCATGTGGTACACAGATACACGTGGACGACTTTGCACTTCTCCTTGTTGAAGTCCATGAGGTTCCTGTCAGTCCTTTTATCCAGACTGGTGAGGTCCCTCTGAACAGAACTGTCTCATGTACCTGCCATTCCTCCCATTTTTGTGACATTAACAAAATTCCTGAGAGTACACTATGCTTCATCATTAAGGTCTTAAAACTTAAATTTTTCAAATTATCTTTACCAACACCTGCCAACTTAAAAGCATACACTGATATCTGATATTGACTGACCAGTACAATATCTGAAATTCTTGTATCTGTTGAAAAAATATGACTATATATGCTTTCTATTTCAGCTCTGTTTTTCCATCAAGTTTTTCATACCACTCATACCTATATTCCACTTTCAGCTCAGATGTCTGCTTTTCTGCTTAAGTAATTTACTTTTGATTTTTCAGTAACACAGACAAATGAGTTAGAGAAGCTTTTATATGCAGTTAATTTTGTAAAGTTTTCAGGTATAGCACATTCCCTTCAAACATTACACTTTTCTTAATAGACTTATTTTATTGACCTTCGTTTTTATTGCTTACCACCATAGCCTTTACTGAAACCGTGTTGGCAACCTTTAAAATAATAGTGCCAATGTCAATCACACAAAAACTGTACACAAAAACCTTTCTGCAAAACGATCAATTAAGGCCTAAATACAAATGCAGTGTAGCTAGGCAGACTGACTGGATTTACAGCCTCCAAAGCAAAGTATACAATTAGCCTCAAATGCCAAACTTCACATGCCATTAAAGTGGCTGTACATTAAAAACAGCAACAAAAAAATCATAGCGAATTCTGCATTCATGATGAGTAGACTTAAGAATTTTGGTGAACAAAAGCTATTCTGCTACACTCATTTGCAAAGGATATAATTAGTTGTTCTTTCACTTTCTTGGATAAAGATGGCACATATGAAAAATAATAGGCTGTCAATAGCCAAAAGGGTTAGAAGTATAATTTTAACAAAGGAGTATATTTAGGACAACAACAACAGATTTCAGCTGAATATATGCAGTGTTTCAGAAGATTTTATGCCAAGAAAGATTTACTTATAATTTATGTGATACATGGTATTTCTGCTTTGTTTATTTTGGTCCTCATGTTATAAAAAATATTACAATGGTAAAATACATTTTGCTAATGCATTTGCTGCAATTTTAGGGGCACAAAGTTGTCACAGCAAAAATACACCTATAACTTATAGAATGTTATCGACTTCTTTGTGTACACATACCACAAAGACTTTTTGACCCCAGATATAAAGTTGAAAAAGGTGTTGAAAAATATTCGTGTTGTCATTTGTTCCAGTCTGTGTCCATGTCTGTGACAACATAACAAATCAGAAGAAGTATCAAATGTGGAAATAGGGCCATGATTTCTGCCCAAATTTAATTACAATTAAGATTGTTGTCTTGTGGATTCATAATTAAAATTCCATAGTAAAAGCAAATTGTTTTGATTTCTGATAAAAAGTTACATAATTGTGAAGGCCACCAAAAGGTAATATTTTAATTTCGTTTTTCTTGATGATTTTGCATCTGCACTCCTCAAAGTAAGTAGACACTAAAGACAAATCAAAGGTTGTTTCATGTATGGTCATGGATGAGCAGGTTAGACAGGAATTTTTAAAAATTACTTTTTTTTCTAGTGAAATTTTGATTTGATTGTAAAACCAGAAACTTTTCACATTTCTTGGAAGTAAAATTGTTTCTGTGATGATATTTCTGGACAAAACATGGTGGGGGGGAGAAGACCTGCTTGCCATGCAGCAAATAGCTAACACCATTTTCAGATGATTTTTAAAATGCTTTGGACTCAGAATTTAGACATCGTATTGCTTCTGTATTAGTCTTCCTATTAGAAGTATCCATCACTAGTTAATCAGTTAATTTAGCAAGTATTGAAGACTATCAGCATATTTCGAGTGAATATCCTGAACTATTTGATTTTGTGGAGTCAATATCTGTATGTCATTTTTTTAAAAAAATCTCTTTTCTTAATGTAGTATTGTAGAATTTCATGGCTTTATAACTTCATGGATCACAGAGTAAAATATCTTGCTTTCCTTTGCAGATTGCTCTCTTTCGCTTTACAAAGACAAATTGTGAAGGGAACAAAAGGCCTCCCAAAAGAAATTTTAAAGTCTTAAATTGCACTGTTAGGTCTATAGGGAAATGGCTCGGTTGCTGACTTACCCCTGACTTAAGATCATGCTGCAGAGCAGAATATTAGGAGCTGCTGGAGACATGCCATCAGAAACTAGGGTGGACATGGCACACAGCCATGCTGACAGAGGTTAATAATAGCATCCTGATAAAAATCTGGATGTCATAGGTTGGTAAGGGGAAGTTACTTTACAGATAGCTGGGGGTAGGGGGTGACAGAATTATAATAACTGGCAGCAGCAAGTTATTATCAGTATTAGCAGTCACTATCAGTAATAACATACGAAGCCAAGATTGCCTAAATAAGTATATTTTGAATGGATGTACTGAATCTGGGAAAATATAATTAGGGGCAGGTTGTTTGTATAGGAGATAATTTGGACAGAGAAAGGAAGGTATGAGGCCAGTGAACTGAAGCATAAGGAAACAGGACAGGAGAAAATAAAGTATGAACATAACATAATTGGGGTGCTCTGAAGATATTTGCTTCACAGCCCTGAGCTTGATTATCGTAGCTAAAGCAGGAAAGTAAGTCAACATAATTCTGACCATACCACATGTGTTCAATCAGTTTCTATAATCAGGAGCAAGGACAAGAGTAAATGGGATGCATTTCCTGGTTAGAAAGAGGATGCCCAGGACAGAGTGATCAGACATCCTTATATCACTATGTCAATGTCCATTCTAGGCTTGATGTCATCAGCATCTTCTCTTACACTTCCTAGCAGACATCAAGATGGATTGCTTCAAGAAGCAGAAAAATTCACTCCTCCTTTCCTGCTTATGACCCTTCCTCTGCTTTCACCATGTGAGACAAAGGAAAATGCATGGGTTTTTTTGCAGTCTGATCCATTATCAAGTAGTGACAGTGAATTGTTTGCTATTTATCCTAGTATTCTCAACCAGGACAAATGTTCAATCTCAGTTTTGAAGAATCCAGAAAATTACTGTATTTCATTTTTTTGCTAATAACAAGGTACCTTCAAATTCAGTACAAGGAGCTGAATCTACTTATTTCACATCTTCTGCGTTTTAAGGAGACAGGGTCTGATTTTTTGCTACATGCACATACCTTCATCTCCACAGAACCCCCTCTCCTATTGATACCATTTTTACCTAGCAAGTATCAATTAGACATTTAGTGAATCATTGTCAAGAAATGACAAGCCATCCAGCAACTCTGAGTTGGAAGAATAGTATCATAATCATGCACAAATTAATTCACATTTTAAAAATCAGACAATATATATGGGGTAGAAAAAAAATGCAATACACTATTTGTTGTCTCACTATATCATCCTGAACCTCTTATACCACAGTTGATCTGTCACAACTATTAGTTTCCCAGCCTCTCTAGTCCCTGTTGAATTATCTGAGCTTTGTTTCATACACTTTGTGTTGTCCATTCTACTTACATTTCCCCTCCATGCTTTAGCCATACAAGTAATGTGACTTCTAGACAGGCAGGAGTCTGACTGCTCTGCAGATAATCCAGGGCTGTGTACATACTGACTTATTAGCTGCACAGTGTCAAGCAAAATGGGCAGTGGTAACAGCCTCATTTTATCTGCTTATCAAGGGAATAGATAGAATTTATTTTCATTTAGTTAGAATTGTTTTAATAAAAATTTCATATTTTTGGAACTTCAGACTGTCAAATTTGGTTGAAATCAGCCAGAAGCCACCCATTAAGTGGAATGGCTAGTGGAGGCAAAGAAAGATTACGGTTGCTTATGTCTTTGTTTTCTGACAACTGTTCCAAATTTTTACCTTTTTTTAAAGACATGCAGCTAATGCCTCGTAATTCATGATCTGCAGTAACTGCACCTAAAGGCTCTCAGGTATAACTGTGAGAAGAAGAGTAGAACAAGTCTTCACAGGGACCAAAGGATCCATATTGCTGGCAGTGCAAAGAAACTCCCCTATACACACCAAAATTTAAAAACAAACAAACAACCAACCAACCAAAAAACAACCAAAAAAAAAAGAGGTGCCTGTTGATAAATAAAAACACTTACAATCCCTTAATTTTATTTTAACCTTAAGAGTAAATGAAATAGTTCAAGACACAAGAATTATGCCTTGAAAAGAAACATCAGCAACAATAAAATGTCAGAGGACATGAGGGCCCAGTTATATAATGACACTGGTTTGAGGTTTTGAGACACTGGTCAACACAAAGAAGTGCAAGGATTTCTATGCTAACTAGGGATGCATGTAACACGTGAAGGATGGATCAGGGAAGCGTGGATGCCCATTTGATAGTGGTTGGAACGTCACTTTCTAAAGTAAGATATTTACATATTGAGTTACATTCACTGACATCAACAGTAGATAACAAAGGTGTTATCTAAAAGTGTAATGTAGACAAAACCCAAAACACTGGACTTCTTTAGGAGAGCTGACATCTGTAATCATTATCCAAATATTCCATTAATCACTCAATAAATGATACTACACTAATATCCATCTAAAATATGAAGAGAAAATTCTGACTCTAAATGACTAACTTTTTTTTTAAAGTAGGAGACTACTTATTCACATAGTGTATTTCCAACTGTTCATTTATATTTGTTTTCACACCTAAGTCTAATGTTCTGCTCAAACCTTCCTTTTTTTACATTTTCTATGGAGCGTAAGACTTTAAGCGCTACCTTAAAAAGGTAAAAAGTACCATTACACTTCGGAGAATAGAAAACAGCTTAAAATAACGCAGAACATATCTACACAGTACTCCAGAGACAGATTCAAGCATCCTGTGCTCCAACACATCAGGATTCAAGAAAATACTTATACAAAATCACTTCAACCTCTCAGAAGTAAGGCATTTGCGCTGTACAATTCCTACACAAGCAGGCACTAGAACATCAAATAAACCTGCTGCCCCACTAGGAGCACAAGCGAGACTGACTGACTTGAATGGGTGGAATTACCCACAGAAAAATGAAGCTGTTCTCACTTACATCATTAATCGACTTTTGAATTCTAAAAATTTGGGGACGTTTTGATCAAGTTAGTGCTTCAGAAAGCAGAGTGTGATTATAGCTATGCTTAATATTTACCTTCCTGGTTTTTAATTAGCCATGTTTTGACTTCATTTTCTTGATTAAAAGTACACGTTTTTTATTTTTACTTCATTCACTCAGTACGCATCCTCCTATAAATGAGGCAAAATTAAAGAAAACTTATGAAGTTTTCAAATAAATTGAAATATAAAACCTCACAAAAAAACCAGTAAACCCTACACAAAACAAATTAAATTGAATAAAAACTCCACAACAAACAAATAAGCAAAAAACCTCAAAATAAAACAAATCACAAACAGATGTATATTTTGATCTTGGTTTTCAGGTATTACTGTTGTAGAGTAGTCTAGTCAGTCAGTGTAGAATGAGAGGTTAGGCAAGAGTTGATTACAGTGCAGAAAAAAAAGCCTATATATTAATTTAATGCAAGTGACCAAGAGGTAAAATGAGCCAACAAAAAAACAGAAGACACTGTCCCTCTTCTGACTTCTGGAAGAAGTAACAGAAGGGGTTGGTGAGAAAGAAAACAGCTAAAAGACAGATAGTTAAAAGTAGAGCTTAGTTGACCTTTCTCAAATATCTCAATAATATAGCAGCAACAGTTTTCATGTATAAGGTTAAAACAGAGAAACTGCAGATATGGCTTCAGAAAGAGTAGCAAAAATATAGTTGGTTATGCCTCAAGCCAAGTGTGTGCCATTACAGATTTCTGTGGGAAAAGTTATTATTTCTTCCCCTACTATTATTACCCTTCCATGATAGCAAATTAGATGCCCAGGCACCAAAGTGCTATTATTTAAATATCAATACACTTACTTTCTTAATTTATAGACGAGCCAGCAATTCAATTTCATTTATTTACACAGCAAAGATATTGCCAGTATGTGTAAGGAATACATGGAATCTTTTCAACACTTACGGTTTTCTGCAATCATTGCATAAGAATCTTTAATTATTCCTTTATTACTTTCACTTTTGAATGCTTACCTTCATTCTAAAGAGCAGATAATATTATCCAACTGATGAAGTCGGTAAAACTTTCCTTAATTTTCTTCAGATTTTAATGCAAAAAACTCTTGATGAAGTTTCCATAGAAGATAGGGATGGGACAGGAGAAACGCTTCTGATACCTGAAATATCATTTCCAGCTTCTGAATACTTTTCTTCTCGAACAGAACTACTGGCCAATCACATCCTGGGCTGCATCAAAAGAGGTGTGACTAGCAGGGTGAGGGAGGTGATTCTCTCCCTCGACTCTGCTCTTATGAGACCCCACTTGGAGTACTGTATACAGCTCTGGAGCCTTTAACAGAAGACAAACTTGGACCTATTGGGACTAAGTCCAGAGTAAAGCCAGTAAGCTGATTACAAGACTAGAGCACCTCTCCTTTGAAGACAGGCTGAAAGAGTTCGGGTTGCTAAGCATGGAGAAGGCTCCAGGGAGACCTTAAAGCAGATTCCCATGCTTAAATGGGGTCCACAAGAAGGTTGGAGAGGGACTTTTCATAAGGACATGAAGTGACAGGACAAGAGGCAATGTCTTCAAACTGAAAGAGGGTAGATTTGGATTAGATATTAGGAAGAATTTTTTTGCATGAGGATGATGAGGTACTAGAGCAGGGTGCTCAGAGAAGTTGTGGTTGCCCCATCCATGGAATTGTTCAAGACTAGGCTGGATGGGGCTTTGAACACCCTGGACTAGTAGAAGGGGTCTCTGCCAGTGGCTGGGGAGTTGGAACTAGATCATCTTCAAGCCTCTTCAAGCCAAACCATTCTATGATTCTATGAAAACTGAAGTTTCTCATTTGAATTTAAAGTGATCTTTCACAGTTGTGTTTTTATTTTCTGTACATGAATAAGGATTATAAAAAAACCCCTTTTTAAATTATAATTTTAAAAATTATCACATAAAAAGAATATACTTTATGGTTGGTTTTGTTAGTTTATGCTGCAGTAGAAAGAAAAATAAAACAAAATAAACCACATGCTTTTAAATTATGTTTTTTCTTTCTTCTTTACTACCAAATGAAGAACATGTAAACATATTTTTTAAATTTCAACTGGAAATATATATCTGGGTTCATTTTGCGTGGCTAAATAATACATTGACAGTATTACATGAACTTTGACAGACCTCCAATAATTGACCTGAATGATCAATAGAGATACTGAAATATTGTATAAATGATAAATATTTTCCTCAGTAGCTGGGGGGAGAGAGAGAGAGAGAATGTAATCCTTTATGTTGTTTAGGGTGTACTATGAATAGAACCAAATGAATTCTCCCTGAATACATTCATATTATACTGTAAAATGCAATTATATGACTAGTGTCTAGGAAAAAGTGTTTTGAAGAAAATCATCAACAGATAGACTTTTGAAACAGGTAGGATACACTGCATATTTTACCACTAGGAAAATTGCTATAATTAGAAAGTAAAACTCATGACTTGGTATGCATAACATTATATCTGTATCAATACACAAAAAAGGATTTTTTTCATTTAAACTTTAAAAAAAATATTAAATTTTGCATTCATACAATATCATGAAGTATGTGCTACTGAAAAAGCAATCAGCTTAGACAGCTCATTAATCTTTCTCATACAAATATTGTGATCCTTCTATCTTTCCTCAGCTATTTTTGTGTGTATGATTTAAAGATCAAAGAAATGATAACTAGTTTCCATGACGGCTTGAGATACAATGTGTTCTGCAATATGATGAACAATTAAATTCTGATTTAATTTCCTTTATTATTTTATGGTAACATAACATTAACAAAATAAATATGCTCTGATTGTGCTACGTGAGGGAAGCATTTTCCTGCCTTAACACTACATTCACGTATTTGCTGAAACTTACCAGATTTCCACTAGTCTAAATAATTTGTACTGACACATTATTCTTTCACAGAGCTTAAAATTTTATCTCCACAACCCTCATTTTGTAATAATACCCAAACCAACTCTCATGGAGATATCTTGTGCAAGAAATGCAGCTGCAGTTCTCCTCCCAGGATATGTTAAGAGACTGTTAAATTGGCTCCAATATTTGAGTCAGCTTGCTCAGAATTTGCTAATTTGGGTATTTCCAAGTGGCTCTACTAGGATAAATGCTCTGACAGAAATATTTCCGTTACTTCAAGTAGACTTTGGTCTAAAGTCTAAACATCGTGTAGCAATAAATTGCATACAAATGGTACAAACTTTATGTAAACTCGTATTTTATTTTGTTCTTAATATATTAAACATGGACTTGTTTGTTAAGATCAAGTCTCTTGTTTGATTTGGAAGGCTGGGAAGAGGATCTGTAGTTGTCAGTATTTATTGCAGAGATGTTTCTGAGCTTTTGGGGGGCATTCCCTTTGGATGCACTCACATTTTTCTACTTAGATATAATACACAGAATGTGTCATCATCTGCAAATGTGGTGAGAGTATGATCTCCCTGTTCTGGAAACAAAATGAGTTGAAAATTTGTTAGTATAAAGACATAGACAATTAGTATAAAAACTGCATCCTAAATAGAAGAATGTGTCTAACAAATTGAAATTTGTATGCTCCACATGCATAACTATATGTTGTGCAACTTTATCTTCCAAATTCTTTGGTATCTCTATCTATTTGTAATTACCAATACAGTTAATAAAAACCATTCACAGCAAGTTTTCACTTGAAAATGAAAATCGCTTTCAGTACTTTATTTTCATTCTCCTCAGGAAAAGAAGTTGTAAATGCTATGAAATGTGTAACTTCCTTTACTGTGAGATATAAATCACTCCTTTGTCTACTGTGCCAATGACAATGTGAACTCTTTAAAACTGGTTTACAAGCTTTTCTCAGGTCAAGTGTTATAAAAACAGTCACTGAGCAATAGAAACACTGGATGCTATATCCTATAATATTTTTAGCTATAATTATGCTTAATTTCACTATTTTGTTCAATGAAGAAAACTGTGAAAGTAATCAATAGTTTTCAATATGTCGCAAAACACAAGTGCTCTATAAAGAAAGGCCAGAACATTTTTGCCCAACGGAGTGTCTGCTCACTTCAGGTGTTATTGAATTTGTGTGTCAATATATGAAAACACTGTAGCTTTTTGCCCACTCTTTTCTCAGCTCGCTTTCCTTGGGTAGTTTGGACTAAATAGCTAACATACGCCACAGCAGGTACTGCAGGAAACAATGACGTTTCGAGCTACATCTAGCTAGAATGTGGATGTCATACAGACTTTCAGCGTGTGCACAGAGAGAACATAGTTACTGACTCAGTACTTTAAACATGATTAGTCAAACTTGCTATCTACTGCAATGAGAACAAATAGACATACTAAAATTCGGTTTATTTATTTTTTGGCCCACTGTGATTCAGTAAGCATCACTAATAGAGAATCAAAGGTCTAAGCGTCAAAGACAGAATTTTCAAAATCATAAAAATCAAGTTGTTTATTCACAGAAGGATAGATGCATAATTGAAATCTGAAATTACTACGAATCTACACAAAAAATACACTCTTTACAAATCAGAGTTTAAAAGTGCTTAGGGTTTAGCTTTTTGTTTGTTTTTGAGAGGGTTTCCTTACACAGCTCAAAGAAGAAATCACATTCTTAAACCTGAAGGGCTCTGCTTTATCACCTTTTAGGATATCCCATCTGACACTTACATATGCAACTCAGAAAACACAGGGATTCTTCCACAGTAAAGTGATCTTTCCTAAGAAGGATCCAAGAAACATTTTAATTTAAACTATTTAACTGTTTAAACTGCAACAGTCCCCAAATTAGTGAATGTCTGAAGGATACATAGGCTCTGCCTCAAGTACATATTCCAAAACATGGATGCAAATAAGCAATTAAAATAAAACTACCAGAGGCTTGTTTGATTATAGTGATGTAATCTAGAGAAAACACCCAAACCACATGCTCCCTTCTCAAAAAACTCCACCAAAACCAGTTTTTCAGACTCCTACACATTTTGATTCAGATTCTGAAATAATAATCAATTTCAGTGGACATATTACTTTAAATTAAGAAATCTGATTTCATGTGCTCAACTAGACCTGAAAAGGGTAGATAATTTCTGATATAAATCTTTTGAGATATGGTATTAATTTTTCATTAATTCAGTATTATATGTGTATTTCAATCCTTGAGAAGAAGCCTACAAAGGAACCAAAATTCTACAAATGTAATGAAACTATCACCAAAATTTCAGTTTTAGCTTAAATATTGAGAATGGATTTGGTTAAAGATTACTTTAAACTCAGGAGAAACAGAAGTTATGTGTTTAATTGAGGTTTTTTATTAATAAAGAGAGGAATGGCAAAGAACAATTTTTGTAATTCAACTGTTATCCTAGTTTCACTTGCATACATCATATTCTCAGAAAATCTGAATTCTATAGGTAAGAAAAAATGTTCAAAACTCAAAATCCATGAAGCATATGCTGATTAAGTAATAAATAAAGACTGTCCAAAATCAATAGAAAATACCAATTATCCCTATTCCCTTATTAAAACATCTTTTGAATCTAGTGATGCTTACATTGTTCTACTAGAGCTACTTCTAGTATATTCAACAAGAATTAAACCAGAATATTTTATAATATCAAGCTATAACTCATCACAATTAAATTAAATCTTTTGTAAACAGCACAGAATTATAAGATCCAGATAAAGGTGTAGAAAGACAACTCTTAAGTATAGCACTTATTTTTTTAGCCGTAACCAGAAACTTAGATCACTATATCAGTACATCGCTAGTGACAAAAGAATGCAGAGATTATGTTCGTCATGGTTCTGTTAAGAAATGTTCTCTGTTTTTTGGAAAAAAATAGCAAGAATGGAGTTAATCAACACGGTCAATAACTGCAAGTCTTTAAAAAACAAAGGTCCTCTTCTCTTGAACCTCTAAGTGCAGCTTCTGTAAATAAGCATAAATCAACAGCAATTACCAAAAATTTACTCCTTAAATTGTTGAAAAATACCATACAGAAACCTGTAATAAACCCCCCATTGATTAAAATGCCAGTGAGAAACACATTGTGGGACAATATGTACCAATACAGGTTGTTGTTAATTGCTTTCTGTTTTAACCTTTATCCGCAGCAGGTCAAATTGTGGTCTCACTTATGTCACTGTAACCTCAGTGATGTTAATGATTTACATGGGCATTAGAAAAAATGTTTGAGCCTTGAATAGCCAGAGATGTTGTAGTTTGATATGTATGAATGAACTCTGTGATAAGCATATGATATACTTTCCAATCTTTATTTTAATTAAAAAAAAAAAAAAGGTAAAGTAGAATCCTTAGAGACATACAGTATCTTTGCAGATACTGTATTAAAGTATTTTTTTTCAGCATTATGAAGGAGTAGTGTAGTACATTTTCTCCTCTACAGGCAGATTTACTTGAGTATCTAAATCAAACTTTTAAAACAAAACAAGCCCATATGGAACCTTGGAGTGCCTCAGGAATGGAAGGAGCCAAAGAAATAGGAAATCTACATGGGAAAAAACCAAATTGGTTTTGTTTGTTGCCATTGAATATGTAAAGACCTTTCAATTTTAGGAATCATGCAGACTTTTACCTCATTTACAGCTCCCTGCATCATATATAGTTATAGAATTCTTGGATTGATAGTAGGAAGATGAATTTTTAAAAATGACAGATTTTAAAAAAACATGTAAGACAGCAATCTGCATATCCTAAATTACATTTTCTGTTTGATTATCTACCTTTCTATATGAGATATGCTCTTTCTCAGACTACTGCTATATTCTTACACAGCCTTTTAGCTCTTGTCCAGTCTTTCTCTCTGGCTAAAGAGTACAAAGTCTATGTAAGTATATCAGATTTAAAAAAAGAAAAAAAGGTCTTTTAATCTTTTTTGTCTTTTTCTTTGACTGTGACATGGTCTTACTAAATAAATTACCTATAAGGAAAAAAAAAAGGAAAATATTTAAGTTGTTTGAACAAATCTGGAACACACATGCAGTTTAGGAAAGGAGAATTGTTTGTGTTGTCTGTGAGATGTGCCTGCAGAAATTAAAATTTAAGAAAAAATGACATGAAATTTGTGTTTCATAATCACAGTGTCAGTCTCTAACTTTTCCCTTAGGTGTAGCTTTCAATTTTTCTTCTTTCAAGTACACTTACTAGTACTCATTGCTATCTTCTGAGGTTTTTAATGAATTAATTAGTAGATAAGTGGCATCAGATGTGGAGATCAAACTATGAAACAAAAGAGCTGCTGAACAAGCAGAAAATGTAGAAGAGATGGACTACTGCTGTTATTATTTGTACAGGTAAAGAAAAAATTGATATTGCTTCCAGGCAAATGTGATAAAGTTGAACACAAGACTGTAGGGGAATGCTATCAAACATTCATATTCATTCCTTAGGCACAATGGAAACACACAATCATTTGCTAATATGAATAGTCATAACCCCAAGTAGTTTAACAGAATTGCAGCAATTCAAATTAATTGTCTCTCCTCAGAACTTCCTAAAAGTCACTGCCATAATGGTAATCCTTTCCAGAACTTCTAAAGAACTAACTGGATGAGTAAACGTTGCAATATACAATAACAAAAGAGAAGAGGGTTCAGCATTGCACAAAATCTTTTGTAGACTAACAGGTACAGAAAGGTAAATGGAAACTGAAAGGAGTGTTTCAAAATCCATAATGCTATGAGTCACAGATGTTGGATAATGAGTTTGGTTCTGAATTATGAAACACCAAAGAAGATACAGAAGCACAGACCATCTTAAAAAAAGTATCCACTTTTTGTCATCATTATCTTTTTATGATAAATGCTCAGTCTGTTCAAAGGTAGATTCACAGGTTCTCGAGAAAACTAATTACTGATGTGAATAGTAGTGCCTTTGCTGTGAAAAAAATCCACATAGCAGGTGTTGATGGAGATAAAAAAAAAAGTATGTGTCTAGCAGTTCTCCACATTGAAAGGGAAGTGATAAAACTGTTTTCAATTTCTATTTGTTTTTGTGAAAAACCTTACCAGTTCTGATAGAAAAATATTATAAAATTGAGAATAGATGATAAGGTTCTGCAATTTTAGGTCATCTGATGTCCTATTTTTGGCTGGGACAGAGTTAATTTTCTTCCATGTAGCTGGTACAGAGCTGTATTTTTGGTTTAGTGTGAGAATAATGTTGACAACACATTGATAATTCAGTTTTTGCTCAGTAGTGCTTGCTCAAATTCAACGACTTTTCAGACTCCTATGCTCTGTCAGCAAGCAGATGCACAAGAAGTCAGGAGGGAGCATGGCCAGAACAGGTGACTCAAATTGGCCAAGAAGATATTACATACAATACAATGTCATGCTTGGTATATAAGCTGGGGGGAGTTGCCTGGGATCTGCCAATCCCTGCTTGGGGATGGGCTGGGCATGAGCCAGCAGGTATTGAGTAATTGTATCCTCCATCACTTTTTTTCATGGGTTTTATTCTTTTCTCTGGTTTTCATTACAATTTATCATTATTATATTTTACCTTGTTTTAATTATTAAACTGTTCTTATCTCAACCCATGGGTTTTGCCTTTTTTCAATTCTCCTCCCTATCACATGTGGGAGGGGAGACTGAGAGGATGGCTGAGTAGTGCTGAGCTGCTGGCTAGGGTTAAGCCATGACAGCTGTACAATTTAGGAGCAGTTCTCCTGCGCTCCTCAGGCAGAACGAGCAAAACCAGTAAGCCATCAAACAGAATATTGAACACCTCAACATAAAATCGTCATACTGGGCTCACATTATTTACTGTGGGATGATAACACACAGCATGGAAAGATTCACCAGAGACCGGTTTCATTATCATTTGAGCAATGCCAAGGTTAATGTCGTTGGATGTGCAAGAACTGTGTTGCTGCAAACTCTGCCAGGAGCTCCTGGGCAGCAGTGCTTTTCCTACACTGCTCAGCTGCTCTTCAAACAGCAGGAGCAGAAGATGTATCTGCGCTGCTAATACACAGAAAGCAAACTGGCTCTTTACAGCCAGCAGTGTTTTATCTTGATGTTTAGGTAGTTTAAACTGAGAGCTGTTTCTACTATTATTAAAAAATAATCTGAAAGGAGAGAAAAAATCTAGAAAATACAGAAGTAACTTCCATTAGATAGTGTGGTTTGAGAAGGGAAAACAAACACAACCCAAAGTTGTTGGCAATTTACTTTGTAGCAGCTTTGTGACAGAAACTAGTCATTCGACCCTGCATAGCAGTGTGTTTTTCCTGTGAAAATATCAGAAATCATACTGTATTTTAATGAGTTTGGAGGTAAAGCAGTGTGTGTGTGCGCGCGCGTGCGTAGGTAGCATTAAATCACATCATTACTGAAATAATATAGGAAATAGTATTTGGGATGTTGGTATTCCATGTCTTTCTGAAATACACTCATTTAGTAAATTGCATACGCCATAAATAACCTTGTTGAGACAGATGTGACTTGAGAGGATTGACTCATCCACATTGACACCATTTTCAATACAAAACAAACAGCCCCCACACACCCGATCTCCCTCTGAAGTCTTAAGAAAATCCCTTTGTAGCCAAGTAATTTATCGCAAAAACTATAGTCCACAAGGCTTTTCAGCACAGTCTTGCTGATACACAGAAGACTGCCGCATATGAATTACAACAAACCTTATACACATATTTTCTCATCTGAGCAATAACCAAGAGGCGTCTTTACACTTTCAATGATGGAAAGGCAAAGATAAATATTAAACTAGATGTCTGACAGCTGCTATTAAAATCAAGGCCAACTGCTGTCCCACAAAAGTAGCAGTCATTCAGGTTCAACTCCTAGCTTGTTTCTCATTATTCATATTTTTCTAAGAACATTTGGCTCCCGTCTTTTTTTTTTTTTTTCATGGTAAAGGAAACCTTTACCTGAATTTTTACTAACATATTTTTTCCCAGCATAGTGGAAATAAAAATACAGAAAGCTAAAGACATTCTTTAGTCTTCCAACAACAGAAGAAAAATTACTCCATTCTCTGTTTCTCTTGCAGAATAAAGACAGGGAAGAGATATTCAAGATGGGAGAGAAGGTAGAGACTAGTGTTAGAACTATGTGCTTAAATTCACCCTATAAAAACTAAATCATGTGAATTACAGTTTATCATCTAAATAGATATTTGCAAATCTATCAGACTTCAACATAAGCACGCACCCTGGAGTTTCTCTTCCAGGATGGTTGTTCTTTTCTTACAGACTTTAAAATTCTAGTAAGGGTAAGTTCAGTTATCAGTCACTTGGAAAAAACCCTACCATGTACCTACGATCCAACGCTGCGACCATATCTCAGTGTTATGCTGAGCTTCACTGCTGCACTTCTGATTGCACAGGCACTGTCTTGCTTTGCACTCCACATTTATTTTGCAGTCACTGCCATCAGTGTTGTTACTTCTGAGATCTTATTCTCTTGTCCTTGCAACTTGGCTGAAGTTGAACTCTTGAGTATAGTCCTTTATTCATTGACATTGTTGTTCTGCTGTTTAAAAAAAAAGGTACAAGCTGAGGGTTCAATTACAGAGGGCAGTTGCATTGCCCCAGGGGGTGGAGAAACCTACAAACTGTGAATCAGAGTTACAATATGCCTCCTATTTCTCTTCTTCTAGAAAGTCATTGATGTATCCCCCTACACCACCCCTATACTTAATTATATACTAAGGCATGTATAATTAATTAATTATACATGCTCTGATACAGCTGCACTGGCCATAACACTGGGAGGGGAAAAACTGAGCCTACCACCTGTGCAGGAGATGAAACAATAGCTCTATTGAGGCTGTCTTCGACTTCCTTGTTGTACTGTTCTTAGATTATAACTTTAGAAAAGGAAAAAGAAAAGCAAAAATGTTAGAAAGTAAGCACTTTTCCCAGAAGTTGTTTTTATTTTACTGGGCTTCAGATCAAACTTTTGGTTTGAAAATAGTGTGTAGATGTAAAACTAGTTTGTCTAGCAGGATATACATTTTCTCTCAAGGGATGTCTGACAATCTGTTAACACAGTGTATAATGGAGAGGGTAGGGGGCAGATCACAGGCCAGATTGTTAGCTAGTATAAAAGAGGTGTTAATGCCATTGACTTTAATAGGGCTACGTCAATATCCACCAGCTTAAGATTCTCTGTATCACGGCCCACAGACCACTTGCGGCTTGCAAAGCCTTTGTATTCAGACCACAAAGGGACTTTTTAATTGTGGCTATACTTGACAGAATCATAAAAATGTACTATTATCAGTTTACCCAGTGGTTCTCTAGCATTCCTAAGGATTAACCTCTCTCTTTGGAAGCATACAGAGTTGTGAGAAAACCTTCTCAGCTAAATCCAAGTTCAATTCAGAGGTGACCATTGGAAACTTTCATTAAACCATTTATATTGTGATAACTCATTTTGAACACATGCTGTCTCAATTTATTAGCAAGGAAATTTATCTGTGAAGATTCTACCTTTGGGTATATTAAGAAAATATGTTGTTTTTTTAAAGTAACTTTTTTTATGCAATGTATCACCTTATAAATGTAAGACAAAAAAGCAGAACAATTAATGTAAACTTCGTAATGCTTTTCTCAGACTGATATCTTATCTATAAAGGGTTCCAGCATGAACAAAACTTTCAGGACTTTTATTTTATATTCTAATTAAATAAAGTTAATTAAAGTATAAGAAATATTTAACATGGAATTATTTCTGTGGAATGGAAGGTCTTACTTATGAGAAAAAGATGGCCTTGCTCTCTAGAAGTCAGTAGGAAAATAAACCTGAAAGTCTTTGCGCAACTAGAATTGCAGTGACTTCTCTAGAGTTTGAATGCATGCCATGTTTGCTTATTCTTCCTAAAGAATAGCATTCACAATATTAAGGACTTAAAAAGACACAGTAGGGTTCTCCAAAGTTCCCTGAACCAGTTTTTCCTCCCCTCCAGATCATGTCTAATATTAAAAAAAATTGAAGAGTGATTACTTTATATTGAATAGTTGTGGGTGTTTTGTGGCTAAAATCATTTAATGCTTCAAGCTTCATTTTATGAACAGCCCCAAACTCCTCCACTGAGTAGTAAAAAACCTTTTTCTTCTCCAAATAAAAGCTGTATCTGCATATTTGACGACTAGAGAACAGCTGTGCCACAGAGAAATTATCAAATATTGTGCAAGTTGGCAATATCAAAACTGTTTATGTTGGAATAGCTTTTCAGCAAGAGGTGGGTGCGCTTGGCAGTCAGTGAAATGATCCCCAGATACCCATTGCTGTTGATCTATTAAATATGTACCAAATTGTATACAGAACACACATATGTCAAAAGTTGATGTCAGTGGGGAACAGGTAGTCTTCTAAAGGCAGAATGAGTCAAGTAATTTTGTTGAACTATCTTGAAGTTGCACAGACTTCTAGGTCAGTATGGCAAAAAAATTAGAATGGCAAAGAATTACTATTATTAACAGTGTTATCCTAATACAAGAAGTTTAAAAAATAAGGAAAGTTTATCACAAGACTGCTAAAGATTCCTGCAATTATATTTGCATCAAAAACTTTTTTTTCAATATCCAGTGTTAACCAAATTTACTCTAGAAACTAGCATCAATTTTAATTTCTCTTCATTTTTTGCCACTGGGGCTTAGCTGATGTGGACATCACTGTTTTAATGGTGCTGATGTCTAACACACCACAGAAAAAAGAATCTTTTGGGTTTTTTTTTTTAATATGTGGATATTATAAATAATTAATATACATGGCTGTATATCTTTCAGGATCTTTCATCTGTGCTCAAATCCAAAGTGAATATTTGGCAGGGTAATCCTAAATTTTCTTCCTATCATTCTTTGTTCATGCAGATATTGGTATCAGTTGAGCCAACTTAAGATAATGGTGAATAAAACTTACATGCTTTTAAAAATACTTCGGTCTTCAAGTAAATAATTAAAAAACTCTAGATATATCTGTCTGTAAACAGTGTTATAATAAAATTTCTTCTACTCTTGCTGGTTCACCCAAACTTTTTTCTTTTTATCTCAGATTTATGCTATAATTTCTTCCTGTTCTAGCAGCAGAAAATGTTAGCTATTTTAGCATGTCAAGAAAGAAACTAAATATCAAATAAACAAAAGAAACTTTTTGTACATTATAATACATAAAAATTTGTGCAACAATTTAGAACTTTACTTTTCCAGTCTGTTTCACTTTGATTGACTGTAGAACTAAGACAGTTATGAATGTTGACTGGAGCAAAACGTGAACATAAATTCTGAACTTTTTTTAAGTTTCTACTGTTTTGTAGCATGCATATATTTAATTTCTTAAGGTCAAAGACAAAAAAATGAAACCCAAATCAAGTTAAAAACTCAAATAATAGCTCACCCAGAATTTTGAGTGAAGTCAAACAATTCTAAACAACTGAGCATGGATGCAAACAATTTATTCCACTTGTCATGCAGGAAAAATTTTTCAGTGGAAAATAAAGCACTCTCCCATTTTACTCATTCCCATTTTATCAAACTAGATAAAGAAGGGAGTTGACTATAATAACTAATGAACGGTACACTTCTTTATGCAATTAAAGTACTATTAACAATATTGAAGCCTGTTTCAACCTATATAGAACGTAATACAAACCAGAAGACATCTCTGGTAGTCTGAGTCGAGGTTCATCTATTGAAGTCTTATAATGCATGAGAGCATCTGTAAAGCAAAAAGTAGACGACTGCAAAAGCTGGCATGACTTTATAAAATTTACAACACAAAAAGCATTCAAGAAAACCCAGAAAACAGTTGGTGTTTGAGACCCTTTTTCCCTTCTATGGTAAAAACTTTCCTAACCAGATTGGATTCCTAGCTGTATCTGGTTTTCATCATATCTGAGATGATGCAATGGAAAGAAGATTCTAAGCACAAATACTGGGCCAATTATTTATACAGCTATACTTGTGCAATAGAACATGTGTAATTCTCATCTTTCCAGCCTTTTTCAAAAGTCAGGTTTTCAAGAGGCTTTCTAGCTCAGTCCAGAAATCCTCAGATCCATTTCCTTCTTACAGCTCTTTAGCAATTTGTAGTTTACCGGGTAGCTAGATATGTGCAGAAAGGCACCATTCCAGAACACAACACATTGCAAAATGGCCTTGTCATTCCTGCTGTCTGTACCCTTTCAACTACTCTGTTCACTTACTTCTGTACCAAGGACATCCTTATAATTTTTAAAGAAAGAATTATATTCCTCTTATAAATCTTTCTTGCCTTTTGAGCCAGCACCATTGTTTAGATGGAGCTCTTTTGCCAGAGTCTCTGATTTTCCTCTCTGTTTTTTGTGACTTGTACTTTCTTTCAGTTAATCTGCCTCAACAGCAAATTTGTACTCTCTGAGACAAATAATGTCTTGATTTAATGTTAACTACCTGATTAAATACAACACATTTTGCTGTTCATAAATGTTTTCAAGAGAGCCACTAGCAAGTTATAGGCTCTACTGAACACTCTTTATAGAATTTTTTTACTGCGAATAGTAAACACTGGCCTGGAAGGAAAAGAAGCAATAGTCTGCTCTGATTCTATTTCAACCCTTTGCATGTTTAGATGTGTAAAACATCAGATATTTATCTTTCAAGGAAGGTCAGAATATGGTATGGGAAGCCAGGATATCCACAACCAAGTCAGAGAACTAAGCAACGGCACAGATTTTTTTTATCTAAACACCTCAAAATCTTAGTTTTCCAGTCCTGCCTTTATTTCTTTCCAGCCATTATTTCCTACTCTGTGCAATTCTTAAATAACCATTTTCTTACACAAAGATTATTGTGGGATGACATATGGAAGTATGTCCTGTCTGTAAATTAAACTGTTCCCATGTCCATGCAATGTCACCAAGAGCAAACAATATAGCTTCTTTTGAATTTTTCTTTAGTTACCTCACTGTCAACTTCTGATAAACCAAAATTCTGTTCCATAGAAACAGAGCTTTGTAAGGGTATATAGAATCAGAAGTGAGATGTCCAAACAGAAAGCACCAAAATTAAAACTCATTTAAATAGATGGCTCCTGCGTGTGTCCAGCTGTTTGTGTCTTCTCCTTCTATGAATCACTTTGAAGATGAGATCATCCTGAGAATTTCTGATAGAGCTGAGAGACTGCCTAAAAATTAGAAAAAGTGATGGTAAATCAGTCTAGCATAAATAACTTTCAAAGAAAAACATTACTGAGGTTCAGAGATGCATTATACTTCGTCGTTTACGAACCTTACATATTTTTCTGATAGAGACAAGTAGCTAAAATAAGAGAAGCTTGTTGTTGCAAAAATTCCTGCCTGCTTATACAGATCCCTGGTTTTAGTTAAGCCACAAAACTGTTCCTGAAATAGCCTGAACACAGCACAGACTGCTGGAGTCAAGGCAGTCACCAGGTTCTATGCATTAGAAATTCCACACTTAAGCCATGCTGTCAATTAGACAGGTCCCACTGTAATGGTGTGTCTTCTGTCAAACATTACTGAATAGGCCCTTGTTCCATTTGATACTATCCTGAGGAAGCTTTATCACAGTTCTGATGCATGGTAACCTGATAAGTCTTCATTTATCACCCTTCTATCACTATTTAACCTTAACATGCATCTGAGATCTACTATCAAAATAGTACATTTTTTGGAATGATAAAGTGTTCACCAGTGGTTAAAGCAGATTAACTAAGGGTTTTTATTACAGAATAGAGTTTGTATCCCACAGTCTTGATAAATCCTTGCTAACAGGAGTTCCATCGTCTAAAAGACTAGCTGTTCATACCTGATAAGGTTTTTAAGAGCATAAAAATCTCTAAATAAACCAATTCTGTGAGAGATGCATTTGTAAGGTGTCGACATTATCATTAGATAATGTTTTAACTGAGTTATCTATATATTTCTTTGCACACTAAGAAAATACCTTATTATAATAATGCTTGAGAAATTCAGATGAACTATTTGATGGAGAAAACAAAAAAATTAATATTTCAGACTAGTATATTTAAATCTAAACCCAAAACTCCTTAACATTTAACAAAGTATGTGTAGCTAAAAATATCAAAAAGTTCTTTAGTTAGTTCGTAAAATACTGAGATCAATTATTTAATCTATTTTAAAGTTATTAATCTGTCAGTCAACAGTACAGGATCGAATGTAAAAATAATTAAGAAGATGTTTCAGAGTCATCAGATTATTTTATCTTTTTCGTTCAAAACTACAAAATAGCCTTCAAGAAAATAAATGATTAATTAAATGCATGTTTATATAACTTAAGTAACTTCTTCTATAAATATAATATGTATGTTTGATGTATATCTCTATTTAATTAGCATTTTGGAGGCAGGGTTGTTTTTAAAACTTTCCACTGCACCAGGTATGTTCTGTACTGACTGCAACATCTGCAACCAGGTTATATCACCCAGACATCACATGCAGTGACAAGTATTTTATTCCACACACTGTCTAGATTTCGTTGTCTCCAACAAACTTTTGTTTTAACTTCGCCATTCAAACTATAATACTCAATCCTTAAATTTAACTTAAACTAAAGTAGGCGGGTCTGTGTTTTTAGAGGAACCACCTGAAGGTCAATAGGGATATACAAGGACACAAGAGTTTGCCTATGCAAAACTTCAGGAATAAAAACCAGCTTCTATTTATAGAGTACATGAAATATAGGTGGTATAAAGGACATTTCAGCTGTACTTCTATGTTCCTACTAATTTAGGCTACTGCTAACAAACAGGAGTATCATTTTCTGAAACAAAGGAGATCTATTCAAGAAGATGAAAAAGCATGTCAATGTAGGAACTATCTATGGAGTTCAGTATGGCTTTTCAATTTATAATGCTACAATTAAACAAATGCTATATATAAATATAGTATATGCTTTATACTGTATTTAAATAGCACTTGTATACATGCACCAACATGTACGTTTATATGTGCATTTGTATAGTAACTCTACAGGAAATTAATCAATTTTATCATAAATATTGTTAATATAATTTATTTCATGTCTTATGAAAAAATAAAAAGTTTTAATCAGTGGCCTTTTAAATCAAAGATTCTAACCACAATTTTCAAGACCTTTAAAATTTTAACTCATTTTTCAAGATTAAAAAAAAAAAATCAAAATTAGCAAATTGTAGATTGTGATCTAAATCATAACAGGAAAGAGTTATTTTCAGTATCCATGATGTAAGTGGTTACTAATATATCCATGCAGCTGGGGGAAAGGATATTAAAAAGAGGCTTAAATAAACTACATTTCTCTGACGGTAACTTAGTTGTGATTCATAGTCATAACAGCAATTATTTTCTGATCTCAACAGGCTAAGGAAGTAGGGAGTGCCGTTTCTTCAGTTTGGGTTGTGGAGCATGGCAGTAAACTCTCTAAAATTGCTATTCCCCTTATACTCTTGTGTGCCTTAAGCTACCTTTTATGAATAGAGTTAAACGGTAACAATGCCACATAATGATGTATTTTTGTGATTTTATCTGTGTTTAGGGTCTCCTCCCATGCACTCTCACTCATCAGATACACCACAGCAACTTCACTCCAGTATTTTTGGCAAAAATAAGTAGAGCAACTGTTAAGTTGCTTGAGAGCTCTCTCATCAGGTAATAACCTTCACCTAGTGATATCTTGAAACTGGAGAAGGATTGCAAAAATCTGTTAAAGTTTTCCTCCTTAAAGAAATCCTATACTATTTTACCAAATATATCAAATTTTGGCATCAATGTCAGTCATTGATAGAACAGACACATTTTATAACAGTACACAAGCAGAGGTAGGAGTTATACTGGATCAATTTAGAAGAGAATAGACAGCAGGTGTTTTTCTTTGAAAACTCAGTTTATTTCCATGGGGTGGGGAAGAAGTGGAACAACACATTTTCTTTTAAGAAATTATTTTCTAGTAGTAAGGCTTTAAGGATCACATTGGAAATCCTAGTTAGTAGTTTACATGTTTTCCAAAATGTGCAGTCTGAAGCAATATATGCTAATTGTCGATGATGCTTTATTTCCCTCGGTACTTCAGGTCTAGTGTCTAATAATACAGTGCATAAACCACACATGAGTTGGAAAAAAAATAATTATGTTCATTTATAATCAATGACCTTCATAGCCAGTGACAAGGATTTTCTTTGTCTGCATAGGCAGATTTTGAAATCATCAGAATCAAAAAATAGACTCTTTTTGTTGATTTGAGATTTTCCCCCAAATAGATTATATAAGTGAATGAAGCAAATCCTTTTGGTTTTATTTGTATGACATATGCTACTTATGTGTGTCTGGCTCACCAGAAAACAAGCACCAGAGTATTTGTTTTTATTTTTATATGCTGGTGAAAATGCCTTCAGTGAAAATTTACCTTCAGGACTATAAAACCCATGCACATCTGCACAAGGTTATATGGGACCTAAACTATAGCTTAGAATTTAATGGGGAGATTGCAGCAAAAGGTTTCCAATGTTAAATTGCTTTGCCTGTGACCACAAAGTGTGCCACCACACACGTGAAATTTGTCTAACCAAGGTGATCCATTTAGGTACCTGAGCCACATCTTTCTGTACAGCTGATTACTTTGACACCCATACAGAAATAAAATTAAATGGATCTCCAGTACTGTGGACTATTTATCATTATTGTAGACTATGTGTGGTAAAAGTTAACAGTGTTTTCTCTGTTGTTAAACTGCTGCCTACTGATGGGAGCAGTGCGGTTTTGACTTGGTTCATCCCTTTAGGAATATCCAATATAAAAATTTATTGTGTGTGATTTGAATCTAATTATTTCAAAGTTCAGAATAAAATGTTTGTCACGAATTGATGTTTTAATATGTCACAAATCCTTCTATGAAGTTTTGTTAGAAAGGAGAAAAAAAAATGTATTTATCATGACAGTGATTCTTTGATGTGGAATTGATTCTTCAGGCTCTGAAACTTCATTATAGTTATAAAAGAAAATATCTATTTTTCAGCACTGTTTAATGAGTGAGTACGAGGTTTTTTAGCTAACTGCTAAAGTATGATTGCTTTGATCTTTTAGCTACAGTCCTTTGGAAATGACAGCTTGCAAAAGAAACATAAGAAACCATTCAGATTGAAACCCTACTGAGAAATACTAAGGAATAAGGGTTTTTCTTTGGCTTCAGGAGACATATCGTATCACTTTATGGTAAGAAACCCAAACCTGTGTCATCACTTTATTGTAAAGCCAGACAGAGCTCCCTGTGGTCCAAAAAGTAAATTTATACCATATCACTTCAGATGAAACTAATTTTGACTTTTTCTGTGAATCCTACCGCATTCTGAGTGGAATGTGGGCAACTGTGTACTCCTATTACATACTATAGCCAGGAGATAATAAACAAGGACATAAAAATGGTAGTCATCAACTCATAAAGCAGCAGAGACCACTGAAAAGTGATTTTCCCTCTTGAGTGACAGATCTAGAATTTGAGATCTGGTCCAGCAGCTAAATCAAGGAAATACATCTTTGTTTTTCCCTTATTTATCTTGAAACCTTATGCAATATCATATGGAATTTAATTGGCGCAAAAAACTTCTGGACAATTCTTTGAAAATCTTACTTATTCCCTTGCCCTTCTGTGCAAAGGATTACTCACAGGAAAATTCTCACTTGTTTCAACGAAAATAGTCATGACTTAGTGCTGTACAATGGAAGGAAATTATTTTCAGTCTGATCATTTGCCATTAAATATTAACACATATGAAAAGCATTGATTGGCATCTATATGCTTTTGGAAATTTTGACCTCTTTTAGCAGAACTTCTTGTTCATTGAAGGAAAATAGCAGTGCTGGCAGTTCAAAGACTACTCATTAACAGCTCTAGCAGTCAGTAGCAACAATGAGTTACAGGAAACCAAAACCGAGAAATCCATTGTCACAATAGAGCTTTGGATGAAATCATCCACGTAATTAAGTCTTAAATGCCATATATGCCTCGAAAAGTTTTCATGGTTTTGTGATGAAAACACATCTAGGCAAGTCCTTGGGCTGTTGCTACTTCACTTATTTGTCATATATGGCTGATATTATTGCAATGTCTACACAACTAAGTATGTGCAAAACCACTGCTTTCTTTTAACTTCACAATGTAAGGAAGACTTGACTTTTTTTCCCTTTCCTTTTTTTTTTTTACTGTGTCTGTATGTGTCTTAGGGAAATTAGGGAAATTAGAGATAAAATAGTTGGAGGAAAAAGAAAAGAAAATGCTTTTTTGAGAAATAAATAATTGCAAGCAGCAAAATAGCAATTGTTAATTGACAAACTAAGTAACTATTGTTTTCTGTCATCCTTATATATGCTAAGTATTATTAATTTCAGATTCATTCAACATAATCATGGGATGTAGGGCTATTTGGCATGAGTGTGAACAGCAGTAATTGTTACTTACGAGTTTTTAAAAAGATCAACTATAAGCCGATATCCTGACATTAATTTATTTATTATAACATTTATTTAATGGCTAAAAACTAAGAAAACTTTCACATCTGATATTAATGTAATTTATATTTACAGTTTTATATAAGGGAAAATATTAAGACACTTTGCATCTGTATATAGCATATACATTTCAAACTCCAAGCTTCCATAATTTCATAAATTATGCCTCAAATATGCTAAAAATTCAAGGTCTTGCAGCTATGTCTGGTTCTTTCACTTAGCCCTTTAAGAACTGAATTAGTCAATGAACGTGTGTATTGGAGAGCTTGGTTACTCCTACACATATCAAGTGACGTGATTGCCATCTGGATCTTTCACTCTCTTTTAGGAAAGGGTCACAGAGGAATTTCTTGACAGTTTGAAAAACTTTACTCTTTTGTATTCAAAACCATTAGCCCAGGCATTTATTTCCTCCAGCCACCTCTACAGCTAATTTTTGCTGCTTTGAACCTCATGAGCAACATCAGATTTGTTTTCTTAGATGCATGACAGTTTTATTCATATATTGGTATTCAAACTTCCCAGGAAAGAATTCTGAATGTATTATTCTCATTTCTGTCTTTTACTTAAGTTCAGGAAATATCTTTATCTAATACTGCACTAAATCATTACCAAAGTTCACATTCAGAGGTGATCGCTGATCAGTACCCCTCTAAATCAGTTAATAATCTTCTAACACCTCTTGTACACACAGGGGTATGTAGGAACAAATCTAGCAGTTCAGACACCTGGCTAGCTTCCTTCAGGAAAGCTTCTACTGTTATCTAATACACCTAAACATAGAGAGCTAGAACAAGAAACACTGGGAGTTTAAAAGAAATCCAAGTGTTACACGCAATTTCTTGTCTTGGCTATCTAAATATCTTGGATAAAACCAGATCTCTAGTGTGATCCTTATGTGTTGAGTATTCATTGAGTTAATAATGAATTAAAGGGTTGAGCAGGACAGCAAACTGAAAATGTGAATGAATTCACTATTGCCACTTTTTATAAAGAGACACCACAAATATTGAAATAGAAGCAGCTATTGCTTTCTCAAAAATATTTTTTCACTAAGAAAATTTCTCTAGAGTAGAAAAATGTAGTTAGATTTTGAGCTGGGAAAAAAAAGAAAACAGATAAACTGTAAGGGGTTTTTTTTCTGTGTTGTAGAGCAAAGTACTAAACTTTAAATTCACATTTCAAGTGATGTTTTGGATAGAATTTTATTGGAATTTAATTCAAAACATAGATATATATACAAGAGATGAAAACTGATGGAATTTAAAGCAAACTAGGTTTCTTTCCCCATTCTTTCCTTCAAGTGCTACAAAACTCCAGCTTCAGGTAAAGTCAAAGCATTAATCAGACAGAGTATGCTTTTCGTTTGTTATTAATTTTTCCTGGCCATATTGTCTATGTTGTGTTTCCTCACATTTGTTGTACATCTTGTTTTCTCTGGGATAGTATGAAGTCAACATTGTTAACACTACATCCACTCTATTGACAATACTAACAAAACCTTTCTGCTCAACAGGATTTTTTTGGTTTATATTTTGATTAGGCACGCATTATTTCAGCTTCTCAGTAAAAGGAGAAGGATGACTGTGGCTGTTTTTAACATTTATTAGGAACAAACAGGAAGGTTCACTGTTCATAAAGAAAATCTGAAAGAAAAAATGCAAACTGTAGAAAGTGTTCTAAATCTTTCACTATATTTACCATACAGAAGTCACCTATCTATTTGAAATTGGACTGATGAGGACATCAAGATAAATAACTGACCACTTCTTCTTTACCAAAAATGAGGAAAGAGTTTAAAATATTTAAAACATTAGAATTATTCTTTGAGTACAGATAGTGCATTAAATCACAAATGTATGCATATGTCCTTTATGAGATATCATCTGTGTCATTACTTTCTGCTATATTTTAAGGTTTATTTTTCATATGGTGATGGTGCTATATTTTCGCTTCCCATATTCTCAGCTGAATCTTGATGTGATTTTTCTCAATGCAATTTTTTGAGCACGGGGGTCAAGTTGGGTTTTCAGGTGTCAGCATTATGAATTTGGAGAAACCCTATTGATGTAAAAGTTATGAAAATGAAGATGGACCTCTGGACCTCGCTGGAGGTGAAATGTGACCGAGTACATATGTACTGTAAAATACGAGAATGTACACAACTAAATAATGGATACTGGGCTCTCAGTACTGAAAAATTATTCTTGCAGTGTGAAAAATGTTATAGAAGAGATTTGGATAATGAAAGACGGTTATTTTTTTCCCTAATTGAAGATTTCATGCCTCACAACTGACCAGAGTCAAGGAATTTTACTTTTTTATACCAGGATAATAATTCAAACTTCCTTGATAGGTTTTGTGTTGCTTGGCCTATTAATTGCAGGTAATATTAAAATAATATATTTGTTTCTATATATGTGTATACATCTGTGATTGTCTACATGTGGATAAGAGAGTTCATGTGACTGTGTCTGTAGCCTGATGGGTAAGATCCCAAACAGAAGCAAAATCCCATCATTTCCCTATTACCTTTTGGAGGAGAAGGCAATCCAGATTTTTCTGGATTGTGCCTTATTATTTTGTGATGGAACTAGAGGGACACAAATGGAGAGAAAAAAATGGGGAAAAAAGTTTTCCTTGCATTTATTGTTAGAATTTCATTTCTGTTTAAAAGCAAGAAGCTTGTAATGTAAGAAGACTTGTCCCGTTTTCTAAAAGTTCATGATGTCTTTAGGGACATTAAACTTCAGCAGTAACTTCCAGCATAGGGGCATGAAGGACAGAATTTGCAACAAGAAAATTTAGGAATATGTTTATAGTTTTCCCAACAATGTATGAGACAGCAAGAGCTGCTTTAACATTTTCTAAGGTTCTCCTGTATTTTTCTCTAACCGTCAAACACAGTAACAAGCATGGTTAGCCTATCTGCTGCCGTTTACTAGAGCACAGAGGAATGAGGACCACCATGAGCCGCAGTGGAAGCATTGCACAGATAACAGGAGTAAAGAAAGGCAAGAGGTGCAGCTTGTGGAAGATGTATGCAATATGTTTCCAAGTACTGGGTGACATTGGGAGGTGTAGACTAAGATCCAGCTAATGGGAACAAAGCTAACAAGCCAGGAGCTGCTGGTGTCACAAACCCCAGCGCTACGGAATGTCTGTGTTAGGTAGCATTGCATGTGCAAGTGAGTACTGGGACATGGCATGACTTGCAGGAGCTTTAGCAGGGTCAGACTTTGCCTACAGGTGCAGCTCAGAGGAGTAACATGGAGCTGTTAGCAGAGTTGGCTGATGAAAAATGGTAACTTGATGGATGAGATCAACTTAAACTGTGCTACACTACCCAGTGGAACCTCTGATTGAGAGTTACTGCAGAAGAGAGACTCTATGTTGTACCAAGGTGCAAAGCACTTTGCCCAAGGATGTTATCTTCTGAGAAAAAGATCATGAATTCTTACTCTAACACTTTAAGAATGAGTTTCTGATCCCTCACTGATCCAACAACACAAAATTTTATTTTCTCTGTTTAATACAAACTTCATGTTAGCCATTGGATTCATATTTATGAATGGGGCAAATTTTCTCACTGAACAACAAAAAGTTGAATATAAAATTTGAGGCTTCTGACAAGCATTTTCCTTTTTTTATTTAATGAAAAGCCTTGAATTTGGTCATGCTTCTGCCAGGCAAGCCTCAGAGTAGGGTTACAAGCATAGTTTATATTTGTATTATATATTTATACATGCACACAAACATTTTTATTTTAATAATTTTGATTTACTTCATATTGCATAAACATGTCACTGTTAATTATATTATGGAGTACAATCCATGGTCTCTGGCACTTCCAGCCTTTTATGGGTGATCTGTCTGTTTCTGCTCATCACTGCAAAACAATAGTCTTTTGTAACCGAGTTTAAAAATCCATTGTTTTGGCAGATCATTCATTACATATTTCCAGATCACTTAAAAGTCTGAAGGCAATTCCATATAAAGTTGCAATTTTTACTATGAGAAAGACCTTTGCTAGTATTTCAGGTGTCTTGTTCATCAACGACCTGAATGAAGGGACACACTGCACCCTCAGCAAGTTTGCTGATGATGCAAGACTGGAAAGAGTGGCTGATACCCCAGAGTGCTGTGCTACCAGTCAGTGAGACTGGGACAGGATGGAGAGCTGAGTAGAGAGGAACAAAGTGCAGGGTCCTGCAGCTGGAGAGAAATAACCCCATGTAGCAATACAGGCTGAGGACTGACCTGCTATGAGGCAGCTCTGTGGAGAAGGACCTGGGAGTCATAGCAGACAGCAAGCTGTTTGTGAGCCAGCAGTGCCCTTATAGACAAAAATGCCAATGGTATCCTGGGTTACGTTGGGAATGGAATTGCCAGGAGGGTGAGGGAGGTGATCCTGCCCCTCTGCTCTTCCCTGGTGAGGCCACATCTGGAGTTCTGTGTCCAGTTCTGGATTCCTCAATTCTGGGAAGATAAGGATCTACTGGAGTGGAGCCAATGAAGGACTACGAAAATGGTTAGGGAACGGGAGCATCTCTCTTATGAGAAAAGGCTGAGGGAACTGGATCTGTTTAGCCTGGAGAGGGGATCTTATCAATGTTTAGAAATATCTTAAGGGCAGGTGTCAAGAGGATGTGCCCAGTGATGTCCATCTTTCCAGTGATTTCCAATGGTAGGACAAGGGGAAACAGGCACAGACTGTAACACAGGAAGTTCAGTCTGAATATGAGGAAAAGCTTCTTTATTTTGGGAGTTATAGAGTGCTGGAATAGTCTAGTTCTCTGAAGATATTCAAAACCTGCCTGGGCACAAGTGCTGGACACATACTTTAGCAGAGCGGTTGGACTAAATCATCTCCAGAGGTCCCTTCCAACCCCAATTATTCTGTGATTCTGTGTACATGGTAACATGTTTTTCCTGTCACCACATCTTCATATTCTTGATTTTGACATTCATGTTAGACATACATTGAGACCTAGTAAGGTGATAATTATGTAAAGTTGTCAGAAAAAACACTTCCTAAAACAAGTGGGGCTTTGGTTTGGCTTGGCTTGGCTTGGTTTTCTAAACAAGCAAGTTTGTCCTTACATTTGTCTTTAAGGCATGTCACAGTGTAGATCAGAATTTTCTTTCAGAAAGCCCCTGCTCAGTTCTCATCAAGGAACTACCTTTCTAATAAACAGGAGTCCAAATACACTCATTAGGCTGGTAAAAATTCCCTGTGGATTAGTGAGCAGCGTTAGTACCTTCGTAATGAGAGTTTTCTACTTCTGTGCTGAAGTTTTTCATGAAATGTAAACATGAACAACAGGTGTTGGTCAATAGTGTCCTCCAGAATATGTATCTACAACATTGATCAAACAGCCTTTTATCTCAAGAAAGTTTCTGATTCCTTAAATAATTTCTAGGAGTTTCTTGAGCAATTATGTTGGAAAAATTATTTTTTTGCTATTGAAAATAGCTAAAAATGAGGATTGTTTGGTACATTAAATGCATTCTTTGCCCTGAGCAAAGTCTTTAGTCTTTGAAATCTCATTTGGATATACACTATGCTATGCTCAGACACTCAAGTTGATACTCTAGTCCTTTTAATTTTTTGTACTGAGATGAGAAATTTCACTTTTTTGACATATCAAAATAATTTGCACAAAAACAGTGTTTCCAACTCGGAACATATCCTTCAAGTCTTCTTCCCATAAATTAAATTTGAATCTTTTTGTATTTTCAGAAAAAACAGTTTTGCTGTTTTCACATTTTGTCTTTGTAGCTGTGAAAATTCATTGCTTCTTAATATTCCTTGACAATTTTGGTTTAAAATTGAATCTTTATTGCCAGTTTTCTTTATTTTTCCCTATCTTCTACAGATAATACTTGTATTTTCCAATCTGTATTTCAGATTAAAAAAAAAAAAACATATCAAAACAGATTATATACTCTCAACAGCGTTTTCAGAAATGACTGACAGTACAATATGATATTTGATGGCCTAAATTGACATAGCATATGCTTCATGTCTCTTACTCTTCAGATGCTTGATATTGATATACTTGTAAACGTGAGTCATGTATCTCCAGTGCTGACTGAATAATACAAATGAAAGAAGGAT
Organism: Eulacestoma nigropectus; assembly: GCA_013397775.1. NCBI lineage: Eukaryota > Metazoa > Chordata > Aves > Passeriformes > Eulacestoma > Eulacestoma nigropectus. The sequence goes on along the minus strand of VZTE01005891.1, from coordinate 2,433,520 downwards.
TAAATAAAAAAATAAATTAATTTAAAAAAAAGGAAAAGAACCTTATCTTTCAGCATTATGCATCAAACCCCTTTCCATTTACTTTGTTACCACTCATAAGTGTAAGCATGCTGTGGTAAACTGTGAGATAGTGCCTGGGAGGCTCTGTTCTTTTGAGATAGAGCAATTTTGTTACAATTAGTTCCCATAAGAAGTAAAGTGTGAGAGTCTGCTAGTTAGGCTCAGCCACTGAGTAGCCAGCCTTACACTAGAAAGGACATCCCCCAGTAAAATGCAGAGGGAGAAAGCAGTCACTGAGATACATAGAAGAAAACACAGAAACCATGCTTCAAATCTCAGTGAAAGGTTTTAGTGTTCACTGCTTACATTAATTATAAATGGGTGAACACCACGAAGTTCTTGTCCTTTCAGTAAACACAAAATGTTTCATTTAAGTTAATGTCGTGCAACCCTAAAACAATTAAAAAGGATAACAGTGCTTAACATTTGTGATTTTCATTGTGACAACAATATTTCTTTAAAACCGCAATCTCTGAAATGTCTAGGAATGCTGTCTCTGATACAGATATGCTCAATAAATCACCTGAACTTACACATACTATTATTATGAACTATAATATGTAAGACTCCATAGAACATCTCTAAAAAACTTCCTACTCCAAACACTATTATTATGTATTATTATTGTATCATCATAAATCACCAAGCCAACTGAAATGGATGTCATAGGCATAAAATGATAAATTTTAAAATCCAGTCCCAGAGTAAACTGTTTATGTTTACCTCTGTAATATATTATGCTCAAAATTACTACATTAATCCTTCAAACTAATTTTTTTTACTGAATATGTTTCTTCATTTATAGTCTATAACAATTTAACAATGTCAAACTAATACAAAATTCCAGAGATAATGTTACCTTATTATGGTTTATATTTTATTATGCTTTCTGTCTCCCTCCTTCCCCACCTTCTTCCATCCTTTGGTTCTCTATAAATAAAATCTGTGGCATATGTCCCATTATCTATCATTTTGTGACAGGAAAAGCATTCATATTCAAGTGGGTATATCCTGCAGATAACTAGAGTTTGTGCTATAGTTCTTCACTCTTTGTCTGCTTTTCTTGTTTTTAGGTTTCTGTACTTGAGATCTTAGTATATCTTAAAAAAAAAAATATTTATGGAAGTGTCCTTTCTTCCTCTCTCTCTCCCCCTCCTGATGAGCAAAGGTGGAGGTTTTATAGAGCGTAATAGTGAGTGCATCTTCAGGAAGCTTGTCTTTTAGGCTCTGGATATAAAAAACAGAAGAGTGTCTCTCTTGAGAACTGTTAAGAAGGAGATATCAAATGGTTGAATCATGTCTGGGGAAGTTTATACTATAGTACTGAGATAAACGAAAGTGAAACAAACTGTTATAAAGTAAACTCTAATAAATGGTTTGACATATTAAAAGTGGGTAAACTAGAGGCAGTGAACAAGATTATTCTAGAAATTTTGGGGAAAAAGACCCTTACTGCATAGAGAAAATAAAGATATCTAGTTTAAACAAGAAGGAAGAAATTAACTTCTAAATTTAGACACCTACATCTCTGTTTAGGGGTTGTCTTTACTGTCTCTTACTGAGAAAATCAGGCAAAATAGCATTCCGTTGTCTCTGGTATTCTAAGTGAAAATGGCAGAAAACTTATGCTGTTAAAAGTTTAAGAAAGGTGGAGTGAGATGCAAGAGATAAACCTTTGCTAGTGAAATTGTAAAGCTTCAATACTATTTAGAGCATTTAGACAGCACTCATTGTGAGATATGGCAACTCATTGACATTTTCACAAGTGTTGTTTATCTGTTGTTGTTGGGTTTATGGGTTTTTTTTCTCTCCAATCTCCACAAAATGAGAAACTTCCTTGCATCCTTAAAAATTCTGAAGTGATAACCTGAATAACAATTCAGTCAGTTTTAAGTAAATAGGAAATTGCAGCACTAGGGTGTTGATAAGACCACTTGGGACAGAAATGTCAGTGTCTAATACTAAGTGTTAAATTTCTTTTAAAATAATTTAAATTAATTTTAATACATAATAATTAACAGATTTATTTATACATTCTCAGAGGTCTTCAGTACTTGAGGATTAAGGATTGCAAATCAACAGGGGAATGAAAGCATTAAGTTCACATAGTCGCAATTTTTAGAGCTGTATTTGTTATATGAGCACAGACTGTCACTCTGTGTTGTTTGTGTAATAAGGAGAAGGATGTGAGCAAGGACATGACGAGGAGAATAGAATTCTGTTACAATACTCTTCACTTGGCACTGCTGTATATTACAGGGTCTGGAGAGCTGCTCCTACTCACTGCAAGGCTTGCAGCTGTGAACACAGACAATACAGAGTAAAGTAGTTTTATGCTATGCATTGAGAGCTTTTTATTCCTTCTCTCACAGTTTGTGTTCTGGCAGTGCAGATAAGCCTTCATTAGGGATTAAGGTGCCATTTACCTTGGCATTGTACATGCTCAAAGGAAATATATTCCTTTTCCCAAAGAGTTAATTTAAACATTGGCAACATTTAAGATACGTTTGTTCATGGCTAAACCAGATTTGCAAATGGATACTTTATTCACATCAGATACAGCTGCAAAGCTAGTTCTGTTGTGTATATTTGGGATATAGGTGGCCACTTGTTTTGCAGCTAGTTACTGCTTCTATTTACCAGTAGCTACTACCATTATTTACCAAGGTATTAAATCCTACCTTCTTTTTTTTTTTTTTTTTAAACCACATAATTTTATTTGTCAGATGATTCTTCTTTCTGTAAGTGTCTTTCCTGTTTTCCAATATTCATAAGACAATTAAAATACTTAATTGTGTGCAAACATTCATTTTTTATTGATTTCCAGACATTAATTACTTTCTTACATAGCTGGTCAACTAACTTCTCCTTTTTCTTTTCCCAAATGAAGACCCATTATTATTATTTTTAAAATATAGAAAGCAAGGAAAAATAATGAAAAACAAAATATATACATAAACTATGGCAAGACTTTCAGAATTACTTCCACCTATATGAATCTTTACTGCATCTGCCAATAGAACAGCAGACCATTGACTATCTAGACTGTATGTATTGTTTCAAGCCCCCAAAATTACAAGATTTTCAGCTTTTTCACATACAACTGAAAAATATATTTTTAAAAAAAATTTCAAAATCTGATACCTGCATCTCACTATTGATTTTACATTTTTTGATATGACCTACAAAAAAATAAATAGTGCACTTCACTTTTCCAATTTTTGTACAAACAGGGAGTTACTGTACTAGAATTATCACTAGTTTCACCCCCACACCCTGAACTCATAACTGAACTTTAAAAGCAAGCCTTAAAAGATGTAGTTTAAATGTTCACCTCATGTTCGATTTTAAGCAGGAAATAAGTTTTGAGTATTATTTGTTGGTTTCAAGTCATTAGAGGGAATTAATATATCATTTACTATTGAATGTGTCATTCTGCAACACACTTTGGTTGACTTCATCATTTTGGCTCTCTGATGAATATTCCCTTATTATTTGATCTTTCTCCAGGGAATAAATCTTCCTGGTGATATATAGGACTGCACAGCCACAATATTCTAAAAGGTACTAAACCAGTTTAACAGTATCTTTTCATAGGTTTTTGAATGCTGCCATTTACATCTTCTTCTGCCTGAAATAATTGCTTGTTATTTAACAGTCCCTTGAGCCCACAAATGGAAATATTGGCTTACTGCTAAAAGCTGACAGTTTTTCAAGCCTCTTCAAGGGATGCACATTTTTTCTTTCTTTCCTTCAATTTTTTTCTAATGTGCTATACCCTCAGCTTTTTATGGTATATTGTATTCCAACTATATTTTTTCCCTCCTGCTTTTGTTCTTTGCAATAGTTTTCCTAAATCCGTGCCTAATCCTTCTGGATAGAAGACTGGTCATGATAACGCAATTTCCTTTACAATAAAAATTTCCAGGAAATAAAAAGTGCTGAAGTGGTTTTATTTTGCATACTTTTATTAGAATTGTTCTTAATAACATTACAACAATTTTAGCAGCAAAACACTGCACAGGTCTCATTCTTCCGTCATGCACACACATTTTAGTGTTCTTCCCCAAATGACTCAGAAAAAAAGTCGACTGTGTTACAGTGTGATTTTCTTATAGTTCGTGATTTGCTAAAAAATAATTGATACATTTTGTTGTTTTTTTCCCATGAATGTCCAAAATTAGGGTTTGGTTTTTGACAATGCAAGTTTTCTTCTTCTTTTTCTTTTTCCTTTTCTTTTTCTTTTTCTTTTTCTTTTTTCTTTTTCGTTTTCTTTTTCTTTTTCTTTTATTTTTCTTTTATTTTTTCTTTTTCTTTTTCCTTTCTTTTCCTTTTTTCTTTGTCTTTTTTTTTCTTTTTTTTCACTTAATAGAAGTTTAAAAAATTGTAACTGAAAACAGTACCAAAGAAACCTAAGAATATTATTTATTTTATTATAATTTGTAGAGGAAAAAAACAGATAAACAAAAGAAAAGATGAAGTATGTGGTCCTTTAAATAACATGATATCTCAGTCTCTGAAAAATGAAATAATTTATTTGCTTTCCTTCTTTAATTTTTCATCTAAGTCATTGCTTTTTACCTTATTCTAAACATAAATGGCATTTCACTGTCTCTTCTCATTGCTTCTCCTCTGTAATCACAATTCAATTATGAACAATCACCACCTTTTAGAGTCATAATATATTACGGTGAAGTATCATGAGTGAAATACTACCCCTCTAGGTGTTTGTCATTGGCTTCAGTGTAATAAATTTTCACCCACTGGTAGAACAACCTGTAGTTTTACAATCTGACTACTTCGACAGGAAGTGTGATTATGAGGATAAAGTATTTTGAAAAATTGTTTTCTGGAAACTGAAAGGTTCTCTTAATGTTGAACTCATCTCTGAATGACAGGGTAGAAGTTGTGTGAGTCATATATATAAAAAATGACCTCGTTTCTGTATGAAAACAACTGTATGTGTGGCAGTTTGATACAGATGGTATTTACACCTGACAATTGTTGAAGCTGTTTGAGATTCTGAAAATTCATGCAGAGAATTTCCAGAAGCTACTGTAGTTCCTAGAAAATTAAGCTTCTAACTTGCAGTCCTAATGAAGTTCCATAAAGTCATCTTCTTCACTCATAATGAGTTCTTTCTGAGTTAGGAGTGAAGGTGTCTGAAGTACTGAATAATATGTTAATGTACTTGCTGCATTCATGGGCAATCCTAATCTTTCAAGAGTTCAGAAGATCACCAGGGATCATGTAAAACAAGCACAAGTGATGTGTTTAAAACTAATTTTAAATTTAAAAATAGCTGGTGTGGGGGTTGAAGCTCTAGTTTGAAAAGAATAAATTCAATTACTTTTGGTCAAATAAATTACTGGATATGCTAGATATTATCTTGTAAAATGAATGTAACAATTCAACTTTGAAAAATTGCCATTAGAAAGACATTCTTTGACCTTAATATCCTTATTTTCCTTTTCACCTCCAAATTTGTGCTGGAATTATTTTATTTTTGTAGTGCTTGCTAGCATTTCTCTTACTTCATAGTAGGTAAAATCTAGCCTTAATCCCAGATATTAGCTTAACTAGCTCATGAGTCTGTTTGATCCAAATAACTTTTTCTTCTATTAACTTTAACTTGTTCATTATCAATAGATTGAACAGAGGCAACTGTGTTACAACAGATACAGAAGGCTCGGTGACTCCAGGACTCCTTTCCCCATATTTGTCATAAGAACTCCTGGAAAGCTGAAAGCCCAGAACTACAGTTCAATCTACAATTACATTTAATACCTTGTTATCTACCTTTGCCACATCACTTTGAAATCCATTATCTAATCAATTACTTAGGAAACAAAATGTTATATTTTATCTCTTATCTTTACCCTTAAGAAGAAATCAGAAATGTGAGAAACATTTGGCTGCAATCATCTTATTCAGTGCAAGTCCTGAGTTCAGCAGCACAAAAAGAGCACGTCATTCTGATGATCTCTCTGTTGTTCTCTCTACCTGGGTGGCATCAAATCCACTCCAAGGCCAAATGCTGGCCCTATTCTTCAAAGTCTTGAAAGGACTAGGCCATGACTCCTCATACCTGCTGCCCCAGTGGCAGCTGTAGTCTCTTAGTAACTGTGACAGACGGAGACCAACGTTACGATCCTGGCAACTGCCTTTGTCTGCTTTACAGATGGAAAATTTCTTTTCATCAAAAATTAGAATAAGTTCTGGACCATAGCACCTTACATGTGAAAGTGAAGATCCATCTCTTTTCATTTGCATTCATGCAGTCACCTCTGAATGACCCAATAGTATTCCCTTGGAGAGTAAGACAAGGTAAAAACATGCTACATGCAGATGATGTAAGCAGAGTGGTTAACTTCAGCCCTCTGACTGCTTTGTTATAAAAGACTGTTAGTGCTGAGATTCTGTTCTGATGGATTTGAAATACATGCACAGATTAGATAAAATACCTTAGATAAACTGCTTATGCTTCCATTTAATTTTCATACCAAACATACTCCTGCAGCAAAACACATTCCTCCGGGAAATTAGTTCATCAAGACGAAAAGCATGCTGTGGCCATTAGCTGTTTCCCAATTTCATCTTTTCATTCCCTCTCAATCCATTAAGCTCCAGATCCACAGAGTTTCTTTGCCACAATTAGGTCCATTCATTATTACAGATGATCTACAAGTTTCTGCTTGTTCTCTCCTGACTCTGCCACATGTATCCAAGTTACACTAATTTTGTAAAATACGCTCATATAAGCAAAAGTGAAAACAACTTCCTCCACCGATTCTACTTAAAATTGTATGAGATTTCCTTATATGTACCTTATATGTACATGCTCTCTGTGTTGTTTCTTTGTTTCATGTCAGTTCATCATTGTAAATATGGTTTAAGCAAGTCTATGTTTCTGCAGCTTGTAAATTTTGACAGTTTTCAGGAAAAATCTTAGACTTCCCATGTCTTTTCCCCAACAGAATGAGTCACAAGTAATATAGGGTGTCATCTGCTTTTTCGTGTGTGTGTGTGTCTAGTATGTTTCAGTAACTTTTTAGCATGTCAGGAGTTAAAGGAATTTCCAAATTCAATATATCAACAATATGTGAGCATGACATGGACTCTTGCAGGGAGGGGAAGAGGGGAGTCTTGTGTCTTTCTTGCATGTATCAAGTCCTCTCATTTTCAGACTCAGTGAGTTTTTCTCCAGCCCTATGACTGTTCATTAATTCACAGCAAATAAATTACTTCTTCCTTAGTGGGAATTGTAATTTAAGCAGACAGTACATTGCCTTAGTTTTCAGTTGCTTTCACTATTTTCACATGACATAATCTGTCATCAAAAATATATTTACATTTGTTATATCGTCAGCTGCCAGGTTTGCTCTATACTCTTTTGCATGTGAGAAGGGCTGGGGGGTACCTACCTCAGCTTAATTAACTCCACCTGGCTTGAGACTCTCCCTTTCAACAATCTGCCTCAATGCCATTATACAGGCACAGCAGGAGAAAGCCACAAATCTAGTGAAATTAAATCACTCTCCATAGAAACATCTTGAACAATAGCATGAGAACATGGAGCCAACCAATCGTGTTCAGGCACATGGAAGTTGAAACAAAGATAAGTGTATGGCAGCAGCAGCAGCAGCAACAACTACTACAAAAAAAGGAAAAAGATATTAGCTTCAAAATGGAATTTACTCTCTAACAAAAGATTTCATAATTATTTCCACTCTTGTCTCTATTCCCTCTCAAGCAGTTGCAAGAAAGCCATCACCACTGCTTGAAAAGAAAAAAACAGTGAAGTGACTCACCTTTTGCAAATGATGTGTACCTCAGTTATGATCCAGTCCTATGTCAAGCACCACTAAAGGACTACACTGTCCGTAAGAGGGCTCAGAATGTCGGGATCAGGTCTCTATTCTCACTGAGTCAATGCCAATTTTTGTATTGCTTTCAGTGGTTCAAGAGTGAAGAAGAGCAAACATAGATGGTGTTTTCCTGGTTTCACGAAGAGAGGAAGAAGTCTTATCCTCCTTAGAAGAAAATGCTACAGTGAGTTGCAAAACAAACATACTTACAGGAAAAAAAAATTTGGAAAAAAAAGGAAGTTTTTAGCCAGTAAGGCACATTAAGCACTTAATTCTGCCAGGCTTTCTCACACTAATGCCCTCAGTAAGTAGGGCATTACTGTTCCAGTAATCTTATTGATCTCACTAGGACAGCTTCAGAGGAAAAAACTGGTCAATACAAGCAGGTTGGCAGATTTTGCCTCTAAATTATCATCTTCCTTACATTCTATCTCTGTAAGTCAGTACTGTTCCTTGCCAAATGTTTGAAGTAAGAATTTGTAAAATTTTACTTTGCTAAATTCTCAGATCATTATATACTGTGGACATTAATATAAAGCACACATTTCTAATTGCAAAATTATATCCTTTCGGAAGCTGTCCATTAATATGAAAAATGCTATTTTATGTCTTTATAGTCTTCATGCCAGCAGAATCTTGAAAAGGAAAAGGATGAGAAGCACATGTTTTTCACAAGATCTGTACAAGTAATTTATACCTCATAGTTCAATTTTTTTTTTTTTTAGTATTCTTTTATTATTCAACATATGGTTATATTATTTTAAAAATAGTCTTGACTTTGGAGAGACATTTTATCCTACGAGGGAAAATCACAAATTTCTCCCGTGAATACTCACAGCTACAAATGTAAATCAACCAAATCTCATATCTATAATTTAGAATTGAAGGAGAGTGAATGTTGGGCTCAATAAATTTTAACTTTTCAATGTTTACAAAAAGCAGACACAGTAAATGAGTAAACAGCTGAAAGAAAGCGTGCTTTAGATGAAGAAAAGGAAAACACATTAGTTTTAGTTCAGCTCTAGTTAGACCTCTCAGAATCGGAGTGATACAGGATCCTACATGGAAAATTTGTATATTTCTAGGCTGAAAGTATATAAGGATGTCGATTTGACATCAATGAGCTAATTCATAACAGAATTTTTATCAAGAAGTTTAATAGAATTTTGTAAGTTAATATACAGCAAATTGCATGAGCGGTCATTCTCTAGCTAATACTTCTGTAAGGAAGGAAGGGGTTTTTATAAAAATGTGTATATTAAATCTGATTTTAATACCTGTTATGATTTGTTGTTGTATATTGCCCAAGGCCTTTCTCTTCTGTACAGTTTCTTTTGCCTCAGTGTTCTTTTGCTAATGTCAAATCATTTAAGAAAACACTGAAACACGTGTAATGTACCTACATGAATGAATTGAATATTTAATGGTTCAATGCCCTGACCTTTGAGATTACAATACAGGACAATGTGCACACTTTGCTAAACATGGAAGAGAGTGGGTGTGCATATTCTGAGTAAAGTACTTCAGCAGAGAGAAGCAAAGTCAAGTTAAAACAAATACTTCAGTCTCTGAAGGCCTGTTGCTGAAATCAAATTATAGGCTTGGACTATCAAAACTTGTTCCTCAAAAAAAGTCATGCTGCACAAGAATATATCATGCACTTGGATAAACAAGTTACAAAGAGCCAAGTGTTAAGAAATGAAGTGTCAGTCAGGCAAAGCGGGTTTCTCAGATGCACAGACATACAGCCTGCACACAAATTACATGCACTATCTCACCCCTGGAGTCCTATTGCACAACTCATATGTGCCTTAAAGTGAAAGCTAGACAGTAAATTAGTTTTCAAGAACCACTAATGCTGCAAGACCCCTGTATCTGTCCTTCTTTCTTTTCCCAAGCAATTGTCTGACTGCACTAGAAATCTTACCTCTTATCAGGATGTAGTGTTATTTTTGAATGTACCAAATCTGCCTTCAGAAGAAGATTGCAAACTCCTAGAACCCTAAAAAACCCCAGATTGAACTAATTTTTCATAAAGAAGGAAAAAAATTAGACTGGACTTGTCCAGTAGGAGTCATTGTCACCACCATAACTTTACTCGTGATATAGTTCCATAGAGTTGTATTAGTTGAAGACCTATAAATGCTGTACTTTAAATCATACTGTATATTTAATGTATCACAAAAAATTGTTCTCGTGGACCACAATCGCACCACACAGTACAATGCATCTTTCTTTTATCTATTTGTTGAAAGAATTCTTTACATTTTTCTAAGTTCTACAAATTAGTATGCTTTCTGAAGAACAAATTACAAAAAGACAGTTAGTGTGCTTGTTACCCTGAACATGAGGAAAATGTACTTCAGACAATACTTCCATATGATAACTAAAATCATAGAATTATAGAATCATAGAATGGTTTGAGTTGGAAGGGAACATTAGATCCAACTCCTCTTCGCTGGGCAGGGATATCTACTGCTAGACCATATTGTTCAGTGCCCAATCCAACAGGTTCTGTTCTTGTAAGCCCCCTTCAGGTGCTGGAAGGTTGTAGTAAGGTCTCCACTGAAGCCTTTGCTTCTGCATGTTGAACAACCTCTACTCTCTCAGCCTGTCCTCATAGAAGAGGTGCTTCATGAGCCTCCTCTAAACTCACCCCAGCAAGTCCACATTGGTCTTATGTTGGGGTCCCCAGAGCTGGATACAGTAATTCAGGTGGGGTCTCATGACTGTGGAGTAGAAAGTCATAGAATCCCTTTCCTTGCCCCACTGGCCACAGTACTTTTGATGCAGCCCAGGATACATTTGTCTTTCTCAGCTGCAAGTGCACATTGTTGTCTGATGTTGACCTTCTCCTTAACCAAATCCTCTAAATTCCCAAATTCGCTCTCCTCAGGGCTGCTCTCAATCTGTTTTCTCTCCAGCCTGTATTTGTGCTTGGGATATCTCTCTTTGGCTCTTTGACTGAATCAAGACACTGTAATGACAATTTTATCATTCTTGCTTATTCACCATTCCCTGCTCTTAGTCATGCTTTACATCTTTTTATTTGGCCATTTTGTCACAGTGTATTTGTCCATGTGATAAATGTCCTAACCCTTTCACTATGGAAAGAAGCTATTGGTCAGAGATGATTATGAACAAATGTGCAGCAGTAAGAAAGTTAATGAAGATGGGGAAGTAGCAACACAGACATTATGCATAAGAATATTTCCACCTTTATTTTTATTTCTAACCAGATACCTCAGAATTATGTTCCACATCTTCTTTTAACCACAACATTAGGTTAATCCCAGCTTTCTGTAAAAGCAAAATAAATTTTTCGATGTTTTTTAAGTTAAACACAGAAGACACAGATATACTACATGACATCAAGTACTCTAATAGATGTAGGGGTGTCCTGCAGTAGTCACAAGAATTCTGGCAAGGGCTAGACAGTGTCATTCACTTTTGTGTCTTCTCTCCAGACTTCTTTCACTTTCCAGAAGAACATGTGCAGAAATTTGATACCATCAAACCAGTCACCTTACAATGCAGACCAGAAACATTATTATGTGAGTTGGTCATTCTATTTCTTCTCCTCTTTCTGTATGTGATTCCCTGTTATTCTGAGCATTGGAACTCTGTCAGGGTGGAGGGATTGCAAGGCATTATCCTGGGACCTTATCACAGATAACAGGATGCCCTTGATTCTGATAGCCACGTTTAAATTCCCTTTAAGATGTCTCACTGGGAAAAGGCTTTCAGACTAACTAATGTAGCTTTTCCTCACTCAGAGATGCAAAACAAAATTTTGGCCCTGGGCAGCCAGCGAAAGAGATGGATAAGGAAAACAACATAATGTGCAACTACCCTTTACTAGGTACTGAGGTGCCTCTTTTTATCCCAACTCTACTTAGTCAAAGAGTAAAGATTTTGTAAGAAATATAATGTTCAGTGTTATTTAATCACTGCCCAAGATATTTAATACCTAATAAATCTGTCAGAAAATATTTTTAATTTCCTGACAGTTTGCTAATCTTCTAGTTTAACCATAAAAGTAGACTAATAAAAGCAGACATTGGTGAGCAAATCTCCAGCACAGTGTTAGGAAAGATGACTACAATCTTACAATAAGGCTCCATTTCATGTGAAAAGTATAGGGAAATAACCATAAAAATTAGTGTAAAATGTTAAGTAATGTTTTATATTAAAGTTCCTAAACATTTATGAACATTAAGTTTCAGATAATATCTTTTTTAAATATCCTGTGCTTTATAGTAGCATCATATTTATTGGAGGTTTCACCATTATATGATTGATCTTTATGATTTTTCAGATAGTGCTTAAACCTCAGTGTGTTTTTCATATTAATTTTTTACATCAAAACATACCACAGAACTTCCCATCCTGTAACTCACCTGAAATTCACCTGCTCTGAAATATTCCCTCTGAATGCTATAAGACAATGAGAGGACCCTTTAGAAAACATAGCCTATCCAATAATACTTTTCCCTTTCTCCTCTACCACACATACTGAAGAACAAAAACGTGACCACATGCATCTCTGGGACCTAGTCTTGGCAGTCCAGTTGCCAGAAAACAGCAATTTCATTTTATAAAATAATGACAATTCTAATTATGACAGCAGCAAAGACGGCAACAATATTAATAAAAATTATGGCAGTTCGTGTATGTCAAGTACTAATAGATCACAATTATGTGGCTTTAAAATTCAGTTTACAAAAATACATGAGAGAAGTCAGACTAGCCCTTTCTCATTTAGAGTAGAGTGTTCAGCATTAGTTTTCTTCACACAGAAGTCAGCCCTTGGCACATATTTTTTATCTTCTGTATATCTGTAAGTTGTTTCCACCACAATATTTATGATCCATCAACCAATTAACAATAAACAACAATTCCTGTAGCATTTAATGTCCCCTAATCTTTCACACATTCATTCCAGTCAGGTCTGCTGTCTCCTGTGGTGTAGGTAACCACCTCATATGGCATCAGAAAGCAGCAACCAAATTAGCACTGGAGATCATCCATGGCACAACAGTATCTCTAAACAATTTTGGCCAACAGCCTACACCTCTTCAGTTACTATTTCACCCAAGCCATGGCTGAGACTAAGCAGCTGAGCCTAGAAAACTTGTTAAACAAGCAGCTAGCTTTTCAGACTGCAACTCAGGCAGCTGGGTGGGCAGCGGATGGGGCAGGAATAAAGGATATTTTTGGAATGAATAAGGTAATGGGCACACTTGTCACTTTTCTCAAGCTTCTTATGCCTTGAGACTTCTTCATTATGATAAGTCAATATATTAAATCCATATATTAAAGAGAAAAGAGAAAACAGTTCACCACAATAATTATTTATCATTAGTATTTTCACACTTTGTTTTGTAATTTCTCCCACTACAATGTTCTCACAATGGGAGAAATTATACATATGGTAGCATTAAAAACAAAAATAACTGAAATTTGTGAGGAAATCATTTTTTAACAGGTCACTATGTCTAATAAAAAAGATGCAACTGTTTACTAAATGAACTCCTACATGAGAGTAAATTGTTCATTTTATGTCGAAGACATATGGATATAGAAAATTAGTCCGAAGTTAACCACACATTGGACAGTCAAATAAACAGTAATTCTGTTGTTACTTTAGATTTTTTTCCTCCAAAGCTCTGCTTGCTTGAAGGCTCTGCTCTTATATACCAGAGATAAAGTTGGAAATCCTGGTCTGGAAGGCTTCACAACTCCCATCAGCTTCAGCAGAGCCAGAACTGATCTTGGTTCTGTAACACGGGATCACGTATTCTGCAAGTTTAAATAGCACATGGGTGACTGTTTCTCACGTACTGGATATGACCCAAAGCTCATTAAAGTAAAAAAAAAAAAGATTAGTGTTGCTAACCTTAACGGGCTTTGGATCAGGCCTGAAAACAGATAACACCTGAAATATTCTGTGAAGGATCTGTAAAGGATTAACATATAGATTTCACTGTTGCACTATGAATTTTATTCAAAATATCTTAAATTTATTGTTTTGCAAAAAAAAAAAAATTGAAACATTTTTAGGAAGACATTAAGAAACAGTATTTGTATAATTGTGTTCTATGTCAACATTTTCTGTAAAGTAAGTGGACTGACCAGTGTCAGCAAAGCAATGCATTAAAATCTATCTCTTACTGATTTAGAGTGGTTTTTGCTACCCCTGGGGACACTATTTGTGTCTGTCAAGAACATTTCAGTCTGACAGCTCCTAATTTTCAACAGGGAGGGGAAAAGGCAGAACTAATGGATGTGAATGAGCTTAAAAGCTAGTGAACTTATCAATCACAGAAAACAACTGTATTTTGGGAAGGAAATAGAGGTACTTTGGCAAAAAAAAAAAGAAAAAGTCGATAGGTATTTTTTTCAGACACTGATAACTGTGATCAGGTTTTGGTAAGACTATTTTTGGTCTCATAGCACTTTTGTCAGCATTGATTATTACATAAAATTCCTCATGCACTGCATGAAATACTTCATCTACAGCAATATAAGCAGGTCAAAGTCAGAGGTCCCAGTTAAGTTTTAACTACGATAAAATGTTTTTTTCCTTCAACAGAAGCATGTTTCAATAACAACTGAACAAAATTGAATGAAACCTTGGGATCTGAACCAAAGAATCCAATTATATTTACACAGCTTTTGCACAGCTAGTCTATTATTGTTGAGCTGGGTGAGTGCTCATGAATGTGCTTGAAAGCTTGCATATTTTGCATCAGAAGGAATCAGATATGATATTGCTTTACCTAAGCAATACTTTGACTGCTCTTTCCGTAAGACTTACATGAATGAAGTGAAAAGGAAACTCTGATCTACTACTATAATAGTTATTACTCAAGTTATTTTTTCAAGTGGTACCTGCTCTTACTCAGGTATTATAAAAAAATATTGACAGAGATTAGAGCTATGATGGCTTGGAGAATGAGATGGATCATTTTTAATGCATGACCCTGATTATGCTTAATATAGTGAGAACTTTCTCAAACCAGACTTAAGACAGTATTTAAAGATTTAGAAAAAAACTCAAAAGCCTAAAAAGTATGACAATAAATGCCAACCTTTTATAGCTATAATTAGTTTAATAGCCAAACAAAATAATTTTGAACTATAAAACTTAATATTTTCAATAAAAATGTCAAAATAATGCATTCTGACAATTTTCCAAGCTTATCTCCTTAATGTTCAGAATTGACAGAAATAATGAAAAAAGATTTGGCAAATCAGCATTGTCAGTGAAAAATATATGATGAAAAAAAATTCAAACTCCCTAGTATTCAATGATTTATTATCTCTACATGCTATAAAACTCAGTTGATGAGATTCTTTATCTGTATTTTAAGGCTTAATTGTCATCACTGGAGGCACTTTCCAGAAACTTCTGAGGGAAATCTAACTGCTCAGTGAGAGGCTTGCAATTTCTTCTTGCTTTAAGGTCACTTGATGCTGGCACATTCAATATAAGTTTTTACACTTGAGCATTTGGGATGCAAATTAATTATTTAGCAAGTATTTGTCAGTGGATTATGCTTATTGACATTTACAAAACTTTTCTTTATCTCAGCTAAAATAGGCTTGCTCTATCCCATTTTCAGAAACCAGTGCAGCCTTATTTCCCCAGCTGCACTCCCTGGACTAGACTCTTTCCATAGGCCCTCAGGCTGAAGTGTGTTTTACAAAGCAGGGCCCTGATTTACGGCCCTCTCTCACTACTTTTTACCTGTGGCTGTTGTAACTTAGATAGTGCTTGGAAGTTTTGCCGTTTGCTACCGGCTTATTAGCTCATCTTTTTTCTTTTTCTGGGTACATTTTCCTTATGACTATCTTCAGCATTATAGATACAATGCTAGCTCATTCTTAACACACTCTCTCATTGCAACCCACATCCAGCTCCAGAGAAAGGCTTTCCAGGTGAGTCAATATTCACATGAATGCAGAAGCAGGCAGCTGAGCCTGCCTCAGTGATTACTGAAGAAAGCAAACACTTTCATCATTAGAAATGGGTAAATTCCTGCATGCTGCAGCTGAAAGTAGTCAGTCACTGAGGGGAGACTGAGGGGAAGGCAGTCATCAGGGTTGCAAGCTCACAACTGGGAAGGAAAAAACGAGCTGGGCTTGCACAGAGCTGCCCTGAAAAGGGTGTCTTTTTTGTTTCCTCATCCTGCTATAAACTTCTCATCTCTCTTAAAATCTTCCTGCGGGGTGACAAGTAAGGGGCTGAGAGGCCCCAAATTCACAGCATGGCTATAATGACCTTGCTCTTGAATGATTTATCTTTGAAGCTCAAGTTGACTACATCCAACTGCTTTTCTCACCAACACTCCCCTGTTTCTGAATTCTGCATCCTGAAGTTCTAATAGGTTCAGAGAAACCTGAAGTGCTCTGCATGCTATTACTGTACTCTGCCGGTTTCTTTACATTCCCTCAGGGCAATCTGAAGCGCCACCACCCTCCACGCAAAGTCAGTACTTTAAGTTTGTTGTGTAACAGATGAACGATGGGGAGGTAAATCAGAAGAATGCAAAAAAAAAAAGAGTTTACATTTTCAGGGGGGAAAAAAAAAGACATAAATAAACAGTATAGAATTGTTTCTGGTTTTGTACTGGAAATGTTTCCTGATACACTATGACCTTATACTGTTTCAACTTCTACTCTCCAAAAATCCCAAGTTTTTGCTTTTTCCCCCCCCGCCATTTCATAAACAAAACCTATTTTTCTCTTCCTTGGAATACCACTGGATGTGAAGTCAAGCTTCTTTTTTTCTCTCCTTGTTCTCAGTCAAACCCCCCAAGGGTAGATACAAGCTGTTTCACTCCTGCTGAACGGATGCTTCAGAGCAACAATAGTCCCACTGAGACTTAGTGAGATGTCATGCTGGGTACAAAAAATGGGGAGACAGACAGACACACATAAACATGCACACACATTAACACACACATTCATATGGATCTCTATATAAGTAAGAGCAGTCCCATACATTTCAAGACATGCCCAAAAATCACTGAGCACATTGTGCTGTCTGAAAGGACTGAAATGCCAATTTTCTTATCAAATAAGCTAAGTTTTGTGGTGAAAGGCTTACTGTTCCTGTTATCTGTGGGTTACTGGTCAGTTAGTGATAGCAGGCTATGTCCAGAAGTCACACCTGGCAAATGTTACTGTCAGGATTTTCAGGGGACCCTCAGGCTTATTATTGACCTTTACTTCTGAACCCATTAATCCAAATGTGTCCCACAGACAGCACAACAAACATTACAAGCTGAGGTTCAGATTAAGGAAAATATTAGTCACTTTCACTTATTTGTGAGATCAAATTGAAGTATACAGTAATTAATAGCCACTAAGACAACTCAGACTAGCCTTTGCTCGTAGGCCTGGGTCTTATCATTTTTCCCACCATTAGGTGTAATTTATATGCATTTAAGGTTTCTCAAAACTAATAAACAAAACTTCTTGGTTGCTAGATACAATGTTAAGAGGTTGTAGACTACTTTTACCTCTGTCATTTTAAGGCCACATTAACCAGTTACTGTGCCCAAAAAAAACACAAAGCCAAGAATGCATATTGAAAAACATCCAAAATGCCAGATGAATCAAGAAGTTCCTAAACAGAGTCTGTTTGAAAGTGTGTGGCCTAAGTACTTACCAAAAGGATATTTTCAAGTTGTTGCTCTCTTCCTTTAATTTTTTTTTCTATTTTGCTCAATTTTTTTGTGTCATAACTACTACATTTCTATTCTATTGATTTCTCCTTCCTTGAAAAGATCAATATTTTGCAAAGTACTTTAAATTTGAATGGTACCTCTTGCCTATCAGTGTTGAATAAGTTTTGAAAGAATGTAAATGAAAGTGTTAAGTTCTGCAATTTTAATGAGATCTCTCTCATTAACACAATAGCAACAACAGCAAAACTAGAAAAGACAAAAGTGTGACACTGCACCAGATGATATTCTGCATGGTATCTACAATTAAAATATACCACTGTGTATATTTATTTATTTATATGCCCCCTGTGACCTACCTTTCTGGTTACTGTTGTAGAGACTTTGTTTTAGTAATTTTTAACATCAGTAAATTAAATTCTCTACTGTGAGGTATTTGCAAAAAGCATTATTCTCTCTTACTTAATGATAACATGAAACTTGGAAAGCAAAATTCTCTGAGAACTAGTTATATTTTTCTGAATTTATAACAAATGTGTTTGCTTTAATTAATTGAAATTTTTTTCCCCCAATTATTATGTCTTTGTATTAAGTATTATGTGATAGTAACAAGGTTTAAAACCAGGATATGGCATACCCTCCCTTCAAATATTCAAAAGAAACATTAACAAAAATAAAATATAAACATATAAAAAAGCAAAAGCATGTTTTGTAACAAAGTGGGACTCTGCATTAGAGCCTTAATTCAGATGTTCACAGCTACATCAAAAAGCAGCTGGAAATGAAATATATAATACAGTTCAGGAGTTAGGAAGTAGAGTGATGATTACTGAATTGAGATAAAGAAGGAGACCTTATTCCCCTTCTTCACATTTTCGTAACTGAGACCAAATAATTTCAGTATTAAAAGGGGTATGTATATTAACTTAATACTGATTTTTTTAACATACAATACTGAACTTACTTTACTGACGGCGAGTAAACTAGATATACATATATTTCCCTTAAAAATATTAACACATGAATACATGCATGAATGCATTTTTTGTGATGCTAATGTAATAGACAATAGGTATTTTTTGTGAATTTTAGCCCTTTAAAACCTGCATCTTTATAGCCTCCTGCAGGGACAATTGTGTAGCAGCTAACCAGGGAAGAAAAGCTATTATCAGATCGATGTTTTCTCAGTCATGGAGATTTTAAAACCACGCTCTTAAACTGCATGAAATTAAATCTGTCAAGATCAAGAAGTATTGCATGTGTTTTATGTTTTTTGGAAACTGTATCAAAACCAAGCTGAATTGTCATTTAGTATTTCACCAATTACCTTAGCCTTAGCATGCTACAGAAGTGGAAGTTTTGCATTGTCTTATTTTAAATGAAGTATTTGGAGCAAAATTCAAGAGAGAGATGTAGGAAAATCTATCAAGTTGCAAAAAATATTGGCCTTTTTTCTAATTGTGACATTCATGATCTCTACAGATAGTGATGTGATGATATGAAGACTGAAAAAGAAGAATAAAAATGTCAGGAAGAAATATTCCAAGTTGTAAATAAGTTTTGGCACAGTTAAATGAGAAAATCATGATGCATGGAAATCACTCCACAGAATATGAATACCATGTGTTAAGTTACAGCATTAAATGCTAACAAAAACAAGTAGCATTGCAAAATGATTCATAAATTCTTGGCTATATGATAATCATGTTGCTACTGTAAAAGATGACAGACTAACATCAACTTATGAGAAAAGCTATGTCAATGCAAAATTCTCCTTCATTTAGGGACCTAGAATATTTAAAAACGGAAAAATAAAAGAACATTAAACACATCCCTTTTGGTCATATAGGCTTTTACAGCACCTTCATTTCACAGTGTTTTTTATGTCTTTCACTCCAGTGACTCAGAGACGACAATCACTCCTACGGCAGACTTGATAATCCTTTGCTCTCTCAGTGTTTTGAGCTCTTCACACTAAATCTTTACTTTAAGTGGCAAAGTTTCCATCTCTCTCCAGCTGGTGCTGCCAGTCATTCCCCAGACCTGAAGGCTCCCACTTTTTAATGTGCATGCACTTCACTTTTATCTATCACACAGAGACTACACCTGCAGAAACAATTATTGTAGACTATTAGAAAGGATTTGCAAAGCAGACCAGCTGGTGCCAAGGACCTGATGGCCACAGAGAGTGGAGTGTTTTTACTTCAGATCAGTCCTTATCTCTCTCCAAGGGTCCAAATGCCCATCTGCAGATGGAATGTCCTAGGTGAGCTTCCCAACATGTATTCCTCCACTGTTTCACCTGCAGTGAATCCAATTCCAGCACTCTGAGACCACTCTATTACATGACTCCATGTAAGTGTGGAAAAGGAGAAGTCTTATTTTAAAAATGTACTTTTAACACAAGGTAACATGTAAACAATATTTGAATTAGATGCGTAGTGTTTACATCTAAAATTGCCTTCTGTCTTTTTTTTTCATTTTTTTCTGAAAAGAAATTATGTCTTTTATAGAAGTATATGAATGCTTTCCCACTGATGCAGTAAATCCACGGGAGAGAGTACTGGCTTTTCAACAATCCACCAACAGTTTTTTGGGGCTATTTGTTTAAAGTTGGTCCAAAAAACTATCACCAGTTAACAACAAACCTTTTATTATAGATGCAAGCTTCAAAGCTTTTCCATGAAGCCAGTTGCTATTAAAGTATTTCCAGTAAAAGTACCTTGATAGTCATTATTCAGTAAGTACAATATAAAATAGTTCCGGCTACTGCACTGAAAAAGTCTTGGCCTCAGTATTTCACATTCAAAAGAAATTTATCACCTTGTTGTTCTTGCCAAAAAGACTAATTAATATTAAATCTTCTGAGTTTCTCTGGATAAAACTGGCATCTGAGAGCCTAGTACGGTATCAGAGTTCTTTAAAATAAGTCTATAATAGAGATTAGTACCTCTTGTGTAACACTGTATGAATTGCATTCTGTTCCATTTATTATACAAATTGAAATGAATAACAATATGCAGTTTAACATCCCATGAATATTTTTTAGCATTCTCCAACAGTAGTTAATATGCTAACCAACTTCACTGAAAGGCATACAGATGTGGAAAGAGTCTATCTAGGGACTTTAATTATCACCTTGTCAAATTCAAATTATTATCTTGCGAGTTCATTTCCATAAAGTATCCCCTTTGCTGTTGGATGATTTAACATGTGCCTGCTTTTTCTTATCTTACTTGTATCTATCTGGAGGCTTTAAACCTTTCAAAGTCAGCCAGCTCTTTGTCAGATCATGATGTTTACCGTAACTGATTTTGTCAAATACATTTTTGCAAACACTCAATTTTGCCAAAGATGGGTCTGTAAAATGTGAAGAGAAACTGGCACACACCATCAATAATGTTACATAAATCAGACTAAGACTTCAACTATTTCTAAACAGGATTAGCTTACAGTGAAGAACCAAAGAGCCTGGGGAATGATTTACCTGACAAAATTCTGGAGACAGTCACTCCTGGTTGGTAAATCATTTCACCTTTCAAGAAACCTGGAGTAATTCCAGCTGTAAGAATTGGGTAGACATTATTTTCTATGCTAGTCTCTATCACATGATAGGGCAAAAATATCATACGAATATTAATGACAGTGTTATTTTAACCTATTTAAAGGCAACAAAGCAGCGATGAAAATAAACAAAGACAGAAGAAAAATGCCCTATTGGATAAGACTTACATCCTGCACAGATGAAAGTTTATACAGTTTTTTTTACATTCTGTAAAAGATGGAATGAAGGATAGATGTGTGTACAATGTGGTGGATGTCTTTATAAGGGTGGTGAGGCACTGGAACACATTGTCCAGAGTTGTGGATGAGCCATCCCTTTAAGTGTTCAAGGCCAGGTTGGATGCAGCTCTGGGCAACCTGGTCTAGTGGAAGGTGTCCCTGACTATGGCAGGGGAGTTGGAACTAGCTGATCTTTGAGGTCCCTTCCAACCCAAATCGTTCTGTGATTCTATGATTTTGTGATATAAACATAGAATTGATCAAGCCCCTAAATTTCTGTTTAGAAAAAATAAAAGGCAAAAATGCTGTATATTTACATAAAATCCACTAGCCTGCACTTAACTAAATCTGGAAACAGAAAATACGCTACATTTTTTTAATTTTAAATTTTTGAATTTCAGTTGTGTGAGAACTTGTGAGAATTGTGTAATCACAAGTCTTATAATTAAACTAAGATGCATATAATTTTTAATAATAGTAAACAGAAAAAAGAAGAATGGCATGTTTGAAAAAGTAAAAGCAATAACATAAATGAGACTCTAAAAACAACCAAGCAACCCAAACCAGAAAGAAAAAGATAACTAACTAGCTAGATCTTTGTAAATACATCCATGTATATTTTACAAAAGAGACATGGACTGTTCCTGCTCAGGGCCATACTACTCACTTGTTTTGGTTTAGTTTTTACCTTCTTTCTTACACCTGTGCTACGTTGGAGAAGCTTTTAATATATTTAACAGAATAACTCCCACTTCTAAATAGATACATAATACCAAATAAATACTGGGATTATTATTATTATGAAAGATTGCAATATTGGATCAATATTAGTTTAGAGGAAGTTTGCAGGAAAATTTGCAGTCACAGCTTTGGTGACTAGCAGAGGATGGAAAAAATATCATACTCAAGGCAAATTTGGCTTCTGTTTGTCATTTATTAATTATGATTTCCTTTTTATTCTTATTGATTTTCATGGATTTACTCAGCTTAGATTCAGAATTGATTTCATTGGGAATTTAGAGAGACTACTTTTACATGTACATGTAGAGACAAAACGTGTGTGTTAAATATGCTAAAAGTAACTAAAACTGCTTCCACTGCATCTGTGTAAACCAGAGGTGCAACTTAAGCAGTCAGGTCTTGCATGAATTTCAGTAGAGAAGATCAAGAAATTGTATCAGGAGGGTAATTATAATTTATTATGTTTTTTAAGTAGCAAGCTATGCTCCATGCTCCCCGAATTCTTTCTAATTATAATTAGTGAAGACTACAGTGAAAAAGGTTTGCACAGTTTTCAAAAAAATATGCTCACTTCTTAGCAAAAACCTTAATAAAGAGAGCGATATTAAGTAAGTCCTTTAGACCAAAGTGCAAGTAGGAAGAAAATCCGAAATATGATTATGGCAATTGCGTTTCAAACTCCTGTGTGGATAAAACCATAGATTAGGATATAAGAAAGAAAACATAACTTGAAGTTAAATTATTGTTTTTGACATTAATACATTGTTGAAATGATTGAAATTTCAGAAGCATATAATTGAATAAGCTTGATGTTAGCTCACTACACTTGCCATCCACATCTCTCACTTCAGCCCTAAAATAAAACTGAGGGACATTTTTCTCATGGTTCCATTCTTCAGTGCTGCCATCAAAGCACTCTTTTCTCTTACGGACTAAGGGACGTCAGAACAATAATCTTCAGCAAAAGAGCATGTTGTCTTACAGCATGGTTAAGACTATAACCTCAGCCCAAAGTACAGATTTCAACAGCGTTTGCTGAAGCTTTTGTCATGCATTCATCCTCGCCAGTCATACAAGTGTTCATTTTGCAAAAAAAGTTTCGCTGACATTTGATATCATATAAAGGATACAGAGTAGAGTGTGCTAAGCTGTAGTTAAACAGAGTTAATTTTCCTCAAAATATATACCATACTGAAAAATGCTTGTGAACCAATAACATAATTCAGATGCTGTGACCATACTTCAATGAATACACCATAGTGGGAAATGAAGCTGTCCGCATCACAAACCCTGACAGACAAATAAATGTCTTATCAAAACAGATTTTGCACCCTTGACCTTAAGGTGAACACCTATTTAAAATCAAGGTATTCATGAATGAAAGAGGAGGAATAGTTAACACAGCCTGACAATGTGGTCATCTGATTATTTCATGCAAAATTCATGGCAAAATAACATTAAAAAACCTACCGAACTTAGTGCCAAAAATTACTGCATTTTCAAAAAGAATTTAATTCGTCATTCTAGCAGTTTGAGCAGTATCCCATTTAGTTCCTTTGTTCGAGATCTAGAATGGCTTTTAAACATTCTTTACTAAATTATTATTTTCAATGAATGCAACAAGTTACTGCCACATGACACAATGACTACGCTGGATGAACTCTCCTTTGGAGCATTTCTTTTACTTGTTGGACAGATAGCATTTCTTCATATCTGTTATACCTTGTATTTTGGGATCAAAAGAAAGGCATTATAGGCAAAGGAATCCAAACTATCTTGGTTTTAGATATAGTCAACATGACTTTTTGGGGAAAAAAATAGAGTATTAAATATAAAGCATAAATTACTTTTTCTTAGCCCTAATTGTTATTTGTTATAAGCTATAATATATTTGCTCTAATATAAGCTATAATATTGTTATAAGCAACATTAACTTTTACAGCAAATTCAGAAAGAAAAATGTAACATAAATTAATCAACTTTGAATGCATGCATAAATGCATATTTTTGAAATGTTATGGCAAATTGTATATTTAGGGGATACACTAGAGACACACATGTACAATACTTAATCTATACTGAAACTACCCATAAGGAAAATTTTGCCCCCATTTCCTTCTCTTCTCTGTGTGTAAAGGGAGCCATTGATTTCTGCCCACTGACAAGCAGTCAAGCATACAAAACAAGTAGCAGACCAACCCATACTGTAATTCCTGTTAATTCACTCCTCAGGGTTTTTTAGGTTTTTTTCTGCAAGGGAAACATTGATTTGAATATGTTTTAGTGGATTTTCCAAAATCGTGCCTTTTAAATTAAGTTTCCCTTCCCAGAATACTGGGATCAGATACCAGGAACAAAAACCACATGAAACGTCATTAAAAGAAAAATCAAACCTCTTGTGTTTCTCAGGAGCTATTCTATCCACTGATATTCTGTAAGGGTTTTGTTTGCTTGATTTAAATCTTTGATGTTAAATTTTTTCGGTAGAAGTGCTTTGTCTGGGTTTGTTGATAAGGAGATTGATTAACTGCAATGAAAACCTAATTTGTTATTGTCATTTAACAGTAATAGGCCTCTATTTTTTTCCCCTCTCTTAAAATGAGTAAACAAACCAAGCCAATAAACAAACAACACACACCCCACCCCACCCAACCCCCCAGTATGACAAAGAGGGTTAAACACAAGAGGAAAATGAAGACTGTGAAGCTGTCATTGTTGTTTTGAAAGGAAGTGCTGAAGTCCAGAATCCAGCTCTATTGCTAAATATTTTTACCACAGTCAAATAGGGTAAGAAGTCCTTTCTAAAATTAAGTTGAAAGAGTTCTGTCCTCTCATCATCTTTTTTCTAGAATCCCTAGTATTATTCAAATTTTGGATTGCACATTTGTAACTTCTGCTGTCCTCAGTGTGAATATGCATTACATGAAGTGACCTGGCCACTTCAGCAGCTTCTCCCTCTCTGCTCTCCTTGCCACATACCAGCTGCAATATTCTGCTTAGATTAAGAACAGAAGATGTAGTCTCTGCTGATTGGCTCTTGCTACTGGTTTGATCATCCTTGAAAGCTCTGTAAAGAGAATGTCTAAAGTAAATAAATTAAGTCTTTTTGGTCTTCAGGTGTGTTTTGCTGAAGAATCTAGGTATCCAGGATAATTAATTTTACAACTGTCTCTTACAGACTGTTTTGGACTATATATTTTTCATTGATGAAAATTTCTTCATTCTTCCCTTAAGAATTGAGAGCCCTTCCCTCAGTTATAATGAAATAAAATGCTGTATCCGTTCTGCAGAAAGTCTGCTAAGAACTTCTTTTTCACTGGCTAAATGTTGGTCACTGCAAAAGTGAAATGCATTGTGAATTGGGGTTTTTTTTCTTGTTTGTTTGGGGGTTTCTATGGTTAGACTTTAATAGCAAAAAAAGGAACACAGAGGAGTAATTATTTAAGTAAAGATAATTTTATGAACATATTGTATCCATAAAAATAGTTTTAATTATTCTCAACTTTTTTCCCCTAAATTCTTTCTCCTTCCCCTCTAAAAAACTTAGTTTGGGGTTGGGATTCTGTAAAAGCCCATTTCTCTAGACACTGAAAAATCTATATACTGATTTCACAAATTCTTCCACAAGTAACTTCATTATTTTTTTTCATAAAAAGGGATAACTTTGCTAATTCTGGTTATTTTCAATACTACTCTCCTTTACTGCACAGAAAGAAGAAAAGGAGGGCAAAAAAGACACTTAACTATTTTTAAACCTTGTGTTATTTAGTTAGTTTGTTTGAGTGGTCTTTATAATTCATATAACTGTATTTTGTTTTCTTTTTTATTCCTTCTAATAATATACCTTTGGAAGAATTTTATGTCCAAATTAATAAAAATAAAACTATATCAAGATTAACACTGTTCCAAATTTGCTCTAAAACCAGCGTGCAAAAAATCTTTTCTTGCTTATCAGTGTATGGGATACCGCACTTTAAAAAAAAGTAAGAATTCTAGACTCTGAACATAAAATAATTGTTGTTTGAAACTGGCAGATAGTGATACCAAAAGGTTGCTTTTTATCGTAAAAGTCCTGGTACTTTAAACTTCAACTGTATGAGCTAGTAACCAATCAACGTATTTAGGTGACCATTACTCTGTGACCAATGTCAAATGTTTTTAATTAACTAGTTAGGCAAGCTTAAGAAAGCCTGCTGAGAAAAGATGTATGATGTCAAAGGATTCTTCCTTTGTCACTTGTATTAGGCAGAGGAAGAATGATGAAAATCAATGGCAAAGGAAGAAAACCAAACCCTTTACTCTAGAGCAGAGGTCAATCTGTTTATAGTGGAATTAGGTGGCAGTAGTAGAATAGATAATTTGAAAAAAATGCTAAAAATTAACACTTGAAGTGATGATAAAATAAAAGATGCTCTCTGAAATTATTAAAAATCCACAATATAGTAAAATATATTTTTCTTTTTCATCATTGTTATAGACAAATTAAAATCAGATAAAGCTGAGAAAAATGGAAAATCTCATTTGAAAGTCATGGAAGTTCTGCATTCAACCTGTGACAGAACTAAAACATGCTATCATCCCTGTTACAGAAACACTGTGGTCTCTCCAAAAGAAGCAGCTTCCCCCATCAGTACTGTCTGAATTGTATAAAGTTCAGAAATATCCTTATTTGCTTTGGCACCTGGAAAAGGAAGGAGAAGCATAGGTACTTATGACTCTTTTCATCCACTGAATGCTCATAAACAACATCAACTAAAGTGAACATACATTAACAAATGAGAAGCTAGGAAGCACACATCAATTCTGTCCTACTATACTTGCTTCTATTGTATCTCCTTCGTCGTATAAGTTACACCTACTCAGCCATCAAAAGCCTCTATAGAATTTAAAGTTCTCCACTGGCCACCATTTTAACTCCCTAGTATAAGATCCTAATTTCTAGGTTAAGGAGGTGTTTAGGTCAGTGTCATATGCTGATAGAGTGCCCTGAGGAGAGGTTAGTAACTCTAACTTGTCTTCCCAGGCTGCCTTTGAGTGCTGAGCTCCCAAGGGCAGCAGGTCAGGGCAGTGGTGGGGAATCCCTGTGATGGGGCAGGCACCCAGGGCACAGCCACTCCACTTAACAGCATTCACTGCCTCAGTCATGGGCACACCGGGGCACTTCTACAGTCCAAGTTGAACCTGTCCCTCTCCTCCTCTGCTGACACTGGACCTGAAACACAAGAAAAAGCAAAGAGAAGAAAGGAAAAGAGAAGGGGGAGTGGGAGGGGGGAGGGAGGGCAAGCTCTGCTTTACTGCTCATTCATTCCTCTGCATTCAATCACTCCAAGGCTGTAACTAGCTCAGCCACAGGCTCCCCTTACATGCACAAAAGAAAAGCAATCCCATTCAGAAGGAGACCATGAGTTATTGATCTCATGCTGAATGTTATGTTCGGTTCAGCAGCACTGTCAGCTCCCTCACACGGAAAGCTTATGTTTCCCACCAATTCTGTTGAATGATACTCAGCTTTTTTGAAAATGAAGTGTTGAGGACTAGAGGTCAAGGGCAGAGACATCTCAGATTTCATCCTGGGACTTCAGGACACATTCTGGGTCATGATGAAGGGTAAGCCTGCCAGGAATTAATTGTAAAAATACTGTGGATCTTGTTCACCAGAGGAGCAAGCAATTTACAATTGCTTCAGTTTCTAATTCAGACACTAGAAAATAAGCCATAAAGCCATAATTTGTTAATGTACATTAGATTTATTTTACACATTCAAATTAATGAACAAAGATTTTTGCTAAGACACTTTTTAGTTCATTTATTTAGCTTAATATCCTCATTTGCAGAAATATGCAGAAATTTTGTTTTAATCAATGAAGACACTAAAGTGAAAACTTAAATTAAAAATTTATTTCTTATGACATGTTCACTCTCAGTCTTTCTTAACATGAACTATGTATAGAATTGCCCCATGGATCAATACTCAGTAGTCTACACAACTACTTGACAGAAAGCAAGAGGGATTTTTAAATTAGTTATTGTTACTGTAATGCAAACACGAAACATTCAGACCATATCAAGTCCATATTAAGTTCTTGATTAGAAACTTTAAGAAATGAATATTTTGCACTTGTTCTTTTATGAGAATTCCACGTGCCAGGAGTCTAACTGTGGCATGAGGATAATTTCTTATAATTAATTACCTTTTTTGTTTGTTTGTTTTCACAAATATTCTTTCTCAGAGGTCTTTCACTTATTTAGTCAATTAGCTAGGTTGGAGTTTTGATCTATTTGAAGATAGGAACGATCTGCAGAAGAACCTGGACAGGCTGGATTGATGACCCCATTCCAGTGGTATGAAGTTCAACAAGTCAGGTCCTGCACTTAAATAACAACTACTTCATATAGCGCTGCGGGTTGGGGAAAAAGTAGCTGGAAAGCTGCCTGGAAGAAAAGGATCTGGTGCTGGTCAACAGTGGCTGAACAAGAGCCAGCGAGTGCCCAGGTGGCCAAGAAGGCCACTGTTATCCTGGCCTGTATCAGCAATAGCATGGTCAGCAGGACCAGGGCAGTGATCATCTCCCTGTACTCGGCACTGGTGAGGCCACACCTTTAATCCTTTTCTCGATTTTGGGCCCCTCAGTACAAGAAAGATGCTTAGGTTCTGGAGCGTGTCCAGAGAAGGGCAATGGAGCTGATGAAGGGTCAGGAGTACAAGCCCTATGAGGAGTGACTGTGGGATCTGGGGTTGTTTAGCCCAGAGAAAAGGAGGCTCGAGGAGACTTTACTGCTCTCTACAACCAGCTGTAAGGCAGTTGTAGCCGTGTGAGAGTCGGTCTCTTTTCCCAAGTAACAAGCAACAGGATGAGGAAATGACTTCAAGTGACACCAAGGGAGGTTTAGATTGGATACTAGGAAAAAAATTCTTCATGGAAACGATGGTCAGCCATTGAAACAGGCTGCCCAGGGCAGTGGTGGTCATTGCCCCTAGAGGAATTTAAAAGATATATAGATAGGACATTTAGGGACATGGTTTAATGGTGGACTTAGCAACAGTTGGACTCGGTGATCATAAAGGTCTTTTCCAACCTAAATGATTCTATGATTCTATAATTAAGCAAAGGACTGAGTAAGCATCTAAAAGAAGGAAGAGACAGATGAATATAGGCACTTCAGAGGAACAAAATTAATTCACAAGAAAAGCAAAGTTAAAAACCCTAGTGAAAGTGGGAGTGAATGTTTAATTGGACCCCAGAGCTGAGACACGGAAACCCCTTTACAGTCTTACTGTCTTTACTTCAATGCAAATTCATTTTGCCTGAGTAATAAGTACTGTCATTTGTAATAATGTATGTCATGACATGTAAGTCATGACATGTAATAATGACATAAGTAATGTCATTCCACAATCATGTTCACATAGTCAAACTCTTCTAAAACAAAATTTTATAAATGAGACATATAATTCCATCAACTCAAACTTTAACATTAAAAGTAAAATGTTATGCTTACATGTTTGCTGTAAATTTAGTCCTTTATTCTTCTCAAAACACCCTCAATAATACCAAAATTTTTATGCTTTAAGAAGTATCTAAATCTCTGAATGTATTCTACTAATCAATTCAATTTTTGTGTTTATATTGAAGATTCCCTCTCTTCACTGGATATAATTGATTTACCATTCCATGCACTTGATTGGTCCTCTGAATTATTCAGCATTCTTTTTTTTCTTGTGATTGGATGACTAAAACTTTCAAAAGGAAAAATATATTTTGAAAAGTTCCTCCTGATTAAAACATTTCATAGTAATATTGAAAGTAATGACATGCATTCTAAATACAAACATTATGAAACTTTACGTACAGACAAATAAGAAAAAACTTAGCAAATAACCAAACAGAGCAAATAAAATACCCTAATTTCACTGATGAACATGATAATAATTGGTTTGATGTTTTCTCAGCTGGAGTTTTCTCTACTGTTTCCACATGATGAACCTAATATAAATATAGAGATACTTAAACTTTTCATAGTTTGATATGGAAATGTTTTTGTGGGTCTATTTTTTATCTCTCAGCTCTTAACTATAGATACAGTACATGAATGTAATTACTTGAAGGTGATCATTCTAAATGAAAACTAGTAATATTTTTAGCACTATTTGTTTCTTACACACCAGTTTGCTATGTTTTCTTCCACCCCCTTTTTCTAGTCTTTGTTGAAATTAAGATTCTCCTATATCTTACTTGGATCCTCAGACTCTGATGAGAACAAGTAGGAATTAAAATGGCATAATTACTTTATTGGCACTTAGTAGAAATGGCTGTCCAAGGATTTTTTGAACATTATATCTCTACTTCTAGGAAAGTACATTCCAAATACCACAAAAAGCCTATTCTACTCTCTTTTACTGATTTCCTGAGAGAAAGATAGTTCAGGTGGAAGGAAAAACAAAATCCTGTATTGCATTCTGATTCAGTACTCAAAATGCTTCAATCATGCAGAAGAAGAAACACAAGCCAGACAGATGAGTGAATTTGCAGTCTACTATATGGATCTGTTAACATGCTACATATTAGCTTTACAACTACCTTACACCAGAACTCCAGCAGCATTGTGTTAGCACTGGTAGTACTGAAGTAACGCTATGTTAATACTGGTAGTATGCATAACATTATTTATCCTCCTATGAATACAACCAAAGTTACAATGAGAATTTTCTTGCTCATTTTAGGTCAGTCTGCCACAAAATCGGAAAGAAAAATGAAATATAAACTTATCTAATTTGTCTTCTTCTTCTATACTCATAACTGTTTCTATGAAAATAATTTAATGCTGTATCACGTATTTCAGTTTACATGTTTTCCTTACTTCCTTCACTTGCAGCTGATTCATACGTGATTCACACATGATTCACATATAATTCAACCCATCTAGTTGCCTGATCATTTTGTTTCTAGTAAAATGCTGAAGAACATTTGAGAAAAGTTGTATGGTCATTCATTTACGTGCCATGTGTCAAAACTTGTCTGGGGAAATGTGACAAATTCCATCTAATCTCACTACACCACCTAGGCTTTATTTTATAGAAATATTAGTTGACAAGTGCTGTGAAGCCAAATTTCAGTTTTTCTAGAACAGTTCCTAAATTACTTATGTAATCAATCGTAGCCACCTTCACTTTGCATAGAAGTATGCTCCCATGAATATAAAATCAACAGAAAATTCAAAGAGCTAATATTCCACCTATTACACGTTTTCATGTGTTTCTATGTTTCTTTTTTCTGAGCATCACTATCTGTCCATAGACTATCTGACGATACTCGAGATTTCCAGCTAGAGCATGGAACCTTACAATAAAACTGAAAAACTCTTGTCAAAACAGATTGTGAAGATGGAAGACTGTTCATACAATCAAAATTGTAGCACATATAAACAGGAAGAAGTTTAAATTCAGTCTGAAATATGATGCAGTCTAAAAATTAATTTAAACTGAGTAGGAGAAATTATTCTCTTAAAAATCAAACCATACAAAATATTAAGAATAAAAGTAAAGCAGGAGTTACGTAGATTACAATTTAAGCAGGGAGATAGAATAACTTTTTGATAGTTAATTTTGTTTCTAATCCTTCTTATGGTTCTGAGCCTTAACTCTGATCTGAACAAAAAAGTCACAGACTTTCCTCTAATCATGATTGCATTTATGAAATATTTTTTTTTCTCCCCAATTCATGGCTCCAGTTGTGTATTTTACAGTTTCTTGCTGCTTTGCTCTGTATTTGAATTTTTCGTTGTATAAAGACAGGCTGTTTGAGTTGCCTCTCAGCTACTACCCCCTTTAACCTCAGATCATGACCTCTTGTTTTGCAACTAGTTACTATCTCTGCTGCTTGCTGATATCAATTTGTTTCCGCTTCATTCAGGATCAATTGTCTGGGCTCTTGATCTCTTACATGCCCTCACTGGCAAACATCTTTCAGTACCCAGTGAAGAGACGAAACTCCTAAACTTAAATGAAACAAAACTTCAGCAGGTAACAAAAACATAATGTCAATCCGCCCACCTCTTGAGACATGATTTAAGAACAGACAATGTTTATTCACAGATTGTCAGTTAATAGATGAATAACAGATCACTGTGGGGTCAAACGATAGAGTTTTTAAATTTCAAGAGACAAATTTCAGCTGAGAGAAAGAGGTGTCAAATAGAATGTACCACCACAGCATACCTGATTGCAGCAGTAATATGGCATAAGCAAGAAATAGAATTATAAGTCTAATCTGTCACTATGTTGAAATGGTAGGAAATTCTCTTCTCCTTTCCAAGCAAATACATGTGAAGTGAAATAAACTGTAGGGAAATGCCTTGAAAAAAGGTCAGAATTTATTGAATTGCTTATTTCTTATCATAGGGAACACAAAAACCTGAAATGATCAGGTTTAAAATAAAGAAGAAAATTAATTATAATAAGATATGGATTTTTGTGATATAATTTTAATTATTTAAATAAAACTATGTTTATGCTCCCCCTAAGTGTTATGATTCAATGCCATGTTATTTGAGGAAAGTCAACAGAAAACTAAATGAGATATTTGTTTTATTTGATAATATTGTCATAAACTTGAATTATCCTTACCCAATGATGTAATAAGACTGACAAGCTATCTTTTATTTAACTAATAATTGCTAGGCAACAAAACTTAAATATTGAGTAATAGGCTACGTATTTGTAAGAAAAAATTTTGAAAGAAAATAGTTATTTGCTGATATAGTTTTAAAAATTTTATTGAATTACTATTTACTATGACTATTTGCTCAGTTTCAATAATTGTGCTGCCTTATCAGGATTCAGCAAGGGGAAATTATGTAGACTAATAAGATTTGACATACCTCATTGAATTCCCAATCCTCCTACTTCTTCCCTAGTCATCAAGATTAGACAGGATCTTTCTAATCACTAGACGATACACACTCTCCAGTCACTGGAATGCTACCTGATATACTCTTTTATTATTATTTTCTACAGTATTTCAACTGTCATGGAAACAAGAACTAACACATATAAAAATATTTGCATTTCTACCATGATACAGTCAATGGAATGCATCCGTACGGCTTGATGAGTACCACATACTGGGTGTAGCAAAACAGCAGTGTTACTTCAATTATAAAATACCTTGTTTTAAAATTAAGTTTAGGGATTTCATAAGTTTTTGGACTATTTTGAATGAATCAGATATTTTCAGAAATTTAATCACAGTAAGACTTATATATCCAGTTAAGAGGACTTTTGTACTAATAGTCTCAGTTTCTGAGAACGTAATAATGTTTATTATCTGAGAACAGATAATGTTTTATTATGAA
This sequence comes from Eulacestoma nigropectus, assembly GCA_013397775.1. Taxonomy (NCBI): domain Eukaryota; kingdom Metazoa; phylum Chordata; class Aves; order Passeriformes; genus Eulacestoma; species Eulacestoma nigropectus. The sequence continues at coordinate 2,400,021 of VZTE01005891.1, read as the reverse complement.
ACTTTCCGATATGATAAACAGAAATCTCTGTCCAGTTCTTCATTCTTCTCTATCTTCCATTCACATATATATCTTCATTTAATGGGCACTTATTAATCTATGAATTGAAATCCCACGAAAATTCTGAAATCTGTTCCTGGGTAGATTTATGGTGACCATTTTGCTTGGGTTATGGAGAGATGTGCTGCATCAGTAGCAATCAAGGCAAGAGAATGAGACTTTAACCCTTGTAATTTATGAATATAGGTGTAGCAAAAGTCTCCAGTCTTCATAGCCATACAAAATTCCCTATTCAAGAATAAAATTCAGTTTAGCTAAAAACTCCATGTCATACTCTATAGCAAATCTGAAAAAAATGTGACTGGAACTTTTGACTGAATATGCAAGTTCAGAAATATTTGGGGAGCCACCTTTCGCTCTACTTCAGGTGTCAAGTTCCTATGTTTCCATATAAAAAAGAGAGTTGATTAGTAAGCCTGGCCCAGTTTTTAGCTATTGCACCAAATCCCTTTCCTACAGATCTTATACCAAAACACTGCTAGCACCAGCACAGAAATACACTTTTGTATAATGACATATAAAAATGTTTCTGAAATCTACATTAATTATTTCCACTACTACCTCTTTGTTCACACATTTAGTAGATATATATTTTTAAAAGAAATAAAGCAAATTAGCCATGTCCCTTGTATGCCATCATTTTAAATGGCTCATAATCCTATCTTACGTGCTCCATTCATACTATTCTTTTAACTATTGTATTCTTTTCAGGTCTGTAGTTTTGAATCTTTCATAGATCTTTTCTTAAACTTTTAAAGAGAAACACATTTTGCCACCTCTGCTACTTCATTAACCTCAGTGAGTTATCAAATATGTCTGACACAGACTTTTCTAATTCCCCAAACATGCCACAGAACAATTTATCTGAGCCTGGTGCTTTATCATCCTTTAATCATTCTAATTTTGCAAACACTTTATATGATCTGTGGCTCGTAAAACTCTTGTTGTATTTCACTTTCACGGAAAATTTATTCCAGACTTTAGGTTATGGCCTACAGCTGCACTCATAAATATCAAGGCAAAGAATGCATTCATGCTAAATTACCTTCCAGAGATGTGCAGAGTTATTCATACCACTCAGAAGAACATCAAAATTCGTGTTTCTGTCAAGTTCTGCAAAAATAGAATACGTGAGATTGCCAGTTAAACCTTCTTTGCCAATATGTTTTGAAAGCATGGAAAACAGTCAAATTCTGCACAGGGCTGCTATTGAGAACACATTCAGACAACTCAATTAATGATTGTCAGACTTCAAAACTCTACTTTATCCAGATATATAAATTTTAACTGAAGTCTAAATAAAAATATTATAAATAAACTCAAGCAGTTGTGGGAAAGTTAAAGCAGGAAACACTATGTGCCTATTTTAAGTACTTACTCTTCATCCTCAGTTTCCAGTCTTTCAGAAAAAATGTGTTCTGGTTGTCATTGGAACCTCTCATATCAAACCAGCAAGCCCAGAAATCTGTGAATCCTAGACCATGTTCCAAATCACAAAAATCTTCATTAGTTTTGAGTCATTTCAAGTAAAAGTAACGGCATCTGCATCAATTAGCTTGTGCCAGTTTCGTTTTTTCCCCATATACTCTTGTTAACATTTTGACAAGAAGGAACTATGAATTTACCATCTCCAACTCAAACCTATGGCAAAATTGCTTCTTCCTGTTTTCAGATAAACACTGCATCTAGATAAACATGAAACATCATAATTTGCATTAAGTTCTAAAGTTATAAGAAAAAAAAAATTTAAAAAGAAAATTCAACAGCTTTCAGAAGAGTAATTATTAGCGTTTAAATACATACTTAGAATATCCTTTCTTTGGTTTAGCCTAAGTATACGGAAAAGGCCAGAAAAGTATCTGAATAGAATTGAAAAGTATGAATTGTAAACTTGATTTTCTTGCAAGCTTTAAGTTGTGAATTAGAAGAAAATAAAAACAAAAACCAAGATGCAACGTGCACGATAGAAACAATTGAATAAACCCTGACTGTCAAAAAAAAAGCTGTGTAACCTTCTGGGAAGCCTTCATTGCACAGGTGTTAGTGTCAGCTAGAAAACCAACAGACCTGTGTTCACTGGAAATTTGTCTCCAGTAACTAAAGGCAACTTATCCTTGCAGAATGAACATATTTCTTCATAACATCCACGATCAATTCTATTCTAACAGGGTACAATTTCTTTTTATTATTCATGTTTTGAAATTACTGAAACATGTATAAAGAGTAGAAAAATCTGGGGATTAATTAACATAAGAATATTTTCCAATTTAAAATTAAAGCATCAAACAGCACATCAAATGTCTGGGATATAATCACTATGTTTATACGTTAATGTATCCATCAGAAATGATATAGTTATATATAATATTAAATAAAAGTTTTAGCTTATAATTATTATTTAGGGATCATGCAGTGCAAATACCTTTAAATCCAGTACTATAATTTGCTCTATCTGAAGGTGAGGTTAAACTTGCTCAGCAGTATAGCCTGCTTACCCTGTGCTGTTTCAGTATGTAATTCCTTATCTCATTCTCTTCACTCTCAGAACATGAGCAGCAGTAGCAATAAAACTCTGCATGTGTATGCCAGTAGAAGGTTTTTATTGCTGTTTCTATTCTTGTTTCCCATGAGAGGAAGTAAAAAAAAAAAAAAAGAATGGAAAATCTTGGATTTTAAGAGGGATTTCTGCTTCAGAAGGGAGACAGGGGTTACACTGCTTTTAAAGAACTTACTTTTGTTTGTTCCTGCTTCTCCAATTTGAACTCCCCTAATTTTTAACAAGCAGATCTATAGTAATATTCTAAATATTATGAGCCACCTCCTTTCATGATCTGTAGGCCATCAGATACTCCCAGGAATGCCTGCCTCCATGCTGACTATGCACAGTAAGTCCAGCTGCTCGAGATCTTCCATCTGCTGAGGTTCTGATACCTGACCCTGCTCTAATTCTCCCATGCCTGAGATGCTGTCAGGTAAAATGGCATGCCTTTCCCCAGATCCATTTTCTTCCTCTCCTCACAGGTATAGAGCAAAGCATATGCAAATATATTCATCAAATATGTTTTTGGAGAAATTTCCTATGTAGGACATGAAATAGATTATATATGGTTATATGAGATTCAAATCAGCAAGACGTTCACAGGAGAGTGTGTCAGTAAAGAAACACCAAAAACAAAGTGTGTCTTAGAACTTTTAGATGAATAAATTTTAGTCAACCAAAAATACATGCCCTCCAGCAAATATACAATAATTTTTTTTGTGCTGAAAGTAAATATCTGCAGTCTTTCAAACAAAAAATAAGGCAGTGTTTTTTATGGGTTTTACTTGTTGTGGGTTTTGGCTTGTTTTGTTTGGTTGGTTTTTTTTACAGGTACTGATGCTACTTTTAGTTCCTTCTGTTTATAACCTTTATTTTATTTAGAAATAATTGTGCCTTCTCTATTCCCTGTAGTAAATTAGGAGTTAAAAAGATCTATCTTGCAAGTGCTAAAAATCAAGCCTCACCCCTCCCAACCATATCTCACCTCTCTCAATACAGTGCTTGAGATGCTAAAGGATGAAATGCCTGACGGGGTAAGACTAAATCATAGTTTAATTGGTATGAATGCTGTTTGTGCAGCAACTCTGACATTAAAAAAATAAATTAATAAAAAGGAAGGTAAAGTTACTCAAAATTAAAATGGGATGTTGTGGTTAACTAGGGAAAATATTTTTTATTTCTGTTTTTATTGCCTTAAATGGCTGCAGGTCATGACCTGACATCTATTTGGCAAGATATTCGGATAAAGTCACATGGTTCACCAGGAGTAATTTCATAAGTAATTTCATACATTGTTCATCCAGCTAAAGGAACAGTCTTCTACTTCTTCAGTTGTTATTTTCAGTGAAATACATTTTTGTTAACTTGGAGAAGAAAAAAAAATCATGAGAAGATTTTCTTGATTCTGGATCACACAATGGTACATTGAACTATTTAACTGTGGGGACTGCTGATCCAGTAGGATAATAGTAACTAGAAATGTTTTAATGTGCTTTATCTTGAAGGTAAAATCATCATACCTGAATGCATTTATAAGACAACAAGCAATAAAAATTGAAATAATTTCTGCTATGGCCCTTGAAACTATTTAGGAAATAGTTAGATAGTCTCTGAGAAGTTGGGTGAAAGGGAAAAAAATAAGATTATTTTGTCAAAGGCTCCATTTCAGTAAGGAAAAAAAAAAATCAGTCAAACAAGAACGTTTTGTTTGGTCTTTGATCTAAAACTTCCATATCTTTATTCATGCATGAGAAAAGTCGGTAGAACTGTTCAGTTTAGGAAAAATTCCCTTCATCTAACCTGATAAACTTTCAGTAATACTTTCTCTTCTACAGTACGCAATCCTGGTGCACAATGACAAGAGAAAAGGAAGGATTTAGTAACCAGAATTTCAATAGCTTGCTTTGTGCACCACAGTTCACAGAACATCTCGGTACAAATCATCAGGGAATCGAAATAATCACCAATGAAAAGGACACTACTTCCCATCTCATTTCTATCAGCAGCTATTCAAGGACAACTGTAATAATGGAAAAGTATATCATGAACTTTGCAATAGCATAGAGGCTACACCATCTTAAAGTACCATCTTCAAAAATTATTTGTCGTAACAGACGCTGATGGTCTGATGACCCATTTAGTCTCAAAGGCAGAGCCAAATGAGGTGGCACGGTGCGGGTTAGTGGTGATGTTGCAATCTCAAACCAGCATTGCTGCTTTTCAGTCACGAAATGTGGGTTAATTGCACCAAGCCAGGCTAAAGTCTGTGGGAGGAAAGCTTCTACTCCCAGACAAATCCAGTGTTGGACTTCTTGCTGTGCAGTATCTTCCTAGGGGCAATAAAAATTCCACATGATCCTTTGAGTAACTGAGAGGTGTATTTCCACACACTAAAAACAGTTAAGGCAAAACTGCTTGCTGGCTGTCCCTAGAGGCTAGACACAGTAAACTAAGTTAATTTCTAGAAGCACTCTGCAGGGAGAATATGCAGACAGATAATATAAACAGCTTGATTTTAAAAATATTAGGTTTTTTTCTTGTGGCTAGGAGAAGTGACTGAATTATGAAAAAATAGTTTAGCAATAAGTGTCCTCTGAAGTAAGTATCAGATGTTAGATTTCACAATATAGTATCATCTACTTTTTGTCTGTAACATTACTACACTAGACTATTAAAAGGTCTGACAAGCCATGGCTTTCTTCTCAAGATAATAAATGCTCTTAATAATATTAATATGGTGTGCAAAAGACATATTAAATCAGAAACAAAATTTCCAATACACGTGCTGAAGACTAACTTTCTGAAAAACTTGTGCTGTACAAATTAGACTATACATACTGTTTATCAATGATTCAAATACAAAGATGTCATTATTTCCTTGTAATCTATTGACTACTGAAGTGGAAGGAGGGGAGAAATAAACAGTTTATGGCAACATTTCAGCTATGTCTCTGTATATGGAGGCAAATGAAGTGAAAGAAAAAGATGATAGTTAAAGACTGTGTAACAACTTTGCCAAGTTTTTTTTTAATGTTTATACTGAAGTAGAATTACAATAGGAGGAGATGGATTAAATTTACTTCTGTACTAGACCAAATCTGTGCTTGTCTTTTTAATTTGTTCAATGGCTTGACATTTGCAACGTTTAAATTGATTTTTTTTTTCCTTCTCTCAAAAGGACAAATTTAAAAGACCAAACAAAACAAACCCTAAAAATATTTATGTAATTTAAATTCTTAAATATTTAATGATAAATTAAAGTAACAACACTGTGTTTCAGATTATATGTAACCTAAGTGCAACATCAAATCTTTTTAAAAAGGGAAACTATAGGCCAAAAACATTTAATTTTTTAATTTTTTTACTCTGTCAGCTATTTATCAAAAATTAATATTTCCATGTATTTGTAATATAAAAACATTATTCAGATGAAGGATTTTAGTTCTTTTTGCTTTTTCATTGAGACTTCATTGCTTACAAAGCCTGCAAATTTTATCCATCATATAAAATGCCTCAATAGATTTGCTTGCTAAGGGTTCAGTGTTTGAGCTGATGAAGGAAAAAAAATCAGAAAACACTAATAAGTTTTGTGGCAGTATTTATTTATTCTTCATGCTTACAGATTTTTAAAACTCTCTTACTAAAATCTTCCCCTCTCAAAGTTCACAGGCTCTTCCCCTTAATCAAAACTACTGCCAGCATCTGTTAGCCCTGGCCACAGGAATGAAACTAGTCTTCAGCTAACGAAATGTTGGTCAGGTTCAATAAACAGAAAAGGAACAGGGTAAAAGTAACTGCCTCTTTCTAATTTTTCACCATGGCTGGAGCTGATAAAGAAAAATGATGGACTTTAAAGAGTTTGAGCAAAAGAGACCTAGAGGAAATGAGAACTTAGGGGCAAAACGACATGTTATTACTAACAATAGAAATTAAGGAAGTAGAAAGAAATATGATAAGAGACAGAAAAAAAGGAAAACCTCTATTAGAGAAGAAAAATAAACAACGGATGGGACAGAAGCCTGTGAGAGAAACCGAAGTAATGAAGCAGTAAAGAGCAAGTGATGCTCAGTAAGATGGCTGTGAAGCATACTGGGTACTCATCCATGGTACTGTGACCTTTCAGCTCAACTAATATCATGCCATGTGCCTTCATAAAAATCGTTAAGTCCCCACCACTCACACCTCCAATAAAAGACAGAAGAAATAAACAAATTCCAAAATTAAATAATAAATTTCAATTTCTACTAATTTAATTGTGCTTTTTGGTTGTATGTTTAAGCTCTGTTTGAAGCAGTGCAGTAATGCAGAATTGTGATTATGCTCCAGCCTGAATTTCTTTTTTTATTTAGTCAAACAAAATTGTTAGACGAGAGCCCATAATCCTTTCTTCATTCATTTCCTACTCTTCTACTGTAAGATTTCTTTCATCTATTTTCTATGTATTTATTTTAGTCCAATATTCAGGTGAAGAATGAACTAAAGCAAGGATTCAAAATGAAGTTTGCAATCTAGCACAGAAATACATGCAAAGTTTTCAGTATCAAACATAAATTGTAAGGGATATGGAAGGTATCAGTACACAATATTGCAAATAAATTTTAGTAGAAGTAGCACTTTTATTTGCTATATAGTTCTAAATATTAGAAATATGAAACATAACAATTTCCAATTTCTAAATATAAGCTGCAGTTATCTCTACAATTACAGAACTATAAAGATAACAAGAGTTTTTTTCTCCAAAATAACATTCCTCTCATAATTCATACTGTCCAGTAGCATGACAAGCATACATATAAAGCATATGTAAAGATGCTTAATGGTAAAATACTGCTTCTACAAACAAATCACCTAGATGGAATCTCACTACAACCTTTTCTTGCATTAATATTTTGTATGGATCCAAACCAAACTACATTTATTCATACAGCTAGTCCTGTGAAGGTTTACAAGATAACCTGCTATGATTGCAGAACCAGGACTTATTTTTTTATTGTCAAAAAAAAAAGAACCAAAATAAACCATCATAAACTCTGTAGAAATCTAAGCACATATTTAAACCATCCTAAAATATAATAGTAAGAAAATAATGTTAGGACATTTTGCAGTATAATTGCATCTACCACATATGTATGTATGTATGCACCTTTCTGTTCTCATGACTCTCTTACAACTGTACTGCTAGTGACTGAATTCAGCTACCAGTACTTGTTCTGGTTGTGTTCGTTGTTAGAATAAGATTCTGTATTTCTGAAACCTCATATGTATAATTCCCCTCAAAACAGTGAAATATCTTCAAAAAGTGTCTCAGAATACATCCTTTTCAATGAAAAAAGTAATTAAATAAGAAAATCATACAAATTAAGCTATTCTTGAAACAATCTTTGTCTTTTAAAGAAAACTGAAAATGGTACAAAATTTTTGCAATCCTATGGAAAATATGACAATGAAAATAATAATAATAAAAAAAACCCTCATGAAAAAGACAAATTATAAGATTGCAAGCCACTATAAGATACTAACCTTACTTTTTATTTTAACAGGGTAGATTGTGGTTTTGTAGAGTTTTGTTGATTTTTAGTGGTTTGTTTCTGGGATTTTTTTTTTAGTCGGGGCTAGTTAGGGGCTAGGGTGGTATATTTTAAAAAACTATTTTTCTCTTTTCAAATTATAGTTTATCTGCCACAACTCTTAACAGTATTTTATTAATTAATTACTGATTTAATGCATTTAGATATCTTTCTATAAAGGTAATGCTTCATAAGGGCTGCTACTTTGGAAGACTTACACCTGTGACATCAAATATTTTGGCCATATCTGAGCAGTTAGAAGTTGCTAGAAAACATCATAAACCTAAGGAACATGACAATGCTTTAGCAAACATGGAGAATAAGCTCAGTCTTTGTGTTTGATGAGTCAAAGGCCATCTTTCTGAATCAAACAAATAAAATAATACAGATCCATGCAGTATTTGTGTGAGCCTTTAATAGGCACTGACCATATCAAGCTGATACTTCAGAGCTTTGATAAATATCCATTTTCAAGCACAGGAAAAGTGGAATTGAAATAGCCTTTTTTCTTCACATAACATGGGAAAATTAGGTTAGAGGTTAGTTTTGCAGTCAAAAAAATCAAAACCCAAACCAAATGGCCACAAAGGTTCAGATTTGTGGCTAGATCAAAGAACAAACACTGATACTACAAGTATCTACACAATCCCTGCCTTACAAGCAGTCAGAGGTGAACATGACATACAGATTTTTTTCAGGTTTCTGCCATAGAAACTGTGTCACAAGGATATTTGGGAAAATATGATTAGGCAGCTGACTCATCCCTAGCCTTAGGTATGAGGCTTGCTCCCTTGCCCTGTGAGGCAAGATGTGAGGAATTACTGAACATGAATCGGTGGACGGTCACATGGCTTAGTGGTACTTGGCAGCATTAGGCTTGTGGTTGGACTCATTGACCTTAAAGATCTTTTCAAACCTAAAGGATTCTGTGATTCTAAAAAGCAGCCAGAGGTAGCTGTTAGCATCACGAGGAAAAGCTGAATATCATGGGTGGGTAAGGGGGAGTTACTTGAAAAGTGACTCAGTTTTGTACGTAGTTGAGGGGGAACACTGGGAAATGTTCTGGAGAGCAAAATTTTTTAAAGCAAGTAACCTAGGCAACCATACCAGTAATAACACACAAGGATGAGACTGCCAACATAACCGTATCAAAAATACTTCATTTTCTACAGATAAGCAAACCTGGGACAAACCACAATTTCAGACTCATCATAGAATAGTTACCTTCAAATATCAAATATTTATGCCCCTTCTGCCATGTGCAGAGACATCTTTCACTTGATCAAGTTGCCCAAAGCCTCATCCAGCCTTATCTGAAACAGTGCCAGAGATGAGGCATCCACAGTTTCTCTGGGCAACTTGTTCCTGTGTCTCACCACCGTAACCATGAAGAACCTTATACCTAATTTTAACCTACTCTCTTTGAGTTTAAAACCATTAATCTTTTTTCTATCTCTTCAGGTCCTGGAAAAACTGCTCTCTTTATCTTTCTTATAAGCCCCCTTTATATATTGAAAGACTGAAATAAGGTCTTTCAGAGCCTTCTTTTCTCCAGGCTTAACTCTAACTCTCTCATCCTTTTCACATAGACTTGTTCCAGCCTTCTGATTATTTTCATGGCCCTGCTTGGGACTCACTATAACAGGTCCAGGATTTTCTTGCACTAGGGAACCCAGAGCTGGATGTAGTACTCCACGTGGAGACTCAGTAGAGCAGACAAGAGGGACAGAATTATCTCACTTGATCTGCTGGCCACACTTCTTTTTATGTAGCCCAAGACAGGGTTGAATTTCTGGGCTGGAAGCACATTTGTTCTTTCAGCATGTTATATGTTTCAAACTTCTGCATCTTCCTAAGAGATGATAAAATAATTTTCTACTATTGACAGTCTCCTGAAGAGCAGGCAATTGGTTCTCTAGAATGGATACCAGTGGGATGGTGAGGAATTAAATCTTATCCATGCCAAACTTGACCAATCATGATGCCAGAAAAGCTTCAGCATTACTATTTGGAGAAAGTAGATAGGTTAGCATAAAGTTGCTGTAGTTAAATTTATATTTACCATAAAGAAAAGGAAAATTAACCAAGAGAAGACTCCTGTAGAATTTCAGTACAAAACGAAAACTGAGTTCTCTGAAGGATCCTTCTGGTGCTGCTAAAGATGAGTCTTGAATACCAAAGGAAAAGACTTGATCTGCAAGTTAGCTAAGATATTAAAAATAAAGAGATTATTATTAATCAGAAACCTAATCAGAACAAAAAGACTAAGAATTTAGGAAGGAAAAAGGAGCAGGAATGAGAAGAAAGTTGTGGAATTCCTGCAAACAAGAGTCTCAGAACTCTGCATTATGGTCTTCTCTGTCTGTGGCAGGAAAATTCACAAAAGGGAATAGCTGTAGGTGCAGATATTAGATACAGTAATGGCATGCAAACCTTTTTGCAAAGGCAAAGTCATGAACAAGTAAACAAATAAATGACATAGGATATACGACTAAAAGTTATTTCCTAAATATTAGTTCAACCCATCCACAAATAACTAAGTAAGTTAGTTTAAGTCTTGAGTTAGTTATCTGCTATTAATTTAGTAAAGTTGAGTCAAGATAATCGGAATCTTTTTTCTTTTTTGCATTTAAATTCAAATTTATGCTAATACTGAGGATGTCATATACAAGAAAGCAGTAGCACTTTTGGCCTGAGCACTAAACAAAATTTTTTCTGCTAGTTTCTGATAAAGAAATTCATATTAAAACCTGAAACTAAAACTAAACACTTAATAGTCATGAAGGCTGGAGAAAGAAATTGCAAATAAACATGTGAGGAAATTCATGCTTAACTTATGCAACTTATGTCACTTGCAACATAAGTCAGTAGTCTTAGAGAGACTTAGAAAATAGGTAGAACAGTTTTTGCATTCAAGAAATCATGTAGAGCAGATGAAATTTTACTACTATTGTCCACATAGACTGTAAAAATGCTTTAAAAAGTGACACTCAAAGAAATATGGAAAATCAGGAAGTCTGAGACACAAAATCCCAAAAAATAAGAAAAGTGGACAATCTCTTGCAAGTGTGTACCCCATAATGTGGAACATATGTGATAGAGTCTCTTAAAAGACTTACTGAATCAAGTAAGCCTTATGAAAAATCTAGGAAGTAGTCCAAGCTAGAGGAAAGCAAGAGTCCAAATGTTTTTCCGGATCTGTGTGGGATGAATCTTTTAATTCTATGTTAAGATCCAAACCCAAACAGCAACCAGAGGTGTCTAGACACTGATTGCTTCCTAAACGCTTGTTTATAAATAAATAAAAAAATCAACAAATAAAAGCAAAACTAATGAGCAGTAATACATAGAAGAAAGTAATAAACTTAACGCCTTAATGACTATCTCACAGTTCCTTGTCACTGCACAAATTACTAAAATGCTTTCTAAGTAGTTGAAGAAGAAACTCTACTGGGTTTGCCTGATTTCTTAAGGAAAGGAGAACTGTTTTGTCATCATTTTATATCCCTGGGCAGTGAATATACCTTCACCAAATTTTCTGACAACCCCAAGGCGTGTGGTGCAGTTAACACGCTGGAGGGAAGGAATGTCACCCAGAGGGACCTTGAGAGGTGGGTTTGTGCAAACCACAGGAAGTTCAACCAAGTCAAGTGCAAGATCCTTTACCTGTGTCAGGGCAATCCCAAGCACAAATACAGGCTAGGAAAATAATGGATTGAACCCTGGGGAGAAAGACTTGGTGGTTTTGGTGGATGGAGAGATCAACGTGAGACAGAAACTTATGTTTGCAGCCCTGAAAGACAACTTGGTCTGCATCAAAAACAGCATGACCAGCAGTTTGAGGGAGGTCTCAGCCCCTCTACTCTGCTCTCATGAAACCCTGCCTGGAGTCCTTTGTCCAGCTCTGTGGCCTCCAGCTTAAGGACATGGACCTATTGGAACAAGTCCAGAGGAAGGCCATGAAGACGATCAGAGGGCTTGAGCATTTTTCCTGTGAAGACAAGTTGAGAGAGCTGGGGTTGTCCAGCCTGGAAAAGAGAAGGCTCTGTGGAGACCTCATAGTAGCTTCCCAGTAACTAAAGGGGGCCTGCAAGACAATGGGAATGGTACTTTTTATAAGGGCATGTAGTGATAGGATAAGGGGCAATGGCTTTAAACTGAAAAATGGTAGGTTTAGTTTACATATTAGGAAGCAGTTCTGTACTGTGAGGTTGGTAAGGCACTGAAACAAGTCTCCCAGAGAACTTGTGGATGCACCATCCCCAGCCTTGAACAGAACAAGCTGGATGGGGCTTTGAGCAACCTTGTTGAAAGCATCCCTGGAACTTGGAAAATAGCCATGTTTTGCAGAGATTTTTCCCAAAGAGGCCTCACTGTAGTTTTGGGAGTTTTAATTAATGCAGTCTTTTTAAGTTTTTAATTTCTTTCTTTACTTCTTATTTTTTTTTTTCAGATGTGCTATCACTTATAAGACATGGTGAGAAATTATGATATTTAAAATTAGAAGATAACAATTAAATTGTTATAAATAAATATGTTTCTATATGAATGCATTTCTAAATTTTTTTTAACCTTTGGAAGCCCGACACACTATTTCAAATATTTTCTATAACTCCTTATAATTTTTGCACACTTTATAAATCAATTGCATGTGATAAAGAGGTAACTGTAATACTATATTTATTTGTTTAACATTCAGGCACAATCTTCTGTTGCTCTATTTTATGCAGTTTTTTTTCACATTAGGGTCTGAAACAATTCTCACCGAAACAGAATCTAAGTGATTTATTTTATTTTTTTGTTGTTTTTGTTTTGAACAGACTCAAAGGTTAGACCAACAAGTGAAAAAGAAAGGAGAATCTCTTTGCCCACAGTGAGGCTGCCAAGTATGACCAACCATTACGGGAGATGATCATCAAAAAACTAATCCTCTTGGGTATGGTATGCAGAAGAGGAACATCCTGAGTTGACAGAAGACATACAATCTACATATTCTGTGAAAAACCCCTCAGTTTTGCTTCATAGCCACCTTCCTGTCTTAGGGTTGAATATGGGTTCTATGGCTTTTGAATGTTCGTGCTTAGAAAGTATGGGAAGAAATGGAAAAGGAGTGCAGTGCCTGGGAACCTGTAACTGAGGCTGAACAGAAAATAACTTTATGCATGAAGAGTATGATTTAAGAGTATTTCATACACATTCCTGAAGGCTTATAATCTAAATCAGCCAAAAGCTAGTGAGTGTAGTCATACATTTTATTTTAAAGGTGAGCAAAAACGTGTACGGTAACTATAAGATCATAAACCCAGTGTCTGAGGGAGTTATCTAAGAAACCTAAATATACTCAGAAAGTCTACTAGGCATCACTTTCAACAGGCTGAACCTTACAGTAGATTCTGCTTCATTTTGCATCTCATGAATGTACAGTAATAACATGGTTTGATAGATTTAATAAAGAAAGAAATAATATTCAGGTACCTGTTGATTAAATAATGAACTCTTCAATGATCTGAAAAATAACAAAGAAATATACATAGTGAAGAAACAAATTTAGATTACCTAACAGCCTAAAGGAACAGTGCAGATAAGTGGTGGAAAAAAACAACAACAACAACAACAAAATTCTAAACAACAATAAGTTCAAAACACAAAGCAAAATGCAACAAATATTTCAGAGATAAAAAGTAGCTTTTAAAAATATATATCACTATTAATTGAAAGTTGAATTGCTGATATGTTTTATTTCTGATCCATCAAAGAAACAGTGTTCAGTTTCCATTTTTCATCTACATTAAGAGCTCAAAGTATGGTAGATACATAATGCAATTCATAACAGTACAATGTTATGATCTTACAAGCTAGAGTTTGCTGAAATTAAATGGAAGTTCTACAGTTTTTTTGGCAAGTTTGATTTTTGCCATTCATAAAAATGTTTGAAGCAATCTCTTCTTAGTGGAAAATGGTCAAGAGATCTTCGAAAAGGGCAAACAAAATTATTATCTTTAAAACGAAAGACACAAAAGCAAATGATTACATATCAGTCATCTTCAATTTAATATTACCAATAATCAATATCTCACCTTTTTTGAATATCTAGAAAATAATGGACAGTGTGGCAAAACCAATTTCCTAAAAGAAAAATAATTATGTTGAACCAGCATATTTTTATTCTATAACAGATTCAAATATAGCAGGCCATTTCGATGACGAAAAACAGTAATAGGTCCCTCATCTGTTTCTTTGATAATGTCTCACATAATATTTCTGTGGAAAGAGTGGGTAAGAATAGTGACATAATACTGATGGAAATATTTTGACATGAATATAAAGCGTTGTCTTCATTATTTCTAACAATTGCCTTAGAATTATTTCATAGGGTCATTTAGGTTGGAAAAGACCCCTAAGATCATCGAGTCCAGCCATTATTTTCTCAATATAGTTTGCTACCAAAAGGGAAGAATGGTGCAAAGAGGAGGTCTACAAGTAGTTTCTCCTAAGTGATGGATCAGTGAGTAGCTTTATTAAACTTGCAGATGGTATAGAGCTAAGAGGGACTGCAAAAGTATTAAAGGGCTGGATTTGATCTTAGAATGGTCTTGATAAACTAGAGGAATGACTTAGACTAAACTAGAAAAAATAAAGAAGCTCTGTATAGACAAGGACATTTTCTGAGAGCGTTGCAATTTTGAATGCAATGCTAGGAACAACTCATTAGGAAATGTCTTTGTAGAAAAGCAAGCAACCGACAGTATAATCATGAACGAGGGAATAATACTTTTCTTATAGGAGCAAATTGCATGGAAGGTCTTTTACTAAGAACGAATAAATTTTCTCATATATTTTATACGTGTCAAGAGAGGTAAATTTTGGAAAGACTAGAGGAGAATGATCAGAGGTTTAGAAAACAATATCTTTTAGAAGATTGAGGCAAATGTGTAGTTTAACATGAAGAAAAGTAAAACTACAGAAAAGTATGAACTACAGTTTAGGTATGTAAAACAACATCAAAAGAAGAAAGGAAAAAAAGATATCTATTTCATACTGGACAGGGCAAGTAGTATTAAATTAAATAAGAGATTTAGTTTGACTCCATAAGAAATGAATGTAGAGATAGCAAAGCTCTAAGGTAAATTGCCTATGGAGGTTGCAATATCTATAATCAATGCTTTTCAAAAGTGTCTTGGAAAAATTTTGGATGAAACGGTGTACTTGATACTACCCTAGATCAGGGATTGCACAACACAACTTATCAAGCCCTTCCAGTCCTGTATTCTAAGTCTAAAACGACCACTGTGGGTCTTTAAAGGCAATTTTAGTTATATGCTCTTGCTCTGCTTAACAGAACCAATGGATAACTTAATACATCCCTCTGACATTGTCTGAGAGCGTAATATGCACTTGCAAAATTAGAAACATTTGCACGTTAATACAATAAATTTCTTCGCCAACAACATACGGTATTGATTATTTGTGTACTGCATGTTGTCTTTCTAAAATCTATTGAACCTCTTTGTTCAAAGTTTCTCTAAAAACTTTTTGGTGTGTTTTATCTAATTATCTAATAAATTATTACAACAAGGGAGCTCATTAAATGTAGAGTAAGGAAGAAGGAAAAGGTGTTGCTAGAACTTAATTAGCAAGATACAAAGATACCAATTAACACCTATAGCTCAAGAAAAGGAAAAACTTTTTCATGCAGCATACTAAAAAAATACATTCACAGCTGGTTACACATATTTAAGTGGCCTGCAACTAATTTTAGTGCTAGTGTTGATATTAACTAAAAAAGATCATGTAAAGGAAAAAACAACTTCCCCAGGGTAACAACCAAGATTCTTTTTATTGGTATGAATACCAACTATTTAGCTATTCAGATTAATGAGAGAGTAATTAGGAAAAAATTGTGCTACAGAAATGGCTAAGGATGATATCATCTTTTTTCTACCAGATGTACCACACTAATACATGCCAATAATAATTTAAATACACAGTTTGCAATTAACACCTCTGACAAGCTAGAAAACAATTATTTTCTTTTAAGATAATAAACTGACTGCTAGGAATAAGATCCTTCTTAAATATAGATCCTTCTTCTTTTACTTTTGTTTTGAGTGATGTTATCATGGGATCTAAAGGTCATTGAATTTTAAGTAACAGAGGGAACCATCTAGCTCTATAGATTCAAAAGTATGCAGAACCATATATAACCTGCAAAGGAAATGGTGATTATTTTTCACATGCTTTCCAATCTCTTAGAAATCATTATTTCTGGAATGAATAGACAGTCTTAAGTGTCTCCATATAAGAGTCCAAACTAAAGCAAGAAAACTTTAGGATGTACAAAAACCTGCAAATAGATAGCCAGCAAGCAACACTGTCTTCAGAGTGTAAATGAAATGCAATATTTGTACATAGCTGAAGCATGGAGGCCTGCAGGCCATTTTATTATATCCATAAAGGATTTGGAACAAACCCATCTCTGAAGGAAAAAAGAATCAACAAACACTTTTTTTGAGCACTGCAAAAGGCTTGCTTTTTCTTTTCAGGTGTGGCAGCATGTGCACATTTAAGAAATAAATAGTATTTTTCTATGGAAGAACTAGGGCAATCTCTATGCTTTCTGTTGAAACGGAATACAAGTAATACCAGGCATAAAATTCATAGAATGGACAGAGAAGTCTAGATTACCTGAACTAATAACTGTCTCGCTTAGGAACTAGAATCTTAGTATGCTTCACCATTCAAGAGCTGTCTCCATAAATAGCAAAACGAGAGACAGTGTTCCAAAGTGAGTGCCTAAGTGCTGGGATATACAAAGTACAGAGGCTAAGAGGCCACATTTACTTGCTCATTTGTGAACTCAAACAGTGGATGCATTATTTTCTTAGTGTGTTGCAGGGTTTCTTTGAAGGGTTTCTTTTCAGTGCAAATTTAGTTTGCACTTGAAATCATACAATACACACTTCAGCTGTGCTGCTGGTTTTCTCAAAGCAGTTTCCCTCCTGGTGAAGCAGAAGCAAAGACATCCAACAGGGAGCCATCTGTAGATCTCTCCTTGCAAATTGAATGCAAGGTCCTCCAGCAGTTAGCGCTCTATAGATGTGCAGTTTATGCCTAGAACCCACAGCTGTCATTAACTTCATTGAATTAACTGTGAAAACACAATATGGATGTGTACTTCAAGAACCACAAAGAATCACAGAAAAATAAATGATGGTCCTTCCTTTTACATGCACCAATACTCCATGATGTAGATGCATCTGACACCAGATCAGCTCTGACATATTAAGAAATAGGCAATTTTGGATGTGTACTACCTGATAGACTTTTATTACTATGGCTCCAAAAATTAGTTTTTAACTATTAATTTAACATATGGTTTCTTTCTATTTAGCCAAGACAAAACACTACCTCATCAGACATTTTTAATCATGCAGTCTTAAACTTGGCTAAGTAAGTTTATCACAGTTTATTACAACTGTTTAAACCCAGACATAGGATTCACATGCCTGACTATTGCCACCTGATGATATTTCTGAGGCTGTGCTGTATCCTGCTGGTACTCTAATGGCTGCTTCAGAAGAGTATGAGTCTTGTGTCACATTGGCCATTCCTGCCAGCCCGGGCAACCTAAACTGACACCAAGTGTGTCAATTCAAGCATCTTAATTCCTTATTAGTGTTCTTGACTTAAAGGGGGATGAGAGAGGAGGCTTGCCCCTATGGAAAATTTTATAGCAAACTTAATTCACAAGGACTAGCCTGGGATTCTCAGACAACACACAACTTAGTACTTTCTTTTTAAATGAAAGAAAAGGAATAGTTTATTTTTAAAGACCAGTCCTGCATTTAAAATTTCATGAAGCCCAGAGAATTCAAAATTCACATTTCCCACCTCTCAGGAGAATGTTGTTTGCATCAAGCATCTACACCACATTCTTGTCTGCTTCATCTGGTTGCCTCCCTCTGTTTTCCTGAACAAATGCTTTTATGCTTGCAATAAAATTGAAAAGCACAGAGGGATGGAAACGTATTTCTCCGTGTGTTTCTGAGAAATTAGAGGAAAACGATAAATAAACCTTAAAAAAGGAGTATGCTTTACACCACCGTGAATTGTTATAATATAATTTAGTAGCACATTGATGAACAATTTTGAGAGTAACTTAACAAACATCAAATTATTATTCTGACAATACAAATAAAAGATGAATTTCACTTTTTGCTGAAAGTGTGACTGTTAATTTGAATTTCTATGAGATTTGGTGTTGAAGAATACATCTGGCACAAGTTGCTTGGTTAGCCAGCAAGAGATGCAGACTGGGCTCTAGGTGGGAGTCTAGAGAGACAAGAGGCCGTGAACTGCCAATCCTTTGGTTAACAAAGGACACGAAGACTAGTGGCACCAGCCAGATGAATGGACACTGAGAGACACATCAGGAGTGAAAGACTAGGGAAGAAGTGCAAGACTGGTATGCAGGCAAACTGTGAGGGTATAAAACCCCAGGGGTTCTCTTGTCCTCCTTGAAGGTCCAACTTGGGCTGTTTCGGTGTTTATGCACCGTGAATAAACGTCTTTATGGAACGAGATATCTGAGACTCTTCTATGGCAAACCTGGGCTCGAACTGTTGAGGAAACCTGGTCTAACTGTGTGAGAGTGTGATATGTGGGAAGTCAAACAGGGCTCCCATCACTCCCTGGAGCCATCTGTTCTGAAGAGGCTTCAATCCCAACAGCAGAAGTCTCTGGCCTTGGGAGTGTGACTGCCAGAGAATGTCGTAAATGGTCAGACTGGGAAGTTTCCTTAGATGAGTGTGCCTCAAAGAGATAGATATGAAGGAGAGTATTCAAAATGGAATTGCAACCAATTAAGCAATTCCAGCTGTTCTTGAGTCAGCTTATATAATTCGCTCATAGTGGGTATTCTTTCAGCTTTAGGTCACGGCAGAAAGTTTCATGATTGAATGACTCCTGATTTTTCAGAATAAGCTAAGCTAATTGCAGATCATATACTCTTACAAAATTACAAAGGACAGGATATGTCTTTATTGTGAGGGTGGTGATGTCAACTTTCTGGCTGGAATAACAGTTGAAAGACTAACAGTGAACAAATATCTTTTTTAAATATGACCCAATCAAGACCTTCTCTCCATGTATGCATTTTTAATGGTAATTACTTCAGCAGTTATTAAAATATTTCAATAAAAATCTGAAAAGAATAAAAGAAGTAATATATTCCTAACTTGACCTAATTGTTTTGAATGTTATTTGAAATCTTCATTCTGAATAATAAAGGCAGATTTATCAGAACTAATTCTAAGAAGGCAACTAAATTTTTAAAAGATCTAATGCAAATTTAGGACATTTTCATCCCAAGAGTATTCTCTACCTATTGTCATCCACTCTTCTTACTGTTCCTTTATAAACCAAATAAAATCCCCTACAGTCTACCTTCTTTACAAACTCTAGCACAGATACTTCTTTATCTTATTCTTCTGTCATCTAGCAACTTTTCCAGTTTTTGGTTTGTTTTTTTTTTTTTTTTTTTTTTAGTGTCTAATTTACTTGAAATTGTTCTCAACAATGTCAATTCAATGGTTGTTTCATGCTTTCTCACATGAAACCCCCATGAAATTTAGTGAGCTGTGGAGATTTTGACAACTGCATCTGCAGCAGCAGCAATTCCTGTAGTGAGTTGCATTAATACCTATTCTCAGAGCCAAATTTTGTTTTGTTTGTTAAATAGCAGTTTAAAGTTTTCCTCTCCCAAAGAGATCAAACCACTAGCTTGATCAAGCCCCTAGGCACTCTATCCACTAGCTAACAAAATATAGATCAAATGATAGCTTACTAAACATGACTCTCTTTTTGTATGATTTTTCTGGCAGCTGTGTTTAGTGATTCATAAGTACAAATATAAATAATGTAGAAGATATTAGAAACTTAATTCTGTGGGCATGAATTTCATTTTCTTATGTAGATTGAAAAGTGCATATTCTTCAAAAGAGTATAAAAAAATGAACAGGCATTTGTTCACCTTCATAAAAATACCAACCCTGTGTGAATTTTCACACTATGTATTCGTTATATCCCTCCAAACAACATATTTCATATAGCATTATTTTCAATAAACTTCATATATAAAATGTTTCTTGATTGCATTCATTATTAAGAGGAGACAAGGATTTCAGTTCTCCATATCTGTCTTTAATTTTACTGTATTGCCATAATTATTTAAAATTAAATTGATGGGGACTTTTTTATTTGAATCATACCCAAAAATAGGAAAAAATCTTAACAGCTTCAGAAAAACAAGATGAAGACTATTCTGTCATTAGTATTGAACACTTAAAAAAATCCCTGACTTTTGTCTTCAGGCAGGAATTTCTGTTGTCTTGCTTATAAAAGCCTTATATGAGAGCAGCCCTTCTCTGAATTTCTGTGAACATTTACACTTTTTTGTCCTGTTGATTGACTCCTTTCTGATTTCTCTTCTTGGGTCCACATATTTTTTTTGAGCGTATAAAGCTATTTTTAGCCCTAAAAGAGAAGACTTCACAATATATTGCTTACTAATTCCTCAGACATTACATGGGACACAAAGAGGGAAAGTCTGTAACCCAAAAGAATATTTCAACTAAAATTATTGGCGAAATTTATTTCACTAAGAGACATGTAAACCTTAATAAAACATAAATTACTTTGTCTAACAGTTGCAAGCACCTTAAGTAGTTTTCAGGGCTCATTTCTTCTAGACATAGTTAACTGGAAGTTTGAAGAATTTTCAACTGCTTGTGGTCTAGACAATATTTTTTTTTTACAAAAACATGGCCCTGACTTGAGATCAAACTTCAGACTCAGGAGATTCAAGGTCAGGACCTGACATTAGTCAAAATTCCATTTCTACTATTGGAACAAGTTTTATTGTAAATGTATTTTTATCTCCCTAAACAGATTTTTTTTTTTCTTTTAACATCGTCATAAGATTGTTAGTAATCATAGGATTATGAAACTATTCTACTTTTTATAGTCCTTTAAAGTCAGTTAAAGAAAAGGACAAAATTCTACTCTCAAAGAAGTTTCTAAGAAATGGTTATTACAGGCTTCAAAACCTATCATCAAAACAGTGATATTAACAATACATTCTGACCAGCATTTCATAAACAGCACACAGATGGTTGCTAAAAATAAAATTTAGTAATAATTTGGAGTACCTATGTCGTGTCTTGAAATAAGCCAAAAGCAATGCTAAAGCTTATTAATTTTTTTAAAGACATTTTTCTTCTTTTTTTTTCTTCCTCCTTAACTAGGAATTTTGTAATACAGTGTTATTACTACCTAACATAATGAAATTAAACTTTGGACAATAATTTGGACTTTTAAAATATCGTTTGACATAGTATATATACTTCTTTATGTCACTGCATGTACCTAAGACCACATTTTCTCCTTTGATCTTTCGGTACTTAAATGGTTACGTGGTCTATAATGTACCATGTCTCTCCTGAATATCTTTAAAGCATGCAAAGAAAAAAATCATATTTTTAAAGCAAAACATCCAAATGCTTTTCTCTTATCAGAAAACCACAACCCAGTTACTTCTTACTATCTGTGTTCACTCTTTCAGTTTCCAGATGCATTTTTTCCTTAGCTCATGATTAGATAAGAAATTGTGCAAGAACCCATACTGTGTTATAGAGCCTCAAAACTTTCTATCCCTATCAGAATCAGCTGCTTTCATCCAACCAACAATAATTCCAGCACATATTTTTATTATCTGCTCTTGAGTTTCAGTTGGCTCAATTCATGATCTGCAAGTGTATGGATGTTCATCCCTGCTGGATGACTGTGGTGTCTCAACTTCAAGGGAACCGCTGAACAGTCTATTAGGACATGGTTGTCTCCTCAGTAACTTCGGGTACTCTTTCTAATTGTCCCAGTCTTGTTGTGTAGGAGACACAGAAGATTCAAATAAATCCCATTTCCTTCTTACTTCAACCTCTTTTTGGAAGTGGGTTATAGTCAGTATACCTATTATTAAAAAGAAAAATAAAACATACTACAAGAATGTCCATTTTCTTCTTTCTTCTCCCTGAGGCTTTAAGCTCTTCCTCTTCAACTCTTGAATTATTTTAAATGATAGTTTGAGAAGCTTGCAAAAAATTGGTCCTATAAAACTAACCTAGCCGGACTAATTTTCTAACAAAACACAAGTTTCCACTCTCTGTTTATACATCATTATCATTGAAATTAAGCCAAAAAGTGATAGCGGTTATTTAGCCTCTCAAAAAAAATTGCTTAAATTCTAGCCATAAATTTTCAATTGCATAACTTAGGTTAATGTGATAGGAAATACAGCAACTGGAATCCATCAATATCTAAATTACTTTTGTAGACAAAGGGAGAATATTTGTTCTTAATGCTACAATGTACTTAATTTTATAATATTGCCTGACCTACTCTTCATTCTGGCCAAGTACTAAAAACTGACTTTTACCATATTGGACTGTATCTATAGGAGATATTTTAGAAAAATCTTGGGTGGTCTAATGCTGCATAAAGCTCAGTGGATGCAATCTCTATTTAAAAGTTTTTAATTAAGAATTTAAGTATTACCAATTTTTAAAAAAAAATCTCCTGGTTGACGTTAAATTTTCCTATTTGATCTGTATGATCTATGTATGACTAATCTCTCTAGCTATGGTATACAAAATCATTAAAAAATCTGGCAAATTTACATATAAAAATGTTGTCTTTAATAGAACATTAAAGATACTCCTTTACATCCTAGTTTCTTCCTCATCCTCTTGTTTTGTGGCTCATAAAAATTATTACAGCCACAGAAGAGTAAGAGAAGACAAAAAGGTCTGAGTTCTACTACAGTCTTATTACTCGGATTTTATATTTGAATAAATTCAATAAGAATTTTCAATATTAGGAAGGATGGTGGTTTTTATTATTTTTGAATGGCTTAGCATCAAAGTGATGACAACAAGAGGAAGAAAATCTGAGTCTTCAGTATTGCTAAACATAGTATTCCTTACATTAAATTATGTTTTCAAAATTGTTAAAAGGATGATTGGCTGATTCAAACCACACCAACACCACCACCACATTGTATACTTTCACTGTTACTTCTAATATAACTGTCATATACTTCTCACTCAATGAAAAATGCAAAGTTTGCACTCAGGAAGGAATAACCTCTTGCAATATTACAGACAGGGACGGACAGACTGAGGGGCAGCTCTGGGGAAAGAGGCTGGTGGTCTTGCTAGACCGCAGAACTGGACATAAGTCAGTAGTGAGGCCTGTCACATAGTTTCAAGGCAGTGATAGATCACACCTAGGTGCTACGTCCATCAAGTTTTGGAAGGACAGGACAAATTTCAGTGATTTCTTCAGAGACCACCAAGTTTGGGGCTGAAGTAAATGCATGGGTCTTGAATGATTAAATCATTGTCTCCTGGATTTACTTACCATGTTACCACGCTCCAACACCACTTAGGTTTCTAAAGACTTCAGAATAATTTGTTTTCTCTAAACCAATTTGTGTCTTGTCAAACTGAGATTGCAGTTTTACAACCACCTGGGGAATAAGTGATCCCCTTCCATAAATAACCGTCATCTGCATAATATATACTAAGATGTCCCTGTAGACTTTAGATATTGTGTATGAATAGAAAGCTATAGATTCAGTTACGAGATTTATGCAAGAGAGACTTCAGTTGATATGTCTAACATTTTCTAACACAAATCTTTTTATAATACTACACGGAAAAATCTGTATAAGTATTGCAGATGTTAAGATAGAAAAGTAAAAGAACGTACAATTGAATGGATATTTAAACAATGGAAACTTATTCTTGGTATCAAGATGTCCAAAGTCAGGAATATGAAAATATTTGTTGTTGGCAAGAGATATAATAGCTGTAGAATAGTAGAACAGCCAGAATTGAAAGGGACCTTACCAGGTCATCTAGTTCCAAGCCCCCTGCTGTGGGCAGGGACATCTTTCACTAGACCAGATTACTCAGAGCTCCATTCAACTTGTCCTTTAACAGTTCCAGGGATGAGGCATCCACAACTTTTCTCTGGGCAGCATCTTCCAGTGCCTTACCACCCTCTCAAGAATATGAAAAGTATGAAAAATGCAATTTTCTAAGGAAATACATGGAGTATATATAACATATATATATATATGTATATAGTGTTGCATACATAGAAAATTCCAGATTTGCTCCTTTAAATCTCTTTAAGGACTAAGGAATTTGGATTTTGTGTTTCTGTTTCCAAACTATATATGCTGGTCTTGGCTGGGATAGAGCTAATTTTTTCACATTAGCTGGTAGAAGACTATGTTTTGGATATGTGCTGAACAGGGGGTTGATAACATAGAGATGTTTTTGTTATTGCTAAGCAGGGCTTGCATAGAGTCAAGGCCTTTTCTGCTTTTCTTTCTGCCCTGCTAGCAGGAGGGGTGGGGGTGAATGGGAGGTTGAGAAGAGATACAGCTGGGACAAACTGACCAAAGGAATATTCCAGATCATATGACATCATGCTCAGTATATAAAGTAGGGGGTGCCATAGATTTGTACAGCCCAGCTGGAGCAGCAGATCTGTCACAAGTTCAAGGTCAACTGGGAGTTCATCATTCTCACAGTCATGGTTCTCCAGCTCAGGGCACTGAGACCCGCTTGATCTGTCATCCATGTTGAAGACTCAGTCAAAGAATTCATTAAATACCTCTGCCTTGTCCATGGCCCTGGTTGTGAGTTGACCAACCTTGTCCTGTAATGGGCCTATGTTATTTTTACTCTGCATATTGACATAAATATATTTGAAAAAAACTCTTTTTATTGTCCCCCACAGGTGAAAGGTGGCCAGCTTCAACTCCTATTGAGCTGTGGCTGCACGAATTTTTAGTTGCAGTGGCAAGCAGCATCTCTGTATTCTTTCCGCATCACCCAACCTTGCTTGCACTGGGCATACACCTCCCTTTTTTGCCTTGTTCCCAAGAGAAGATTTCTGTTTAGCCAAGACATCCTTCTGCCTCACCTGCTTCATTTCTGACCTTTGGGAATTGCCTAGTCCTGTGCCCTTGGGAGAAGATGATCAAAAAGTGACCAGCACTGATGAACCCCAGCACCTGCGAAAACACTTTCCCAGGGGACCATACTTACTAATTCCCTGAGCAGCCTGAAGTCACCTCTCCGCATATCTAGAGCTGAGGTTTTGCTGGCACTTTTCCTTCAGTCAACAGAGATTATAAACTCTATTTCTTTGTGGTTGCTGTGACCAAGACAGCTGCCAATCTCCACTTCACTCACAAGATCCTCTGTGTTGACAATCATCATCTCATCATCAGCATCTTCCCAAGTTGTCTCCCTCAGGACCTGTTCAACTGAAGTTAATGAGAGTGTCTTCAAATGCATCAGTGAGTTCACACTATGACAAATTAACAGTTACACTACCCTTAAAGGTAGGCTAGATTAATTAATCATTCTGAAATCATCTAACATCCTCCCTTACATTTGTTTGAAAGTAACAAACCAAGAAATGAGTAAAAATATTAAGCAAAATAATGTAGAAAATAATTATTTTTTACAAGTCATTTAAATAATAATTTAATAAGAACAAATTGAAATAATTTCAGAAATACTATAAGAAAGACATTTGATAAGCACTCTTGAAAGGCATGGGATAAGAGAACAGTATAGCTGGGAAATAGCAAGGACAGAGAAGTGTAAGACCACTCAGAAAATTTCTGTCAGAAAAGGGAACTAGTATGGAAGAGAATTTAATGTAATATTTTTTTTAAAATACAGTGAGTTCTCTATCTTTTCCCAAAGAAGGAAAAAGTAGCTAAGCACTGACCCTGGTAGTTTGGGATATTTTCAGTTTTCATCTCAATCTTAACTAGAGCCAGAGTACATCTGGATTTCCTCAGATGTGTCCTCCCTTTTCTGTCAAGAAATTTTCTCTGTCTGGGAACTGGAGAAGTTTGTGCCCCCAGCTGGGATGTCCAAAATTTCCAGACATATTCACTATGTATGCAAAGATTAAGTTTGCAGTACAGGCATTAGTGAGCTTGCTGCTTGTGGGAAACATCAATACAGTGGGCACGTGTGATATTGTGGATCTGCACACATGCAGCAAGCCTAGAATGCTCCAAACACATTGTATTTATGACAGAACCTGTGGCAAACAGGAGTTTCTATCCAGGATTTCCAAAACAGAAGTACTTTTAAATAATTTTTGAATAATTTTTGAATTTTTCTCCTGCTTTCTTGACAAAGCCTATCTTGCCATAAGAGTGGATGGCACTGAAAAATCTGAATGAAGTAATCAGAGAAGTTGAAGAGATAAGATCATGATAACCCTAATAAATGGAAACAGCTCGCTGTGATTTATGGACTTGGCTTCAAACAAAAGTTGAACACAAAGTAAAAGCTCTTTAACGTCTATGGTATCACTACACTGCTAATAAGGACATCAGTGTAAATGGATAAATGAGATTTTTTTTTTTTTTTTTTGTTCCTCTGACCTCCAGACAAGCAATATATGTTTCTGAAGAGCAGCTGTTACATCCTCCTTAGGACAATCAGTACATCCTGGTTTCCAAGAGTGAGTTACATGTGGTATACAGTTGTATTGAGGATCTAGAGAGAAGATGCCACTTCCTTTTAGCTGACCAAGATATTTCCCTCATAAAAATATACTTCAGTTTCTTTTATTATTAGCACTTAAGAAATACAGGGGAAAAAATGATCACTTTACACTGCCAGGTAAATTGTGCTAGATTCTAGATTCTGTATGTAACTATTCTATTTATGTGAAATAGAACTAAGACAGATCTGCCCCACAAATTTATATGAACAAAATTAATTGTTCAAAGTCAGTCTTTATGTGTATTGTGAAGGAACCCAAAAACTGAATTGAAGCACAAAGATACCAGTACTTAAGAGACAATTCGTCATCAGAAATTGCATAAATTTGTATTAGGAAGATGACAGTTCCTCCTGGTTTACATCCATTTAAAGTCTTTGGTAAAAGTGATAAAACGGACCAGTCATATTTTTCTGATAACATTGTGCCTGCAGGATGCTAGTGATAAGTGGCAGAATTGCCATTAGCATAATAGGACAATGCTGAATTAATTCTAATTATCTTGATTGTTCAGCATTTAAATGAAAATCAGACCATTAAAAGTAACTAATTACTTAAAAGGCTACTTCTGAGAACAAAATATGAAAGATTTTAAAAAAAGACAGTGCAAAACAATGGGCCTGAATTATCTAAAATCTTGTTAGTTTGTTTATTTCTTATGAACCTGCTTGGAAAGTAGTATGACTTTTCAGAAAGCTTGAAAAATTTAAAGCACCATTTTGCTAATTACATATTTTATCATCATTCAACAAACTTACGGAAATTATTATTAAATTAACTGATACATTATCTGTAGGTTCTCAGACCTAAAGTCCACAGTTCATAGTGCAGCTTATTGATCATAAAGGAAAAGATTAAACTATTACATGGTAGAAATTCACTAATATTGAACTACAAAAAATACATTCCTTCCAAAGCATTAAGCCCTCATTTTTCAGTAAAATCTCATAAGGAAAATATATAACAATTTATATGACAAAAACATTTTACAGAAATTTATTTTGTAATTATCTACAGATATTGAAACACAAATTGCTTAAATCCATTACTATATTATTTTCATGTCATTATCTGATCGTGTTATCTCTTTTTACTTATTTCTAATCTCTATTTCTTCAAAAAGTAGAAGCTGTCATTTACAACCAATCTTCGTCTTAAAAAAAAAGAAGAAAGAAAAAAATAAATCTTAGGAATTCTTTTCTCTCTGTACAAGTAAAAATTTAAAATTGTGTGCCTATTTAGTGTTGGGAGAGGGTGAAGAAAGTTTAGAAAATTAGTATACTACACACTCTCAATCCACACAGACAAATCGTAACACAACTTTCAAAATAAAATGCAGCCGTTCTACTGCAGCCAGCCTGTTATCTGTGTGCCTGGGCCCTGTTTCCAGCCCTGGAGATCTCACATTGCAGCCTGATTCAATAATGTATCGCCAAGAACAGGCTAGCAAGAATTAGTGTCACGAGGGTTGCAACAGTATATAAAGGAACTGCATGCAGGTATTAGAAATCTTGACCTTCTACTCACACTTTATATAGTTTGCTGAATTGGAAAGGAGCTGCAAAATCCCAGTTGAAGTGGTTTTATTAAGGTATGGGGTTTTCAGTGACTTTTTATTTTCTCTCCACAACAGTTTTCTTAAATGGCTGAAACCTCTGTTTTGTGTAGGTCAAGTGCCTCAGTCACTCCTCAGCTCCACCTGTTGAAAATAAGCTCTGATGCCTGAGAATTTAAAAGGTTCTCATTATTAAAAATAAAAAAAAAAAAAAAGAGAGAGAGAGAGAGAGTGGTAGACAGACAGTTTTAGTTTTAGCGTAATTTTGTTGAAATGCTTCTTCCCTCCTGCAAGTGCCACAATACATTTCATTGGAAATCTGTATGACTTTTCACTCTGACTCTCTCTGTCAACTTCTATGGGAGTTCTGAGGCTTGTGATACTCTCTGAAGGAAACAGGAATAAGTCCAATATGAAATTGAGAGAACCACTGTTGTATGGCATCATGCTGTAACTCTTGAGCCTTTGAAAACAGATCTGGAATTAGGCATCTAAATTTCCTGAGTAATCCAGAGGGAAAGCCATGCATCTCTGAAGAGCAATCGAAAAACTCTTCTCTGAGCTCAGATCCTGCCAAGAGGGAAAATCAAACACAAAATCAGAGGGATACAACATCCTCACCAAGCTGAGTCAACTGTACCAGGCCTACAAGTCCTATTGAACTAGTCATAAGTTTCTGTCCATTTCAAATATAAAACTAGGAATCACCTCCTGAGAACAGACATCCATAATTAAACTGTTTTCCCATGAAAAGTAAGTCAAAGAGTGGGTAAGGACAACTTTTCCATTTTACTAACCACTTTCTCAATGCAATCATCTGCTACTAGAGCTCTAAGCTCTTGTCTCCTAGGGATTTACCTACCCCTGTACCCAGGGACTGAGACCAGCCCTGGTCTGGACTGACTCTATAAATTGTGCTCACAGTGCTGAGGAAGGGCTATGAGAAAGGCTACACAGAGATGAGAAAGGACAGAATTAGAGATGAGAGTGCCTAAGTGAGATCATCAGTGGCTCAAGGATTCAAAAGGGAAAATATCAGCATGGAAAGGTGTGAGACCTAACAGGCAAAGACAGGGGAGGTAAAGGTGATGAGATCCCTGCCAGGATGCCATTGATGGAGCTACAGTCAGAGGCCTCTGGCACTGTGAAGTCCCTGTGGAAGCCACAGAGCTGACAGCTCTTTGGGTGCCTTGTCTATTGAAGTGATGAGCACACAAGTGCTTAGTCTAATATCTGGTAATTCTTATGTAACTTTTGTGGGTGCTAGACAGTGAATAACTATTCTATATCTTTTGTTTGTATATATTCCTCTTGTAGAGTCAATTATTCTCCGCCTAAAGACATCCAAACATAACTAACCTAAAAACAAGCAAAACAGGCAAAACACCGTTCTTAAGAACCACAAGTAAATTTTTCTACCTTTGTATGCTCTGTTTAACACCAGTAGGGAAATTAAACTCCAAATAAGACACTCCACCCACTCCTTTTGGTAAGCAAGAGATAATAAATGAGAGATCATGAATTGAAATAATCTACTATAAGCACAGTAATAACAGCAGTATTAATAGAAAGAGTATACAAAAGAGAAGGTATTTTACCCACAAAAATGTATTCACCACTGGGAAAAAAAAAAGCCTTCCCGAAGATAGCACGTGTGTCACAAGATATCCAGGAAACAAAGGCAATACAGTGAGGAGAGCTCCTGCAGCTTAATGTTACCACCCTCAGCCTGAAACAATGGAAAATGGGGACAAACAAATTCTGGAAGCTAGTTTGTCCAAATAAGGATTGTGCAGCCGCTGGTTGAGCTCAGATCTCTGCAGTTTCTTGTCATGCCACCTCAAACTCTCCAATTGCTCTGTGTGTGTGGCGGGGGGGGGGAACTTCTCTGCTGGGGTGTCTTTTTAGAAATAGCCATTCATTTAAAGACAACCAAAGGCTGATTTATGACTTTGAAGCTGTTGTGGTATAAGCTCAGCTGGCAACTAAGCACCATGCAGCTCCTCAGTCACTGCCCCTCTCTCCATCCTTTCCAGTAGAATGGGGAGGAGAATCAAAAGCTAAAACTTGTAGGTTGAGATATGAACAGTTTAATAATTTAAACAAAGTAAAATTTAATAATAATATTAAAAGTTAAAAAATTAAAATTTAATAATAATAGTAATAGTTAACACTAAAAAAATAATAATTATAATAAAAAGAAAAAAAAAACAAATCAGCAAGTGGTGCAGTATACAATTGATCACCACCTGCTGGCCAATACCAGACTTCATCCTTGAACCCTAATCTGTTCCACTTCCAGGTAACTCCATAGCCTGTATAGTGGACGTGGTGTTCCATGGTGTGGAATATCCCTTTAGCCAGTTCGGGTCCCTTCCAGTGTTTTGTTTTTTTTTTTTTTTAACCTCCCTACTGGCAGAGCGTAAGTACAAAAAATGTTCTTGACTTAGGATAAAAACTACTTAGCACCAACCAAAATATCAGTGTGTTATCAATATTATTCTCATACTGAATCCAAAACAGAGCATTGTACCAGCTACTGAGAAGAAATTAACTCTATCTAAGCCACAACAGATTCCTGTCAACTAGGCAGGAAGGAACATCTGAGCCACTTGAGGCATAGAAAGATGTTTGATCCACCTTTAAGTCAACATACAGTAATAGACTTTGAGCCATATTGTATGATATATAAAGAGACTTAATTATACTTTTAATAGGCAAGAGTTTATGACCCAAGCACAAAGCATTGTACTGTTTTCAGAACTGACCTTAGATCTCCCTTTTAGCCTGTTTCTATAGACAAGAGCATGCCAACCTGGTAGCTAGCATGTCTTTGTATGGTGAACACACATTCTAAGTGTCTCCAGAAAAAAAAAAAAGAAGATATCCCCCTTTTCATATGCACCATGAAAGCAAAATAATTTAATTAAATCTAGAATTAACATTTTAATCTTGGCACTTAGCCTCTGAAACAGAGCCTCAAATATTGAGAAATAATGCCTTCATCACCTTAAATTCACGTTCCTGAAATTTCACTTCCCAAAATCTGTTCCAAGAAGATGAGCAGATCACATCACGGCTATTGAAGAATATGGAGGAAGTCCCACCTGGGTATTTGCTCAAGTTGCTACAAAAACAAAACTTTCTGTAGATGTTGCTAATTAAATATTTTCTACTTGCATCTTTCACCTGGAGCTGTACTGATAATACATTCAAGAATAAGTTTTAAGTCTCCCAAGGGAGAAAAGACAAACAAAAACAAAACAGAAGAAAAAGGAGCAGTGGAGGAAAGAACTGGAATACTACATTTACTCTAATTCATCCTGTAATTATCCTAATTTTGTAATTAATCAGGGTTTGAAGTCAGGACTTCACTTCCTCTACCTAACAATTTTGAAATTTATTTTATTTAATCCTATACCAGCTGACTGTTATCCAGGGTTAAGATTGTTACACTTTTAAAAGGTAGTTTGATATAGTAGAACCTGTAGAAAATGTGGGCATCTCATAGAAAAATCAAATCTGCAAAGGTTCATTTGAACTGCATTTCAATATGGAAGTGTTTTTATCAGGTTAATAGAGAAGTTGGCAGTCAATTATGTGATAAAATTACCTCTACATTGTTGTAGAATTCAATCTTTTTGCCAGCTGAGAAATCAGGAATGAGAAAAATACACAGCTTGAGTAAAAAAGCAAAATCACTACTGTTACTCTGTTTACAGTTCACTACAGATTTGATGTCAGAAGAGCTGCAGAAAATGATATCAAGCAGGTAATGAGCTTCCTGAGTACTAATCGCATGAGACAATCTATAAAGCATTAGTATGAAATAACACTCTATTTATGATCAGATATTTACACTGTGCAGCTATAATCACTAGTGAGCAGAAAGCATGACTACTTGTCTCAGGTCATTGCGTACATAAAAAGGAAGTCATTCTATCAAGACCATTATGGAAATAGACTGCAACTTTTTTTCTTATTTTCCTTTGCATTTCATAACTGAGCAATCCTCTCAACAACTATCTCAGATTCCTCAGAAATGTGTTTCTGATCTTCCTTTCTTCACTATAACTCAATCATTAGTTTTCTTCGTGAAGTCTAATGTACTTTCTCAGATCACATTGTCATGTATGGATTTTGAAAGAAAGCTGATCAATTTATTATATTTGCGTGATGGATAAGGAAATTACCGTCTGTCTGTCTGTCTCTCTCTCTCTCTTAGAGTTCATCTACCATATCCACACACATACATCAGGTGAAGAGCTACTGGCATGCCTAGTTTAGGTTACCTTAGCCGTTACTTTTTGCAAACCTGATTTTAAATACATCTGTCTTTTCAAAATTTTCTACTTAGCTTCCCTTAGCGTGGTCCATGGCCAGTGCCAGCTTTCTTTGGAAACCTGAGAAACAGCAATTAAACAGCAAGACTCGCTGCATAGGAGGCAGCGCAGGCAGATGCTGGTGAGCCAGGTAATAATTTGGATTCTTGGGCAGCTTGTACACAATCTGTCTTATTTCCCTTTTTATATTCAGGATTGTAGACAAATCAATTTACTTTTCTGCTTTTGGTCAGAGCATACTCTGGAAATAACCTTTTACCAAAGGCTTTTCCAAATTAATTGTATACGTCCAGAAAGAAGTAAATTAACATCTCCCACAGGAAGCCATTTTGAGAATTGATGAATGTTTAAAGAAACAGATCCAATACATTCTCAGCAACAGCCTAGACAGCCAAACAGGCATTCATCCTGTCCCTCTGAGCCATCTAAGAGGTAGATGTCTTCTCCGAATCACCTAGATTCTCCCTATGGAGCATAAGGACAAATAGGTACCTTCAGAGAGCAAAAGCACTCTGTGTTTTTGTTGATGGTAGCAGTTGAAACACCATCTTACAATTAGTATTGTAAGACTAACTGTTTTTCAGTTGAAGGCCACCTCTTCTTCTGCACAACTTTATTTCTAAATGAGAGAAATACTTTTTTCACTTTATTAACACAGTTTAAGTTAAAAAGTGAGCATTTGCTGCTTAGAACAATTCTCCACATTCAGCAAAACTAATACTTTAATTCAAACTTGTATTTCTGATGAAATCAATAACTTTAAAGTAAAAAAAAAATCATTCATTTTTAATTTCAGGAGTTAGACACAAAAGTAGATGTCTTTCATTTACTGATAGAGTTCTAGATGCATCAAGAGAAAAAAAGAATCTATTTGTGTCATATAAAATAAAATTCTATGCCTTTCCTCTGAAAGCTTTATTTGAAAATACAAAAAATAGACCAGCACCATCAAAGTCTTTTCAAGGCTTCTTTTTTTCCATATTTTTCTCCCAAATGGATGCATATTATTAAATCCCTGCCCCAATCCCCTTAATTCAGCAATCGATTTCATATTTTGTTTTCGTATCTGAATCATACACCCAGAACAGGGACCAAGAACTTAATTTGTATCAAAATACAAAATTCTGAGCCCAGTTGAGATAGCTTAAAATTTTATTAAAACTAAAAACATTTGAGAATAATGGATCAGTGTGGTGGGAGTTGATTTTGTTTCATCTCTGTACTAAACATCAATTGTTGTATCAAAATAATGAAATGTCAAACTATGCATATAGAGGTTTAAAAATCAGATTATAAACTTTCATGCTTTTGAGGGTTTTTTCCTGAGGTTTCTTGTTGTTTGGTGTTTTTTTATTTTTTCTTTTTTTTTGTTTGGTTTTTGTTTGTTTTTTGGTTTTTTTTCTTTTGTGTCACAGTATTCAAGGCCAGGCTGGATGGAGCTCTGAGCAACCTGTCTAGTGGAAGGTGTCCCTTTCAACAGCTAGTTGGAACTAGATAATCTTTAAAGTTCCTTCCAACCTTCCAACCTAAACTGTTCTGTGAATTTATGCCATGTCATGTTGCTTAAAATTATCATGTCACTGCTACTTTCTCACTTAAGAAAAAATAACACCAAACCACAAGACATTTGAAGAAGGGTTACCCCATTTCTCAAAGTGTTTATTAGGGGAAGGGAGGGGAGCGGAGGGGAGGGGAGTTCTAAAAAAGAAAATGAACAAGAAAAAATGCAGCTTTTTGAGGACTTTTTCATTAAAACAAATTCTTCCAGGTGCCTTTTATAGCTCTACCCTTAATACTTTGATCCTGAGGTAATTGCAGTAATTAGGATATGGGTTTCCTACCAGTACCAATATCCCTGGCTCTAACATACTCTCCTGGTTTGGCTGGGATAGACTTAATGTTCTTCCTAGTAGTCGGTACAGTGGTGTGTCTTGGATTTAGGATGAGAATAATGTTGTTAACACATTGATGTTTCAGTTGTTGCTGAGCAGTGCTTATGCTAGGTCAAGGACTATTCAGCTTCTCATGCCCTGCCAGCAAGCAGGCTCAGGTTGCACAAGAAGCTGGGAGGGGACAGAGACAGAACAACCGACCCAACTGACAAAAGAGATATCTGATGCCCTATGCACCATGCTCAGCATATGAACTAGTCAGAAAGCTGGCCTTGGGGCCACGACTTGGGAACTGGCTGGTTATCAGCCTGATGGTGGTAAGAAGTTGTTTTCATTTGCATCACTTGTTTTCCTTGTATTTTACTTCTTTCTTTTTTTGTAATTTTCATCATCATCATCATTATTATTATTACGACATTTTAGTTATTAAGTTGTTGTCATCTCAACAAAAGTAAATTTTCTTTCTTTTACCTTTTGATTGTCTCCCTCATCCTATTAGGGGAAAAGGGAGAGAGCACAGAGCTCTGTGGCGCTTGGTTGCTAGCTTGGGTTAACCAGTGCACATCCCTAACGAAGGTCTTAGTATCCTGAGTCCTGGCCATCACAGCCACAGTATATTCCACTAGGGTCAATTTACATGCCAGGACAGTTTTACTGTTTGAAAGCTGTTGAATAATAACTCAAGGTTATTACTAGTTTGAATAGTTCTGAACAGGTTTACTCCTGCAAAATTAGCTGTTATCCGTTGATCACTTCCTGTCCCTGACAAAGATGGGGCTAAATAACCAGAATTCAATATCCCTGCATGCAAATCCCACCTATCATTAGCTCAGCTTGTGAAAACAACTTTTACCATCCCTTCTAACTGTACTGAAGGGAAAAAGGGCAAAGTGCTAATCCTTCCTTCTCTCTCTGATAGGAGAGCTGAGTATTTGAAATACTGTAAACCTAGATACAGTCACAAAAATATGTATCTCTATTATTTAAGTAATTCAGAATTATAAAGTATGCCTGAGCTTTGCGGATATATATAAAATATTGCCAGAGGCAGGAACCACTTCTGCAGTATCACCATATCACTGGTTCACTGCTTCGCTGCACATAAACCTTATTTCCAATTAGTCTGAGCTCCCTGAGAATCAATCGGAGACTGTATAAACATTCTAAACACATATTGTGCATGCCACTTCAAATTTACCAGTGACACTTTACTATATTTCTGTCAATTATTCACAGGAAATAGGCCATATTGCACCAAAACCATGGCTTAATAGTGTTTCATTTTTTTTCTCCAACCACCAAGCCCTCAGAGAAATCTACAGATAAACTATTTGTTGTACTTTCCATTTTTTATCGAACAACTACAGCAGACAAAAAAAGCAATCTGATTATCAAGGAAGTAAAATTAACACTTTGGTGCTTTTACTTCAGGAGCAATGACATGCAAATAACATTCTTCAGGCCTCATTCACACAGACAGAAATGGCAGGCCAAAAGTGTACTAAGGCTAACAAGCTGCTTTCATCCTACCCCCACCCCAACACCATAGGCAGCATTGGATCCCCTAGAAGGTCTAAAGGCTTCCTTCCGTGTAACCAAAAAATCCAGGTTGGGTCCTTCTTACACAGTCTTTAAAACTCAGTTTATGCATTATATTTTACCTCAGAAAAATTGCCTGTGAGAAAATTCAAAGGGGCAAAATCAATCCGCTAAAGCTTACAGTCTTACTTCTCCCTAATGGCAGAAACAGCACCTGTAATTTCCCAAGTGTTTTAATCATATTCAGGTCTGGGAGCTGACACCTAGCAGCTCTTAAATCACAACTCAGTAAATTTTCATATGCATTATTTTCTCAGTCAAAATTCTTGTGTTCACATAATTCTAATTAAAACTTGATCCCCACACCGTGATGGACATGAAGCATGCCAAATATCTCAGTCAAAAGGTAAGGAGGGATGAATTTCATGTTAGCAAGCAATACATGGTGAAGTATAAAACAACAGTAAAAATAAGATCATTGTAGAAAGGCATTATAGGATGCTATAAATTTATGATAAAAATATAAAAGTTTTAGGGATCACATGACATCTTCTCATTCTCTTGGATGGAGAAGAGGGAACGAAAGCAGTTAGAAACATCAAATTGCTTAAGTTGGAAAAGACGTTTAAGATCAAGTCCAACTCTTAACCCAGCACTGCCAAGTTCACCACTAAACCATGCCTGTAAGTACCATATATACTCACCTTTTAAATGCCTCTAAGGATGAGGATTCTCTGCTTCCCTGGAAAGTCTGTTGGAATGTTTGACAAAACTTTCAGGGAAGAATTTTTTCCTAATATTCAATCTAAACCTTCCCTGTAGCAACTTGAGATCATTTCCTCTCATTGTTTATTACTTGGAAGAATAGACCAACTTCCACCTGATTAAAACCTTATTTTAGGTAGTTGCAGGCAGTGATAGGGTCCCCTTAAACCTCCTTTTCTCCAGGCTGAGCAACCCAAGTTGCCTCAGCTGCTCCTTATAGGACTTGTGCTGCAGACCTTTCACCATCTCTGTTGGCTTTCCCTGGACACACCCCAGTACCTCAGCATCTTTTTTGTGGTGAGGGGTCCAAAACTGTACTCATCAGTGCTGTACAAGGGTACAATCCCTGCCCTGGTCCTGCTGGCTGTTACGATCCAGTTTAAACCCAGAAGAGAAAAGAAAACTAAGTCTCTGTGCATAAACAGGAAAGAACTTAGAAGGCTCAAAATATTCCCAAAAACGAGATTAAAACCAAATGAGGTTAAATGTTGGTGCCAAAAAAAATTGATGTATTTTATTTAATAGTAAAAAGAGGCAAAGACAAGGAAAGAGAAAAGAAAGAAAGAAGGAAATAGAGAAAGAAGTGGGGGGGGGTGGGGGAGAGGGAGAGAGTGGCAGGGGTTAGGTGGAAGCAAATCACCCATCCAGGGGTCCCAGCGATGTCTCATTGCTCTTTTCCACCTGGTCTTCTGGTGGTGAGGGTCCCCCCACGGGGCCACGCAGTCACACACTGAAGAGTACGGAGTCCCATAGATTAATGCACGCTTTGGGCCAGGTGGGAACGCCCACGTGCCTCCCTTGCAGGGGCCAGCTTGACACACTGTCCCTTACAACACTGAGGGTCTGCTGCATCATCTCTGGTGCTCTGGTGCAGGGTCTGGGGACCCCTTTGGGGGGTCCTTTGATGGGCCATGTTACCCCCTCTGCTGTGGATAAGCTTCCCCCCCGGGTGAAGGGTCCCTCAGCTGGGCTCCTCTGCACAGCGGAGGATGGGCGGTCACTGCGCCTCTCACCAGAGGCTTTTCAAGCACACACCCCAAGTCTCTCTCTCTCCCCCACCCTTTGCTGCGGGGGTTTGTGTGAGCCTGGTAGCTGATAGCCCTGGGGCTGTGCTTTCCACCCTGGAGGTGTTAAGCTTATGCTTTGTGAATGTCCCCAGCCCTTTATCTTATCTTCATCAGCGAGTGGGTCCAGGGCCTCTCAGAGCCCCATTCAGGGTGCTGCAGCTTTTGTAATACAGTTCTAAAAGTCCTTCATGAAAAATGTTTAAGTCATAAACTACAATATTTCAGTCTCTGACACTGGCCACACCATTACTGATACAGACCAGGATGCCACTGGCCTTCTTGGCCACCTGGGCACATGCTAGCTCATGTTCAGCTGCTGTTGACCAGCAACCTCAAATCCTTTTCCACCAGGCAGCTTTCCAGCTACTCTTCTCCCAACCTGTAGTGCTGTATGGGGTTGTTGTGACCCAAGGGCAAGACCTGACACTTTGCCATGTTAACCTCATAGCACTGGCCTTAGCAGACCCCTCTGCAGAGCCTTCCTGCCCTCCAGCAGATCCACACTCCTGCTCAGCTTAGTGTCATCTGCAAACTGGCCGAGGGTGCACTTGATCCTCTTGTCCCAGTCACAGATAAAGATATTAAACAAGATGGACCTGAAAACAAAGCCCTGGTCAAGACCACTGTTGACTGGCCACCAGCTGGATAGAACTCCCTGCACCACCACTCTCTGGTCTTGGCCATCCAGATAGTTTTTTACCCAGTGAACCATGCACCCATCCAAGCTGCTAGCCACCATTTTCTCCAGAAGAATGCTGTGGGAGACTATGTCAAAAGCTTGACGATTTTTTCAGCTAGGCAACATCCACAGCCTTTCACTCATCCACTAAGTGGGTCACTTTGTCAAAGAAGGAGATCAAGTTGGTCAAGCAGGATCTGCTGGGCCTGATCCACTTGTCTTGCATGTGTCCATGATGTCACTCAAGATGATTTGGTCCATGACCTTTCCTTCCCCTGAGGCCAGGCTAACAGGCCTGTGGTTCCCCAGATCCTTCTTTCAGTCCTTGTAGATGGGCATCACACTGGCCAGCCTCCAGTCAGCTGGGACCTCCGCAGTGAGCCAGGACTGCTGGTAAATCATGGGAAGTGTTTCAAAGAGGCTTTCCGCCCGCTCCCTCAGTTCCTTTGGGTGGCTCTCATCTGACCCATAGATGTGTGTGTTTACGTGGTGTAGAAGTCAATAACCATTTTCTCTTGGTTTATGGAGGTTTCTTTCTGCTCCCTGTCCCTGGATTCCATCCAGGTCAGTGGATGTACCCTGAGAACAATTCTTCTTACTGTTACAGACTGAGACAAAGAAGGCATTAAAGTATCTCAGCCTTTTCCTCATTCATTATTGCTATGTAAACCATGACCAGTGATGGAGATTCTCCTTAGCCTTCCTTTTGTGGCCAATGCATTTATAGAAAGATCTTTCAACCATCTTTTACAGCAGTTGTCAGTACGGGATTTAGTTGGCTTTAGTTCTTCTAATTTTCTCTCTGCATAACCTTATGAAATCTTTGTAGTCCTCCTAAGATTCCTGCCTCTTTTCCCAAAGGTTTTAAACTCTCCCTTTTTTTATCTTGAGCTGAAGAGAAAGCTAGCTCTCTGTTCAGCCAGGTTGAACTTCCTCCCCTGTGACTCATCTTTTGCCACAGGGCGATGGCCTGCTCCTGTGCCTTTAAGATTTCCATCTTGAAAATGTCCAGCCTTTCCTGGACTCCTTTGCCCTTCAGAACTACACTCCAAGGACTCCCTCAAACAGTCACCTAAAGAGACCAAAGTGCCCTCTAGAAGCTGAAGGTAACAGTTCTGCTAACCTACCTCCGTAGTTCTCTGAGAATTGAAAACTGTAATTTTGTCCCCATAACAACCTCCAACCTCCACATCACTCGCCCATCTTTCTCTATGCACAAGCAACAAGTCCAGTGGTGTGCCTTCCTTAGTTGGCTCCCCCACCAGCTGTGTCAGTAAGTTCTCTTCCATACACTCCAGGAACTTACTATACTGCTTCTATTTTAATTACTGGGGGGAAAAAAAAGGTGTTGTAGAAGACTTATCTGTGTGACATAGTGATGTTGACTCTCTCTATACGAATAGCTTAAATATTAAAATGAATTTTTCAATCAATTCTATTGACTTTTACAAGTATAATTTTAGAAATGTCACAAATCAACTTAGTAGTCAGCTTTTTCATTTCACTTACATTCATCATATCTCACACTGCTTTGGGATGATTTTAAATTGCTTCCCTTTCTTCTATTTCTAAATAAAATGTGCTAAAGAAGTGTTATTCCAACTCCACAGCTCAATTATTTGTACAGAAAGAGATGAATTTCACACAGTGTCAGAATTTGGCAATATTTTGATTCCGCTTTTAACTACAGAAGAATAAAATACCCTGAGGAATGCAGTGATGAAGAGTTGACAATAACATTCTGTTGTTCAGTCACCAGAAAATGCTGTGCATCTGATTGTGGAGTACACTTCCATTTAAACCACTGGAAGCAGAACTTATGGTTAGCCCTCACAACGGCAATAGCTCAGCATAATTGGGGATTTTTCATTTATTTGCTTTTTTATTTCCCAGCCTCTATATACATTTTCCAGAGGCAACAATTCCAGGTTTTGAATTTGAGTCTAACCTCATCTTCGTCCTTCCTTCTCCAAATGGACAAGAAAAATAATTACATGTACTTAAATTATTAGCTCTCAAAAAACCTGATGTCAGTATTCTTCAATGTTAAACTGATTTTTGTCTATCAAACCAAAAAGAATAGAAAAGGAAAAGGAAGATGCAGTAAGGAGCGTTCATTGTTTTAGTTTAAACTTCAACTCTGAAACACTGCAGATGTCTATGGAGTGGAACCCCTAATTCATTTGTAGTTAGACAACTCAGACATTACCCTGCAAGGCATGAGCAGGTTTTACTTTTGCTGAGGGCAAGGCAGTTGAAGACAATTATCTACATTATAGTAAACAAGCTCAGGGACAAAAGCACCATACCAAATTTCTTTTTATATTCAGCAATCTAATCCACTCAAGATCATTCTCCCTGACACTAAGTGCTGCCTACTGTCCTTTTTGGCTCTTTTCTATCTTTGATGCTAGCAAGTACAACTTTTTTTTTTTTTTTTCCCTACACAGATAGATAATATCATGTACCTCATTGAGACGTGATTGAGACCTCCTTCTTAGGATGAGGGAGTTGTTGCATTATATTCACTTGGTCTAGGGCAAGACACAATTCTTACTTCCTCAGTAGATACCCCGTCTTAGAGCTTCTGAACTGAATAGTCACGTCTCAGGAGCTCAGTAAAGTTACATATGGATTTTCATCTGGATTTCAGCAGACTGATGCCCCAAATCAGTGGTCTCAGAATTTTACTTAATCTGAGTTGAAAGGGACCCATAATCTATTGAGTTCCATACAGGGAACTCCTGGCAGGTCTCTTGATTGCGTAGAGAATTTGTTAGCCGTTATTCAGCACTTTCTGCCTCTCTCATTAACTGTACAGAAAACACATTGACTTAATACAGTGTATTTGCATGGATGATTATGGAACTTCAATACTTAGATACTGCTTTTCTAACTTAGGTGGTCTGAATATTACCTGGGATGTTCAAAGAAGAAAAAGAAAACAAAAGTATTTAAAATCCATTTGGAGTCTGATTGGATGCCTTCTCCTGACAATGCCTTAAGGTGTTATCCCATTAGATATAAAAATTTCTGATGACAAACTGTAAAAAAAATATAAACCCAAAACCACACCATACAAAAATAAATTCAGTGTAAGTAGTATTACAACACAAAAGTATTGGCTTATCTTAAAAGTTTGCTTCATGTCAAGTATTTTCATTTTCAAATCGTTGCTTTTTCAATTGTGCACGTTACACAAACAAATCAAAACCAACCTGAAAAACAGAAACTTTGCTGTCTTGTGAATGCGGCCATCTTAATAAAAATAGATGATTACAGTGAAATCTTTCTTTCTCAGCAAAAGAATGAAATGAAAAATAGGCACAAAAATATTGCAGTTTTTTGAGACTG
Source organism: Eulacestoma nigropectus (assembly GCA_013397775.1). Lineage (NCBI taxonomy): Eukaryota > Metazoa > Chordata > Aves > Passeriformes > Eulacestoma > Eulacestoma nigropectus. The sequence continues at coordinate 2,357,998 of VZTE01005891.1, read as the reverse complement.
TGGAGCTTAAAGACACCTGAAGTTTTTCTGCACTGTTAATTTTTAATTTTAGGCTAGGGTAGAATCATTATGAGAGAAAAAACTTACCAAACACGTGGTGTTTGGTTTTTGAACACAGGTAGTTTAAGCAAAAAATAAAAAGTAAACAGCAGCAGCCTAAAAGACTTTAGGAGGGAAAATACTAATTTCCAAAATTACTTTAAAAAGCATGTTTTACTTATGTTAGATCAATGACTCTACTGTTTTCTGATGAGCTCTTCAAGAAGTAGTTTCCCAAATATTTCTATCTCAGTGCGATCTTATATTTTCAAAGTTGAATTTCATCTAAACAGTAAAAATATGTTAGAATATGGTAATATAAAAATAACAAAAATGGAAGTAAAAAGCATTAGGTGTCTATATATATCATACTGAACCTGGTTGTTTATTCCATGCAAATGACAAATCATTTATTTAGTTTAGAAAGCATGCCTGGAGGTTGCAGCGGCATAAATGAGAAGTACTTAGTAAGGTATTGAGTTTGTTTGCCTTCTATTACAAGGCTACTTCTGCTATCAAAGATGATCACTTCATATAGTAACTAAAGGAAAAATCCAGCTACAGTATAGTAGAAATCATTTGTGGTTTGAGTTTGTTGGGGTTTTTTTTGTTTGAACAGTATGTATTGAACTTTTTTTTCGAGAGAAGGCAATGTACTACATGTGTGGTTAAAATAGGAATGCTACTGAGAAGATTCTGTCCTACTACAGTTTTGTTCCAGTAGTAAACATAGTGAGTGTAGTGATGACTATCACTTTTTCTAGTGTAGCTCATCAACGCCTCAAGTTGTGACGCTTCCTTTAATCCTTCTGGAAACTGTTGATTTTTTATTTTCTTTGCTATGAAACTTTCAGATTTGTGGGAGTTGCATGGCAATCTGATTCCAGTTAAATTTTTGTACACCATATATCTTTGAGAAATACAGACAGCTGTATTATTAAATGAGACTTTAAGACATTTCATTATAAAGAACACAAAATTTCCATAGTATATATTACGATTCTCAGCAGAAAAAGAGATCAAAGAGTCACGTCATCAGAAAATGCTGTATTAAATGATTGTTTACAAGAAGCCTTTTAACTGTATCTCTGCAACAAGAAATTGTACAAGGCTGAATGGCTGTAGAGACATATTGCAGACTAAGTGCAGACAATTTATTTGCTGCAACCCTGCATTCCTGTAATGTTTCTCTGTGTGTCCTTTAGAGTAAAGTGGAAATACAAACAGGAAAGTGCCTTGCTTTGTGATAAATGAATGTGTCTGAAAACATGAGACAGTGAGAACAGCCAAAATAAGTGATTCGGGGCTGTGGAGCACATGAAAGAAAATGGGACAGAATTTTTTTGTAATGCTAATTTAATCAGAGCTTCAATCCCAAAAGCCACAGCAGCCAATGGTTGAAATGAAGATATCATGCTGGATATCACGTTTGGAATTAGATCCTTTTTTGAAGGAAGAAGACATACTCTTATTCATAATGTAGCTTTAGGTTTAGAAAGCTTTAAATAAAAATTTAGCACCCATTACTGTGTATCTGATCCACTAGCAGTCCTGAATATCTCTTCCTAATATACTGGTGCTAACATCTACTATCACACAAGTCTTCCTGCTCTTTCATGGTATCATTGCTGAAGAGTCAGATTTGATGAAACAGGGTTAGCAGAAGGAGTTGAGATTATTGCTGTAGTGGAGGGTCTTATAAAGCACATTGTGAAGTCTGATCTGCCTTATTCTCATTATTCTTTAGATTATACATTATATAATCTCTTAATCATTTTCTTTCTACAAATATTTATCTAGAAGAAAAATTGTTTACTTTTATGTAGGGATCACATAATGAATGCAAATACATTTATCAATAATTGGCATCCAGTTATTCTTAAAAGGAAAGTAATATTTCACATTTTCTTTGTGCCAAAATTATTTTTAGACCATTGACTGTGACCTTACACATGTACTGTGTTGACCAGGAGTCCCTGAGAAAATATGGAAGCTCTGTGAAGCAGATAGATTGGCAAGAGATTGAGCACTCGAAGTAGGTAACATTTTACCACATTCTATTGAGATATCAATGTGATGGTGACATCTGTAATGACACAAATTGTGTAAAGGTCACAAATTGTGACACCAAACATAGCACCGACCCTTTCTCTGTGACCCACCTTTCTCTGTATTTTATTGAAATGCTAACCAAATGAACTTCCAGGTGCCTATGGCAGGTGGTGTTCTATGTAGCAGGTTCATTATGCCAGTAAATCGGAAGTCTTCTGAAACTTCTGTCTTGACAATTTGTCCTTAAAAAGCAGAAGTCATTGTGATCCTCAGTGCTTGCAGCCTTGAATGACAGACTGATTCAGTGATAAGACTCTTGTATTTGTAGTCCACAAACATGAATGGGGGCCAGAATCTCCACAGAACTGCAATAAAATTAATGTCCTGAGACAGATACATAGAGAAAATTCATAGTTTCAGAGGGAATTTCTAAATTCAAAGGGCATAGGTAAGAGTGAACCATCCAGATGTACATGTAACAGAGGCAACCAATATACTTTCCGCAAGATTCCTGCGCCAGCCTGCTGTCCTGTGTACAGCGGTACTCTTAGAGGAGAGTTGACATACACTAATGAAACTAGGTTATTCTGCAGCTTTGAACCAATCATTCATGGCTTCCAAAGTTCTGCAAAATAGTGAGAATCAGTGCCAGTAGCTTTCTGAAACTTTTGATGCCTAACAGAGTGGAGGTCATTAATCGTATTTCCAGAATAAATTGTTTTGAAGGTAATAATAATCTACAAACTCTTGGACTGCTACTGCTGTTAGATGTTAGAGAATTGCTCCACTTGAAAACCATTGAAATTATAGACACACCTGAAATCAGACCTGATTTTCAAATGGAAGTTTCAGTCTATGCTAGAGACGCTAAGGGAACTATTTGTCTATAGTTTGTATTATAGAAATGTAATGATAAATTAGCTAAAAGCAATACTAGAATCTTATTTGGTCAAGGGAAGACACAGGAAAGAAAACACAGGGAAAACTGTTAATGCCTTGGTGTTTGGCTAGTACTGGATTTCATTTCCTTTTGATATTATGGCCAGGACATTGCTAAACCTCATCAGCATTGATTTATGAAGCCAGATATAGATAAGATGGGAACACATGGAATAAGTATTAACAGGGACAGAATATTGGAGACAGAAACTTATCTGACTGGATGAAAAAGGTTTATCTCGGGATGCCCCGCTGTGTCTCCGTGTGTACAGGCAAATTTCCCAGGAATTCTAAAGTATTTGCATATATGCAGACACACATTGTCTGAATACATTATTCATATTCAGATTTTTTTAGTAATTAAAAAAAAAATTAAAATCATCCACTGAAGGAACACAGTTCTGCCAGAGATGCTCAAAATAAAAGTGATGTGACTAATAACCAATCATCTGACAACATACTGGTGTGCAAAACATCAGGGCTTAACTTTCTTGTTGAAGTAATTTTCTGGACCGCCTGCATATAGTTCTCTTGTGGAAGTTTGCCTTTCTGAAATTTATGGATTGGATATGTGATGAAAAAAAGCAGTGATTTGTCTGTCGAAAAATGTATTGATTAAAATAAGCTTTCCTGTATTTGCTTTTTGAGAATAATGTAGCGCCAATTTAGTGGTCTATATAAACTGCTTCATCTGCTATTGAATATATTCAATGTATTCTTTCTGGAAAAACTTTTACAGTAATCAGGCCAGTAGGAGTAACAGCTCCAACAGAGAGCTTTATTAAACCAAAAGACAACTTATCATTGTAAGAAACAGTGTATGATAACTAAATAAGTGAAAATTAATCTAACCAGAATGGAGAGAAAACCATAAATACTAAAGAAGGCTTAAATTTTAGGGGGAAAAATAGGGAGGAATGTTTATAGTATTTCTTGCCAGCTTTTCTTCTTTCCCTTCTCCCTCTTTTCCTTTCTCACTTCTATATCCCAGTGTGATATAAGACCAAATAAGAGTGGAAAGAGTTTTCTCATCCTTCCACTTATTCAGAGCTGCCCCTACAGAATAACACAGGAGTTCTGGAATGATGCATTTGGGGACCACACTTGAAAACAAGATAAGGTCATGTTCATGTGATTCTACAGAGATTTTTAGCTCATCAGCAGTGTAAAAAATAAGCACAGTAATAGTTTACAAATATCATCTTTCTCCAGCAAGTCACTAGGTACTCTTCCGACCACCCTTGCTCTGCCTGTTACAGCAGCTATGCTTGGAAGTTGGCTTCTCTTTGCTGCAGCATTGTCAGCAGTTGTCCCAGTTTCAACATCCACAGATTCAGAGTGAGAGGAAAGGAATAGATGACTTGGATGCATCTCTCTTAATCTTAACATATTTTGTCCCTAAAAATCCAGCCAAAACTGGGGATGATCTCCCTCCTGCCAAGATGAATTAGCAAGGACTGCTCACACTTTCAAAGAGTCAAGAGTTAAAGCACCCCATTGGCCTTTGAAATTCTTATCTAGACTTTAATTTGTCACTGACATGCATGAATGCATATATGTATATATAAATGATTTTGGAGCAATGCCTGCATAGCAGTATGAGATATTATAGTCATTGAGACAGTCTTAGCAAATTTTGCTTAATGTGGCAATTTTTTTAGCCACATGCTTCTTGGTTTTGCTTATTTTTCCATCTGCTTCAGACATATTTACAAGCAAAGCTGAGGAGCAATCACTGAGCATTATCATATTATCCCTACATAATTCCTACATTAAATGACCACTGAACAAATCCAATGAAAGCAAAATCTCTCACAATATATTACCTACCTTCTTTCTTTACACAAAACACGTAACAAAGATGTTGTCTAACAGATACTGTACATGAGAAGATCCAGGAATTTTCTGATAAAGAGATGCTCCAAGACTGCCACTATACCATCCTGATCATGGGTTCAAGATCCACAGCTTGAACCACTCACCTTTGACACCCCTCAGACTGCCTGGTCCTCTGCCAGACAATTCCTAGGCAGAGTTTGAGATTTATCTCAATGCAGAGGCTCATCCCAACAGACAGGCTAGATGCAGCTGGCCTGTTTTAGAAGACAATTGGCCTGACGGTATACACCTGAACAGGCAACATCACTTGGCAGCGGTGCCAGAAGCTCTTTTAGTAAAGAATCCATCCAGGCTGCATGATGAAGAAGGGATGTCCTGGCTTGACTGCCTACAGGACCACTGCAATATCAGGTATTTTAGGAGTAGTCATGGCCTGAGGTGACACAAAAGTATCTCTCTCCTTTCATTTTCTCTGTATGTAAAAATCCTTGTCCTACACAAGAGAGTCATATGAAAGCAAGGCACTTGGACCATTGGCGTGTTTTCCTTTATGCTCCTTGTGGAAAAAAAAAAAAAAAAAGATATAGCACTAAACGAGAGAGTTTCCTCTTATAAAGAAATTTCCTTGTCCTAGTTGTCCTTCTGGGACTATAATATGATCTAAATTAAGCTTCAATGGTGAGCTGGCTGTGCTATAAATTTATGATTCTTCCCAGTAGATACCAAATTGAGACCATGTTTTTCTAACCATGTTCTTCTCAAAGTCCTGGAAAAATTGCAATTCAGGGCAGAAGGGATACTACAAGCATTTTGGACCAGTCTAAAAAGCAGATAAAGGAAGAAAGAAATTGAAATGAAGCAGAGCAAAATTAGAGGATGATAAAACCCACCTCATGGAAAGACAGTCTGTAAGAGAGAACTACAAACTAGAAAGTTTCAGGAACAGTAAAAATTGAGCAGAGGTCGAGAACTGGCCTTTGGCTGGCTTTTGCTGTGCTATTAGAGATGGATAGGCAATGTTGAAAAATACACAGCTAATGTAAGCCTAGATACGGGCACAGACATATGTCTGTCATTGTAGATATCCAGTGAGAATTTAGACATGGTTATCTATTCTTTCCAAGCAGACATTGCTTGAACTTGCAAAATTATTAAAAAAAAAAAAAACAAATGCAGATTTCAGAAAATGCTATGTTGTTTATGAAAAGGTAAAATCTTTATCAGGGTATTATGGAAAGAAAATTAAATTTATATTTAGTTGGAAAAAATAATTTACATTTGGAATGCCTAGCGAGGAAGAATCCTTTTGTTATTGTTGTGCTATGTAAAAAAAATAAAAATCATCTTGACACATTTATGATTTTTTTCCAGTATTTCATCCATTCTGGCAAAACATCACACAGTAACTATCAAGATAGTGAACAAATCTGTTGAAGAAAAGTATCTATTCTATTGAAAAATTTCATAGCTTTGAGAGCTATTTTCTTAAGGTGAGTAAATATCTAATGTGTGAAAATTGTATATAATAAATGAAAAAATAGTATTGATAAATTTATTAAAGGGATTCTAAGATGTGATTTATCAAATGATAGCAATTACAGTTCACTAAATTTTAAGTGATACACTTTGGTTCCTAAAAATGTGTGCAACTATTCATGATTTGAGTAGGAGAGGTTCCTATGATCATGATATAAAATACAAATTTTTAATTTCTGAATGAATAATTGAAAAATAAATTGATCTAGAAAATTTATCTTCTAAGAAAATAAATTTTTGATCCATAACAAAATAATCGATGGCTGCTAAGAAAATAGTAATGTTTTATAATCTTTTAGAAAGATGGTAGTCTTTCACTGGAAATTGAATGTGTGACCAATAAGAACTGCATGCACATTTAGAAAGCAGCAGTAATTTTGCTTTGTTTGCATAAGTGCTGTGTTGGAAATTTAAAATATTGAAGTATTTAATTTAAGCACTTTATACATTTTATAACTTTACCTGAAAATGATGTGACATTTTGAAATTTGGCCATTATCATAAATAAAATAAAATCTCAAAAATACGTTTCAATCTGTATTTAACTGAGTATTTTGCATGATACCGTTAAATTTAATTTTTACCTAGTAGTAAATATATGCTATATCCTTTTAATCTTCAATATTGTTTTTTATCTTTTTCCTGCTTCAAAACATTCTTAATTAATAATATGGCTTCTCATGGCTAAACACAACTCTAGGAACTTTCATTTTCCATCTGCTAAAAAGCTTATTTCATCAAGTGAATTATTACTATGTTTTTAAGCATTTTTTAAAATAACTCTTTATATAAATCTATTCTATGATTCTAATAAGTTCTCATTTTTTCTTTCTTCCTTGAATCATATTTTTGTGTGCCCTACAGCAACTAGTGTTAAAGAATCACCACATCTTTTTCTCTCTTAAAAGAAACCAGAATTCAGTGAGAGGCGAATCCTGCTTCGTGTGGGATGTGTTGTTTCTCTTTACATTCTTCTCTTGTGAATAATGCAGAACTGTCATCTCCTCTCCTATTCACCATTTTCACCCTTCCTATTTTCATAATCAAGTTATGAAAGAAAGAGTTCTATGCAGTTTCCCAATAGTGGCTGCAACATATCAGAGAAATTGGGGCATTTCTGAATGATGTTTCTCTTTGCTGTACATTACACATGGAAAAAATGTGTATTCAGGACCACCTATTTCTTCCTCACTGGGTACTTGTCTAATATGCTGTGCATATTGTGTTCAAATGAAATGCGTAGTAGCAGCACGATAAACATGAACACTACCAAACAACAGAGAAGAACAAAAGTGAAAATTAATCCCAGATTCTAAACCTCAGCCACAGCATAAATTCTATCTGACCAAAGTCTCTTTCATGGAACTATGTCTACTGTTCTCCTGCAACCTACATAGTCTTTGTAAAAATTAGGTTTATTGATAAAGTTGTTAATAATATTCACTATGGTGACTTCCCTTTAAAAAAAAAAAATATATATATTTATAGTTGGTTGCCATGTACTAAGTATTTTCTATATGCTTTTATTACAGAAGAAAAGGGAGGCAAAAATATCACAAGAAGAAACAAAATCCAAGAGTATTATTAGGTAGACCTCAACCTTTTACTTCGTTCATTCTTTTGAGGAACAAAACCAATACAATATGAACAAATTAACCAAATCAGTTTATAAAAAAATAAAATATTGTATGAGAGTAATAAAAACTGCCTCTTCAACAGTGCACCTCTTCTAGACTTGCAGGTTGGGGATTTTGTGTGTCTTAGTAATTGTAGCAGGCAATAGTTAGGGCAAAGTTACATCTTGTCCGTTCCCACTTTCACCACTCCCTCACATGTTCAGGCCTTGTATAACCAAGCATAAAAAGACAGAAACACCCATGGGTTTGAAAATATAAGGCATTTTAAAAACATTCACAGATTTATTATTAAGACTATATTTATTTTGAAATTTCAATATATTTAATGTCTGAAATAAGGAAGAGCTCCTACAAAATTGCCTTTCATAAAAATTTTGCTTAGTTGATTAAGTAGCTATAATTGAAATTTCATCTATCCGTCGTGCATGTTTGATATGACTCGTCAATATTTAGCTAAATGAATATATTCGAAAAATACTTGTCACGTGGGTACAAATTGTCACGTACTGGGAATGGCAGTGTGGTGCTATAATATTTCCTTGGCAACACAAAGGTTATTCAAGTGAAGAAAATGAAGTCTGATTACATGACATGTATTTTATTTCTGAAAAACTACACTAGTATCATTAAAATTATGTTGTTAGAAGGAGAAGCTTTTATTCAATGATTGAAAGATAATTTCCCCTGAGTAATAGATATAATAGACATAAGCCATTTTTTAATGTATATAAAGTCCACTGAACAAAAATAGTACTAATAGCATCTGAAAGCATCTATGAAAATTTCAGGTCTCTTGAGCCAACATTTTTCAAAAAGGAAAGCACAGTACAACTGAGCTCATAGTGCTGCAAGTTGCTGAAAATAGATTTTCATAAATAGGTTTATATAGACCTTTCTATTGACTTACATATATTTTTATATTGTTATCTATTTAGTGGTGATATTTACAACTTTAATGGTAAGTTTGGCTTTAAGCCAAACATTAAAACCTTTTTATTCATTTTCTGCTTTATTGTTTTTATTTTATCCATTTGAAAGTAGTTGAAACTACTTAAGAGATCTGAACACCCTTTAATACGTCTTTCGTTATAGAACAAAGCCTCAGAGCAGAATTACTTAGAGAACAAGTAATCATACCATTTATGGACAGATAATTGTCTCAGATATGTGAAAATTATTTAAGTGTGTTTCTTTTAATAAAGAACTTTAAGCAAATCAGTTTATCTTATCTGATGACTTTTTCTAGAAGAGATTTTGACCTTTGTGATTTATTTCCTTTTGCAGTTGTGAAGCAGTACTACAGAGGTGTGTGTGACAAATAAATACTACTTTGAAACTGCAATCGTAAACATGCCTAGATATTCCAAACAAATGAGGAATATAACAATGAACATGGAAAACATCATATACATGTCAAGATTAAAGAAAAATAAAAAGAATGACAAGACATCTAAACACAACTTGCTTTTTGCTATCTGCTCCGTGTTATTAAAACATGAAGGTGTCTAGAAATTACTAGCAACAGCTCAGGACTGGGCTGATGCTCAGTTCTATGAACAAAATAACAACCTCATTGAGTCTGAAGGCTCTTGGTACTTTGAGAATAAATTACTACATTGTGAAGACAAATACTGATTGCTATTTATTTTGGATATACAGGGTAAGGTTTTATCTTCTCTGTATCATTCCAAACAATGGATGTTTTTGACTGCAGTGTAAAATCATATGATGCTGACAATATTCTTTTCGCAAACCATTATCTACAGAAGTTCTTTTTTCTCAGTTTGTTTTTTGTGTTCAAATCTAGAACAAGCAATGATAAACCTTTTCTTCCCTCCTCTGCCCTCTTTTCCCACTCCCAAATTTGACATATTTTATTTTTATTTATAGTGACAACATGTAAGTACAGAAAGAGCAATGGCTTGGACTTATACTATTTCACTTGTTGTTCTAAACTGACATAGATTTAGGAAGCCTTATAATCCTAGAAAAGTCTCTGAAAGCAGTTGAGAGCAGTGAGCATCTAAGTCATTTTTGTGAGAGGTTTTGAGTATCTTCATAAGATTTTTTTAGCAACTCGATCATCTTCAAAGTGGTTTTAGGATCTAGGTCATCACTTGGTAGCTTCAACTAAATGCCTAAAGTTGGCCATAAACCAGAATAAAACCAGGTCATAAGTCAGGTTGTAAAGTTTAGAATTGAAAACAATAAAACCATACTGAAGTTTGCAGAGCGAAGAATATCACTTTTTCATTCCAAAACAAACAAAAAAACCTGAAAACATTTGAAGTGTTATTACAAGTGACACAGTGATATAACAGAAAAGTGTCTCAAGAGTCACATTATTTACTAAAATCAGGCATGTAAAATACCTTTCTAACAAGCAAGGCACATTGGTTATAGATTTTTCTGTTTTTTTATTGTCTTAGGGTGACTTTATGATGCTGTATCCCCTATTGTCTGCTCTATGCCAGACATGAGTCCTGGGCCTTTAAGCCAGATCAGAAAGAGGCAGGGGGAAGGCGGTGGAATTCCTTCGGCAGCTGCGTTCAAAAACACAGATAACACACTCTCACCCCAGCTCTCAGATCTGCAGCAGGGAAGAGAGTTGCATGCTTTTGGTTTTTAGCTAACTTCTTGTTCGTTAGCTGAGGCAAGAAGTTTTTCCTGGGACTGTGGCTTCTTTTTCTTCTTCTCCTGGAACTGTTCAGCTTTGCTCTGGTATGGAACACCATCACCGGGAGCCCCCACACCGCGGCCCGGAGGGGCCCACCCTGCACCCCAGCTCCGGAGAGAGCAGAGCCACACCTACAGAAAAGACACTAAATCTACCAGGTCTTCTCCACAACGAGGTTTATTATCTAACATTATTCATTTTTTTCCTCTTGTGCCTGCTTGCACCCTGCTTGTTAAATAAACAGGATTTTTCTACTTTGCTCCAAGAAATTCCTTTGGAACCTGTGGGAGTGGGGCTGCTTGAAACCTGCTTTCCATTAGAGGACATGTTCATCTCAGGATGTTTCCTCCAAACTTGTCTCAAACGGAAACATTTATTTACTAGTGTTTACTAATGTCTTTTTTTTTTTTTTTCTTTTTAGAACTGCAATAGATCAAATATTAATTTAACAGGCTATATTATCACTTTTTTCTTTTTTAATCTAACTGGTGGGTACTGGGGACATTCCACTACACACATTGCCAGCCTATGTTTCTGACATTCCATGTGTCTGAAAGCCGAATTTATGCTAGCTTCCATGCTTCAAACCTAAACTATACAAAGAAAAATACATCCACGTGTTTCAGCAGATTGCAGTGCCACTATATATGATCAGATAAAAGATTAAATTACAGTTGATATAATGTCCAAGAGGAAAAAAATATTTTGTTATAACCTATAGAGTAACAACACTGAAACAAAGAAGTGCAATCTAAATGTGCAACTTCATAAAAGAGGTAGAGAGGAATACAAGCCCTCCCACTATTTCCAGAATACAGATATTCTACCTGGGTAAATGTCGACCAGGAAATCCTTGCATTAGAGATTCTGAGCTGTCATATGAAAACAAAGATCTTCAAATTAGGAGCTCAGTCTCCTTAGATTTCCTCTACACTGAAAAGTGATAAGTAACTTGTAAACAGAAGTATTCCATGTCAGAGAAAGCTCTGATTTAAAAAACCAGATAAACACCTAAAATTAGATCTAAGGAATGTGATATACATTAAAGGTAAGGGGTCATACCTTTGTTCAAAGTATTTGCATTGTGTTCTGTCTTGACCACCCACAAAGGTAATAGCTTTTAAAATACACTGGTCGTATCCAAGATGGAAACTACTACGTGATTCCTTTACTATCCAGCTCTAGAAAAATGTCTTACCTTTCAAATGTTTAAAATATGCTGTGATATTAATCAGTCAAAGTCACTGAATGTAACTAAAGAGAGAGTAGGTTACAAAATGTGCATCTTGATTTGTTTTCTCTAATTTTAGTAGTATTATAGACCACCTGTGTTTCAATAAGCTCTTCAGAGAGGTGTTTACCTGTGGAGCATATGAATTTGCAACAGGAGATGCAAATTTCAGTCATCAAATGATCTGCACTAGGGACCGTTCTGATTTTCAGTCATATTTTTAATTAATCTATCTAATTACTTTATTTTCAATCAGTTTTGTTTGACAAAATATAGACGCTTTTCTTTTTAAAAAATGTTTAAAGGGGAAGCTTAAACTCTTATTTTAGATACTTTATATGTTAGGGACCTAAAAATAGGTAGCTGGAGCTTTAATCCAGCTAGATACCAGTATAACTGCATTTTGTCTCCTTTCATTTTGGAGGTCATCTCCTGCAAATTATAATGAGGTGTCTGCAGATATTCATTGTAGGTATGATTTAAGTATGATCCACCCCTGTTAATTGTTTCAAGAAGGGACATAACTTTTAGCAACATTCTCATTTTGTAATTTTGGTGTTGATAAACAAATATTTATGTTTCTGTCAGTCTAATTTTAGTGTGCCCATAATATAAAGAACTGTATTTATAGCTTATATAAAGTATACAACTGATATGCATCCAGACAATGATGATTTGGAAATTTGAATTGAAGAATTGGGAGGGGAGGAGGAGGTTATCAGTATATTTTTCTTTTTCTTTATATGGATATTTGAGAATAAGAACAGAGAGCAAGGGGAGAGAGAAGAAACAGGCATGTTCAACACGACAAAATAGCAGTTCAGTTTTCTGTTTTGTTTGGGAAAGGATAGAGAAATTATTTTCCTGTACATTTGCTAGACCAATACCTACATTAGCAGAAAAATAAAACTTTAGGCACCTAAAGACAAAGAGAAACTTGTGTCAACATAGATGAAGTGTCATTTGTGCACTTTCTGTTGGCCTTTGCAAGATGATAATAACTCACCCTGCAAAGAATATCAGTTTCAAGTTTTTATACACAAAGGGTAAAATGCTTTGAGGTTCTGTGAGGAAGTCCTGTAGAAGGGCATCATGGGTTTGCATCTGATTCTTACTTGCTTAATAAATATCATAGAAATAAGCAGGGACTGATCTAAAACTTGTCTTATTGCCATTTGAATTTTTATTGGACCCTTTGAAAAGATCTGACACTTCTTACTGCTGGGAACTTTACAACCCCTTGTTTCAGCTAAATAGTGACTCATAATCTGATACTCAAATGAATCTGATGAACTTCAAAGGGAAAAGTAGGACACTGGAAATCCAGGACTGCATTAGCTATTGTCATAGCCAAATACCATTCTGATGTGCTACCATTTCATATTTATTCTACTTTTTTGAAAAAAGTTGCCACAGAATGAAGAACAATGATACATCTGACTTCAATCCTATCTAGTCTATCTATTTGTTTTCTTGCAAGATTTTGTAAAACAAACCAAAAAAATCCCAGAAAGGACAAAAAAAAATACATAAAATATTTAAAAATATACAACTTCTCTATTGTATGTTTAAAGCATTTTATATTCTTGAGCTCTACACAACCCTGTGGAGGTAATTCTGTAAATTATTAAAATAATAATAACAGAAGCCATCACAGCTATTTGAGCAATGTTTGTTATTACCAGTATCTTCTTGTCTACATTAATACACTCTATTTCTCCTTCTTCATGAACAGATAGGGAAGGAAAGAGAGGGAGTCTGAGAAAAAAAAATCCTGCTCTATTCTAAGCTGACATAGTTTTATGTATTTTCTTTCATAACATGAAATTATTGGGTGTCAAATGACCTGCTAAACAAAGAAGATAAGCAAGCCACTAAGGTATAGTTAATAGAGTGCTAACTGAAACTCCAGCAAACTGTTACAGTTCACCAGCTTAGTAACACTATGTAGGAGACAATACTCCATGACCCTTAATTAACATTATAAAACAGCTTCACATGTTTTGGAGATTGTAATTGCAAGATATTGCAAAGACTAAAGTGGTTAAAACTTACTGTGCATTATTGTGTACTGCATATATAGGTTAATAAGATCTAACAGGGAAAACATTATGAGTCCCAATTACGGAACAAAAGCTACCTTTTCTGTTCACGATGAGCATTCTCCATAGACCTTTAAATTTTATTTAAAGGCTAATTTCTGCTCAACAGCTTTTCCTAGGTTTTATAGTAGGCTGATACTCATGCATTGCATTACATTTTGAGACTTACAGGCATTGTTTAAAATAAAATGAGCATTTTTCCAGATTATTGTTTTCTGTGCATGATAAAAGACATATTCTTAAATTATTACTAGGTGAAAATATGGTTTTGTATAAATAATTTGAGATTTTAATGCATGAGTTCCTTAATCAATTTATGTGTGTGAGTGGAGGGGAAGAAAATGTAGATTGCTTCTCATTTTAATCAAAGTCTATGCTGCTGTTAGAGATTTATTACTGTAAAAAGTGATATGTATATTGCATCAATTCATTACTGTATTTTCAGTAATATGAAAAGATGTTGTTCTTTGCATACATGGAGACCAGGAAGTCACAAAACAGAAGAAACTAAGCTAATAAAATTAGTGACAATCAGTCTCTTCTCCCAAGTAGCAAGAGATAGGACAAGACAAAATGACCTTTATTATTGGATATTAGGAAAAAATTTCTTCCCTTAAAGGTTTGTCAAGTACTGAAACAGGCTACCTATGGAAGCAGAGGAGTCCTCATCCCCAGAGATATTTAAATACATGTAAAGGGGACTCTTAGGAACATGGTTTAATGGTGGACTTGGTAGTGTTAATTTTGGAAGTGTTTGGACTTGATATCTTAGGTGCCTTTTCCGATCTAAATTATTCTATTATTCGATTACCAAGAATTAATCTGCTTAAAATTTACTTGCCGTGTATTAAAATTTAGATTATCTAAGTTATATTAAGTACTAGTAAAAAGCAATTCAACAGAAAATGGATGTCTCCAGATGTCTGACGAATCTTTCTAGGTTTTTGTACTTCTGACATCCTAAAGAAAACCTAGAGTGAATAATTTCAATTAATAAACACAGTTCTTAGGAATCACAGGCTAGTCCAAATGAAGGTCAATTTCCACGCAAAAAGAGGTTGATGTTTTCAGATGCAAAAAGGCAGTTGCCAATCCATGGGTACATACAATGAATCTGCCTCACAGAATGACAGAATCGGTAAGACTGGAAGGGACCACAGTATGTCATTTCATTCAACCTCCCTGCTCAGGCAGGGTCATCTCAGAGCACATTGCACAGGATTGCATTCAGATTGCTCTTGAACATCTCCAGTAAAGGAAACTCAACACTCTCTCTGGGTAATCTGTTCCAGTGCTCAATCACTTGCACAGTAAAGAATTTCTTCTTCATATTCAGGTGGAAATTTCTGGTCATCAGTTTCTGCCCGTTGCCTTGTCCTGTTGCTCAGCACCACCGAGCAGAGCCTGGCTCCATCCTCTTGGTACCTTCCCTTCAGATACTGACAGACATTGATAGGGTCCCCTCTCAGCTGTCTCTTCTGTAGTCTGACCAGGCCCCCTTCAACAGGCTCCTTCAGCCTTTCCTCATAAGAGAGATGCTCCAGTCCCTTAATCATCTTTGTCTTATCTTCTGCACGTGGTCCAGGACCTCCATGTCTCTCTTGTGTTGAGGAGCCCAGAGCTGGACACTCCAGATGTGACCTCACCAGGACTGAGCACAGGGGCAGGATCACCTCCCTCAGCTGGCTGCCAATGCTCTTCCTAATGCACCCCGGGATACCACTGGCCTTCTTGGCCTCTAGGGCACTGCTGGCTCCTGGACAGGTTGTTGTGCACCAGCACCCTCAGGTCCTTCTCCTCAAAGCTGCTTTCAAGCAGGTCAGCCCTCAGCCTGTATTGGCGCATAGGGTTATCGCTCCCCAGAATCCCAGATCTTTTGGATTTCCTGAGTATGTACTACTCAGGAGATACATTTTATTTTCTCTGGTTAGTATTAGTCAAAGTGATATCACTCTATATTCTTCACAACTTCATGTACATGAAAGCTCAAAAATGGACCCTTGGGAAGAGGACAATAAAAATAATACCTTTAGCAAGTAGCTACTCTAGAAAAACAAATAATAATATCTGATCCAATTTCTGTTTTCTATTGGATCTATCCCAGTCTTTCATACGACAGCTGGGGACCAGTATGCTGCGGTAGTGTTTTCCTTTGCAGACATTTTGTTTGAGTAACAAAGAGATATTTTACATGTTATATTGCTATTTAATAGGTTTTCAATAATAGCAGGCCATTTTCTAACAAGTAGCACTTTTAATTATAATTCTTGTCTTATATGTGTTGTAACAGTGGCCACAAGTTATAGATGTTAAAAGCACTTTGTATTTGCTCTATGAAATGCACTAGTCTTCTGTGTTGCACCTTTACCCCTCCAGCACTTTGCATCACCATTTCAATATTTCAAATTGCATTAATTAAGGAACGATTTCTGAAAGTACTTGCAGAATCATTATTAACATAAGTCTGAAACTCGTGAGAAAGAGACTCTCTGGTCTCTTTTCTGAGGGTCTGTAACACAGGCATGGAAGAGTGCTGGACCTCACAGCCAGATACGACAGTCTTGCACCAAGAGAACAAGCCTATACCATGTCAGAAACCTGATTGCTGTACGAGAGGTACTCAGATGCATCTATACCTGTCTATGAAAGCAGTTTGGAGTTTGTGCAGGTACGTGCTTTTCTGCTAACTAAATAGGCATTGAATGAGATCCTGTATTTGTTAAATCAGTGCCATCTGTGTTATATTTCCTCTCTTCCTCCTCAGCATAGGCATATTTTGGTATTATTCTACTCTAGCCCACACATTTTTGTTTTTCATTTTAATTACTTTATTCTGTTTGCCATATGAGAAAAAGGACCAACCACATTTTACATAGATGGTCCTTAGCACTTATTAAAGTTTAAATATATTGATTTTTCTTATACATCTTTATTCTGGAAACTTTATATTAGTAAAAAGGTTATGCTAATAAACTTTAACATTTTTATTAATAATGCTTTAGTCAGCTGCCCGGAAAATCCTAAATTATGACCTTATTATAAATGTTAGAAGATTAGCTAGATCAAATCATTGCTTTATTAATCTAGCCAGTCTTACATTATGAATGAAAAAAGTGTTATATTTATTGGTAAAATATAGATTGGTATACTGTAAGAGAGAGATGACATTTCTGTCTAGTTTCATAGTTATTCATACTGTTAATCATAGATTTTATTCAATTCATCCTACACAGACAATATTAACACCAGCCCCAGAGCTGGACTTGTCCAAAAGAAATCAGTCCCTTTGTGATGTTTAGAATCAATAGGTGACTAAGTTAAGTAACCGTTTGTCTGCATATGCTCTTTAGAACACAAATTTATAACATGTTTCTAGATAATTGGTTTTCTGTTCTCCTTGCCTAGGAAAAAGATAAGTGATGGCATGTGATTGCGCAGAAACAGTGTATCAGAGAGAGAAAATTTTTACTGATCACTGAAGGAAAGACATTATTCCAGTGAGTATTGAAGGAATGGGAAAAGACAGGAGTGATTTTAACCAAGGCTCTCCTGGATTAGTCACAGAAAACAAGCTGAAAGGGCTTGTCTCAATCTATGGAAGAGAGAAGGGATTTAAGCTTACATCTTGTAGATTTCCAAAAGCGTAGGAAGACAAAGCACCTCTGCACAGCCCCAGGTGGTCATTTGGATTTTGTTTCAAACTGAAGTCAGTCAGAATGGGTCTGACCTTCTCTTGGATTTTTCTCTAAAAGGATGAATCTGGATAAAGTAGTGGTTACTGTGTGATAAATGAAATCTCTGCTAGAAGGATTCAAGTGTTCCCAAAAGGACACAGTTGCATTTCTTCTGTTCTGCTATTTCCCTCCACTCTTTGAACCTAGCTGCAATGATGAATAATGAAGTGATGAATAAATACAACAGAAGGAAAGGAGAAAGGATGGAAAGGTGATACAAAATGTTCACCTATGACAGAGTTCTTAAACAGACAGGTCAGAAAATGTCCTTCCACATGTCTGAATTTACATTTGGTCTGACACTGGTTTTACCATATTAGAAGTGTTTACACACCAAAATAATTAAATAATATATCTGGATAAACCTTTATCCTACACTATTATTAGACTGTATATTTCTTCTGTTAGTCCAAGCCCATGTTTTATTTTTAGAGAATAATTTTAGCCACTAGTAAAAATTTCAATTCCATTTAATGAGCATTTTTAATCAAGAGCAATATGTTATTATGGCAGCAGGATCTTTATTTATAGCCAAGAAGGCCAGATTGCTTAGAGGAAGAGATTCGGCTGGAAAGTCTTCTTCTGTTTTTAAAATCTAAACATTATGTGCTTCACTATATGCAACAACTGACCAATTTCCTACCTCCCTTCCATCCTCCCTTACCTCATTCCCTCTTCCTCGCTTTTCTTCTCTACTTCTGCATTTTTGCCTTCCTCACTTCTTTTCACGTGATGGAGATCAGTAATTCCTTTTTCTCATCTTACAGAATCACCAAGATACGTAATATTTCAAATACAAGAATTGGCAAGTACAACACTTGTAAAATCTCTGTGGGCTGATTTTATTTCAAACTGAAGTAAAGTGCATTAATCTACATCCTGGTTTTAAAGCCATGCAAAAATAGGAGAAAGGTTCTTTTCTCCTCTTTCCTTCCCTTCTCCCCAGAGCATGAAATTATTGTGAAATGTTGCATAAACTGGAGAGAACATTTCCATCAAGTGCAGTATAGCTAAATATAGAGGTAACCCAAGTTTATGCTGCACCAGAAATAAACAGTTAAATTCACCAAACTCTGGCCAAAACTTTAAAAAATTGAAGAACAAGTATGATGCCAAGATATATCTTAATATACAATCTTAATTCATATTTCCTTTTCTTGTAGTTCTGCGGTCACTATCTAAACATATGCAGGCATTGACTTTTCCAGACAAAAAAACAGTTACTCTCTCCCTCATTCCTAAGAGTCTTATAAGTGTAATAGCTTGAGCAAACAGAAAGGAAATGTTCAAGAACATACTGACTTTCCAATAGTTTGAGCTAACTGTCTACAGAAAAATAAAAAGCAATATGGTGGTAACAGTAAACAAAAACATTTTCATTATCAGAGCTTCCCAATAGCTCTTCACATGAAAGAAGAGACAGATTTATGTGTTGTTAATGTCCCCTTTAATAAACCGGATACCTCCAGGTCTAACTAAGGAAAACTCGTAACTCGTAGTTAGTTCCCGAAAATTTAGTTTATCTGCACCTTATACCTCCTACAGAAATACGTAATCCCCTATAAACCTTGTGTACTAGGAGCTAATCAGAGAATCATAGAATGGTTAGGGTTGAAAGGGACTTTAAAGATCATCTAGCTCCAACACCCCTGCCACAGGCAAGGAATCATCCACTGCACCTGTTACTCAAAGCTCCATCCAGGCTGGTCTTGAACACCTCCAGGTATGGGACTACACAACCTCTTTGAGCAACCTGTTTCAGTGTCTCACCACCCTCATGGTAAAAAATTTCTCCCTGATATCTAATTTAAACCCACTCTCCTTCAGTTTAAGGACATTTTTCCTAGTCCTATCACTTCTGAAAAGTCCCTCTCCAGCTCTCTTGTAGCTCTCTTTACGTACTGGAGGGCTGCTGTAAGGTTTCCACAGAGCCATCCCATCTCCAGGCTGAACAGCCCCGACTGTCACAGCCTGTCGTCACAGCAGAGGTGCTCCAGCCCTGTGATCACATCAGTGGCTCCCCTCTGGACTCGTTCTGATGCCGTTCTCGTTTTTGCCTTTTTCCTTTTATATGTTCTCTGTATTCACACACATTTGTAGCTCTGTAGCCTGTTGCATCAGTGGCTAGTTTTCCCAGTAATTTTCCATATCCTTTCCCTAGGCAGAAAGAGAAAACAAATTCCAGAGCTCCAAGCCCTGGAGGGTACAAGGCCTCTATCCTACCTTGGTTCTTCCTGGGAACCAAGGCCAAGGACAACTCTTTGAGATACGTCTTCATAAACAAAGTACAGCTAGCACCAAGGGGCAAGGGGGGTCCAGAGAAGGGGCTTGACCTGGGGGGGAATTCCATCACCACTTGTCCTCCTAAGTGATGCTTTTTAGTCAGTTATGCTAATTTGATAAACATGTAAAAACTGTATTATTATTCATATTATTCACCCTGTGTGGGTGGACTTTTGTGGACCTTCTCCATAACTGCCCCTGGAGGCCTCCCAATAAAGATCCACTTTTATATTATCTCCTATATTAAAAATTATCTCAAGTTTCATTTCCAGGTTGAAAAAGGCAACAGTTCCAATAGATCGATGACTTTCTTTTGTTGAGGGTCTCAGACTTGGACACAATACTCCAGGTGTGGTCTCACAAGAGCTGAACAGGGGAGTGGAATCACCTCCCTTGATCTGCTGGTCACAGCTCTTTTGATGCAGCCCAGGATATCATTGGCCTTCTGGTCTGTAAGTGCACATTGCCGCGTCATATTGAGCTTTTCATCCATAAACAGCAGGGCTTTCTCCCGAGAGCTCATCTCGATCCATTCTCCTCCCAGCATCTATTGGTGCTTGGGACTGCCCTGACCGAGGTGGAGGAACTTGCACTTGTCCTTGTTGAACTTCATGAGGTTTGCAGACACCTCTCAAGCCTGTTAAGATCCCTCTGGATGGCATTCCTTCCCTCCAGCATGTGAACCACGCTACACAGCTTGGTGCCATCAGCAATCTTGCTGAGAGTGCACTTTGTCCCACTTTTTATGTCACCAACCAAAATGCTAAACAGTACAGGACACAATACCAACTCCTGAGGAGCACCGTTTTCCACTTGGACATTGAGCCATTAACTACACCTCTTTGAGTGCGACCATCCAAACAAATTTTTATTCACTAAGTGATATATCTGTCAAATCCATGTCTTTCTGGTTAGAGACTAGGACATTGTGAGAGACAGTGTCAAATGCACACTGAATATTTTTGTCTTTATCTTAATCTCTTCTTATTTGCCATTCATTACTTATTTCTCTTATTTCTTCCACAGCTTGGCTACATTTCCTACTAAGCCTAGGAATGGGACAGCTGTGATTCTGAGATTTGTTGATGAACCCATTTATGTCCTGATCTTTGTGAAGCAATCAACCAACATAATTAGAAATCTTTCTTCATTCAGTTGTCTGAATGCACTATCCTTCACCTAGCAATTATTTCTCATGCTTAAATAAACTCATGCCTCTGACAATAGAATTTTGTATCATTTACTTTATTTTTCAGTCTGTGATGTATTATGTTTCTTAAACATGTTTTTTTCTGATTTTTATATAGTATCTAAAACAAAATTCAACAGCACAAGTAAGATCATTCATGATATAATGCATAACAATTCCAATAATTTTTTTTACAATTATCTTGATACTTGTATTGGCCTGAGGTATGAAATTCCTCATATTCATTATTGCAATTTCTAAGTACTTATGTGGAAGCATATAAGAAAAAACATTACTACAGATAAGTACAGTGCATATCTACAATGTGTTTAAATGGAAATTTCTGTCAGCATAATATATGAGAACTTTAAAAAGCATATATTCACTTTCTTATTCAAGAAACACAGCTGGTGCATACTGAGGTTTTTTTTTTATTTCATATAGTTAAGAATAGATTTACATATTGAACACTACACTAAGGACACACTTATAATCCATTTTTGCAAAGCATGATATTTTATAATGACAACTCAATGAGAAACAGAGTTGCGAGAAAGTAATTGAATTAACAGCAATGAAAGGTAAACATATAATCAATCTATTACAATTTTTTAGCTATTAGAAGCACCCTCAGTAAATACATATGGACATCTGACTAAAAGTGCCAAGAATCTTTTTTTTGTGAGGTCTGCACATGAAAAATAGCTAAATATTAGTGAGGTTACTAAACAAACAACTGTAAATGGTGCAACATGGAAACACAAGATGAACTTTTATCAAAGTTATTCGGTCTCAAGGAAACATAGCATCATCTATTTTTTTAATTTGGCTTTATAGATGTTTGTGAGCAACAACAGCAACAAAAGCTGTTTGCATGTTGTTTTCATATTATTTACTACTAAAATAACACAGACCATCTATTTATCATGCAACTGGTGTTCTTAAAGACGTAATTTTTATCCTGCAATATAATGTATAACTGTGTGCTTTACCTAATAAAACAGAAAAATATTGTGTACACCATGCATAAAAGGAGTAAATTTCCATTTTCTTTCATCACTGTCTGATAAGTTATCTAACTGCCTTTTGTCCATTTATAAAATAAAGTAAATTTCATGTAGAAGTTATTTCAAAAATAGGATTAAATATCAAAAGTCAAGAGAGAAATTAAAATCTGATCTAGAAAGTGTCTCGGTATGTAGCCCCTCTAACTTTGTTCAGCAAGGTAGTTTAGCAGTATTTTACAATTGCCTTCTAATTAAAGTATCAGAGATAAGCAAACTTTTTCCCAGGGATCTGACAGACAACAAAAGCAGCATGACTATTAGCTGGTTATCATCAGGTGGAAGATACAGATCTGCATGATGGGTCCTCAATCATATTCTGTGAATGACCCTGAATTTTCTAACATGTACTAGTTTCTCTACCCTATTCTCACAAGACCTCACCTGAACTCCTGTCCCCAGTGCAGAAAAGACATGGACTTGTTGGAGAGTTTCCAGAGGAGGACCATGAAAATAGTCAGAGGTCTAGAACAACTCTCCTATGAAGAAAGGCTGAAAGGGCTGGGGTTGCTCATCCTGGAGAAGAGCAGGCTCTAGGGAAACATTATTGAGGCCTTTTAACACTTAAGGGGAGCTTATAAGAGATGGAGAGAGACTTTTTTACCAAGGCTTGTAGTGACAGGAAAAGGGGCAAGAGTTTTAAACTGAAAGTAGTTTATTTAGAAATATAAGGAGGATTTTTTTTACCATGAGGGTGGTGATACACTAGAAGCGATTGTCCAGAGAAGTTGTGGTGCTTCATAATTGGAAAAGTTCAAGGCCGGTTTGGCTGGGGCTTTGAGCGACCTGGTATAGTGGGAGATGTCCCCTACCCATGGCAGGGAAGCTGAAACTAGATGATCTTTAAAGGTCCCTTCCAACACAAACCAGTTCATGATTCTGTGATTCTAAAGGAGATATTACTAAAAGAACTTTTTATATTCCATTCCTCTTAGACAAAAAAAAAAAAGTTAAGTAAATCACTAAATTTTCCTTTTTATAGTTGGCGAAACTGTCATAATGAATCTCAGCACATCTAGATATTAAGACTTATTCCAAATCTAGTTTTAATTTGAACTCTGTGGCTTAATTCTATGTTTGAATGATTCAAAATAGATACTCTGAAATATTTTGATGTCTAATGTGAGATGTCTCATTAATTTTAGGCACACTGTTCATATAAATTCAGATTCACACGTATATGCACACAGAAAAAAACCCCTATAAAATAAAGAGCATAACTCATTTGTTATCAACATATTTCTGATAGATCAGATGCCTATTTTCATCCTTTCATCACTGTAGAAGCTAGATCAAGTGTTTTAGCTACACATTTCAGATTTCCTTGTCCCAATGAAAATCCAGTATTTTTATGACATTCATTATAATTTCATATACAGAAATAATTTGCATTATTTTATACTGACATACCATGCCTTGAACTGAAATTATTAAGGAAATACTAAGAAGTTTTGTTACTATTTTTCCAGCAGTCAATGAGAAGACAGTTGATGTTGATTTCTTCAGGAAGAAAAATACTCTTTTGTTAAATATATATCATCTGATCAAAATTTGAGAGAAGATGAAGCAATCTAAGAGCAGGAAAGGTGGCTACTCTATTTAATGACTTTTTATATGTATTTTTTTATATAATCCTTTTTATTTTAATTTTTATAAGTAAGTATGATTAGCAGGGAGATGTATTTTGACTTTTTATTTTGAAAAATGTGTCCACATGTGTATGATAAAAATAGCCATGCTATTTTAAGACTGTGGTTTTTTAGCAAATGAGGAACGTATCAGTATGTGTGCATCCGTATGCATGCTTATGGTTACACACAGACATCTGTAAGGAAGAAAGTGAATGTATGGAAGCAGTGAATTTTTTTAGAAGGATTTATGCTTTGTCCTGTTGTACTCCAACAATTTTGTGGGAATCTTGCTTTCAGTGAGAGTCAGCAATTCTCTCTCATTTATCTATTAGATACTGAAAGAAACTGTTGCCTTCCTTTGTCTTGTGCTTGACTCCTCCCAAGTGCAAAAATGGCTTGGATAACAAATTATTTTCCCTCTTATACTCTTACTAATTCAACTCCTGGTTCACAGAATGTCTTCTAAAAATTTCTTCCAGAAATTTTGAGAAAGATCTGAAAAAAATTTTGCACTTGGGTTTAATGGTGAGCAATGAGAAGACAACACTAATTTTAGACTTTCACGGTTTACTGGACATTTTCGCATACAAAGGGGAGTCAAAAGTCATAAATAAGACTAATTAAACTTTCAAAAACTGCCATTCTGAAATAAATAGTACTCAATATTAGACCTATCAGTGGAAGGTAGGGTCTTTTTTATTTGTTTGGCTGGCTGTTATTGTTGGTTTTGGCTTTGTGTGTTTTTGGTTTTTTGTTTTTTTTTTTTTTTTTTCCCAAATATGTGCAAATATTGAGTGTTTTCAAATATTTATGAGACATCAAGGGTACTGAGAAGCCTACAAATACTGTATGAAAACTGAGGCAGAGAAATTTTCTATTTCAGTTTTGAATCTGTGAGTTTTGGATCTGTTAGTATCTCTGTAGATACTTTTGCTGTTGCACTTTATTTTTGCTGAAAGCTAGAGTTCAGTTTTACTAAATTGACATTTTTCTGAATGGATCATGGAAAATGCAAAATTTAGTCTGTACTTCAAGAAATGAAGAGCGGTTAGAATACATCAGGCATGATTGCACTTTTCTCAGCTTTAATGATTTGCTTGTTTTAAACCATTACAACATTAAAAAACAGCTTCAAAAGACAATTGACTGTCTTGAGTGAGACACTAGCTTTTCTTCTAAGGCAGGAAACTCTTCATATAATATTGAACTATTAATCTATGCGTATAGCTGATCTTTTCTTCCCTTTTCAAGTGTTAATTATACTTGCTTGTTTTATAATCTCTTTTATTAAAGTGTAGTGTGAGTTTTCAAATACATGGTTAGTAGTTAAGCACCTAATTAGTATCAAAAAACAAAGGTGAGTATGTGCTTGGTTGCTACCTTTCACTGGTATCTCTAAATTTTGATTCTTCTCTCATGTGTGTTTTTCACAGTATCTTCCCACATTGTTACAAAGCTTTTAGAGCACCTAGCTAATAGAGTCTCGAACAGACACACGATGTTTATCCTCCTTTTTTGTTTTTGTTTTTACTGGATCATTTCAGATACTTTCACCTCTTTACTTATTAAAAACAGCACCAAAAAGGGTTGTCATAACTTCTCCACTAAACCAGTCTCGTTCCTTTTTTTCTCATTCCCGAAGAAAAGAAAAAGACTTTATTCTGGGAGCATTCATGATAAACATTTTTGCTCCTCTTCTTTTAATACTCACTCTTTGAAACTTCATTTTTATAGAATTGGAGGGTTTTATCTTTTCTTTGTGAATTTTTTTAGTGCTAAAAAGAGAGTTGTGATGGCGTTTTTGCTGGAAAAGGTCTAGTTCCATTAAACAACCACAGAGCTATACCAGATTTGCATGATGTTCACTGAGTGATTATCTTGATCCCCTTACACAGTTTAGCCTACAGTGGCTGTCAAGAATTTGTCAATAAACAGTCAAACAAATGAGATGCCCACAAGAACAGAGCAGGAAGCTGTATAACTAAGCAAAACCAGAAAAATTATGTTTCATTCATCTGGCATTTCTGAATGCTCTACAGCGGACATATGAATAAATGTCTATTGTAAAGCAAAAGAGAGCAAAAGTGTGCTTTTTCAGTATTTCAGTCTTGTAGTGAATTTGGGCACATTTATAGTGATACCAGGTTTTAAATTCTTGTAAGCTTCTGTTGCCTGACACAAGATCTTCGCACCTGCCACTGTTAAATTCTGCAGTGCTTGGTACCAGTGCAATACATCTATAACTTCTGTGTTTATAAAATCAGCAGAATGTTGGAAAGTTTGCATACCTGAGCCTTAATTTTATGTTAATTATCATAATTTCTATAATTCCAGTCTTTTCCTTGCAGAGTAGCATTGCTTGCTTAAATTCACTATCTTGGATAGATATTTCTTACCAGTATTTCATGCAAAATTCAGTTCGTTACTTTTAGTCATACGAGCTATGGATCATAAAACCATTTTCAGTTTTTACAACTGTTCTTAGAAAATGTAAATGACAGTCACAAGAATGCAAACTTGGCCCAATCTTTTTTCCTACAACAACCCTAGAATTATTTCTTTTTTTCCTTTCATTGCTGCAGGCCATAAATACTGAAAATCCTAATTGAAACACGAAGTTTGACTCTGTTCTCTTCAGGGATTACAGAAACTAAGTGAAAGGAATGTGAATTAAAAATTATACTGTTCCCAACAAAGACACCCTCAGAGTTTTAAATTGTTAACTTTTCTTTGCTCTGGGATCGTGTACCTTGTAAGGGAAATAGTTACTGTGAAAAAAACAATGAATGTAGACATCATTCAAACCAGTTTCACACATACATGAAGTGCCAATGTGAATAGAATTTCTGACAAAAACATCTAAGCAATTATGCAAAGAGGAAAGAATTATATTTGCTGGATACAAAGACAGCTTTGTTGCCTCTGACTTCACAGAAATAAGCGTACTTGTGTTTGTGTGTATGTAAAGTATGCCTTACAGTAGTAGTAAGGCTTCACCACTTGAACAAACCAGGCAAGAAAAACTGACACATTTTCCAGAGCTGATGTCAAGAGTTGCAGGCCAAGGTCAGGCTGAACACAATATCTTCTCCCTGTATGAGGTGATTTTTTTGATTGTTGCCTCTTTTCATTTTCTTTTTTTTTTTTTCCTTTCTTAGAGGTAACACACTCAAGTTGAAAAGGGCAAAAAAAGTAGCTCTATGTGCCAGAATCTTGCCTGGCTGCAGCCTCCCTGTTGATAAGAAAACAAAAAAACAATCTAACCTTGTGGATGGGTTATTCTTAAAACAGATACAGAAAGGATAGCCAGTTTGTTTCATTTTTGCTTTGTGTATTCTACTGTATTAAAAATCAATGTTAACAAGAACTGCGGATACAGACTATTAACCAGATTCTATGTCTATTTTTGCATCAAAATAAATTAAACCCTAAATGACTGAGGTTTTCCAAGTAGACAGTAATTTTCTATGGTATGTGATTTGGCTGATCTTATAGTATTTTATAAATGATCTTATAGCAGGATTTTAGCAGAATTTACTTGGGCTTTTTAAGGCTATCAAAATATTTTGAGAAAGAGTAGAATAAAATAGAAATAGAAATAGAATAGATTAGAATAGAATAGAAAGAATAGACTATTTCAGTTGAAAGGAACCAAAAATGATCATCTAGTTCAACTGCCTCATTAATTCAGGGCTGCTCAAAAATTAAAGCATGTTATTAAGGTCATTTTCCAAATGCCTCTTAAAGGCAGATGGCATGGTGGCATTGACCACCTCTCTAGGAAGCTGTTCCAGTGTTTAACCACCGTCTCAGCGCCAAGAAATGCTACTTCCTTTTGTGGGGAAGAGGAGGGGCAGGCACTGATCTCCTCTCTGTGGTGACCAGTGACAGGACCTGAGAGAATGGCCTGAAGCTGTGTCAGGGAAGGTTTAGACTGGAAATCTGGAAAAGGTTTTTTCACCCAGAGGGTGGTTGGGCACTGGACCAGGCTCTCCAGGGAAGTGGTCACAGAACCAGCCTGACGGAGTTCAAAAAGCATTTGAACAGCGCTCTCAGGCACATGGTGGGACAATTGGGGCTGGCCTGTACAGGGCCAGGATTTTGATGATCTTTGTGGGTCCCTTCCAACTTGGAATATTCCGTGATTCTGTGATAGGTTTGTTTGTTTTTCCTTAGGCTATAAAAACTTTCCACATTCTTTCTTCATTTACTGTTCCTTCTACAGTTCTTCTTATCCTAGTTGTTCTCCTCTGGTCTGCTTCTACAGTTGTTCTCTGGTCTGCTTCTTCCGTGTTAACATGGAACTGGGACTTTCACAGGCTATAATGTGCATGTATTTATATCTTTCCATTTTACACGAGGAATGTACAGACAGAAAATTCAGGATTCAAATTTACAAACAAAGTTATGACATGATTCAGAACCACTATGTGTTTCTTGTCCTGTCTTTAGGCGTCCTATTTTCAAAATGGAATTCGCAGCCACTTAAATGCCTAGTGTGAGATGGATCTGTGCTAAGCACTAACTTTTTACTTCTAATTTTATATTTGCCTATTTATGCTAGACTTTCACAAGGGTCATTATCCAATCAAGAATCTAATTTAGGCAAATAAATGAGTCTGATTCACAACCCATTACTTCCAAAATAAAGTATGTAAGGCATATAATGTACTCCACTTGAAAATGCTAGAAGCAAAAGTGATCAACAAAATAATTGCAAGATGTCTGATGTGTTCTTACAATAAAAGCCATTAAGTTACTGATCTACAAATGATGAGGAAAAAGCAGAATTGGTGAATGATAACTCCTGGCACTTAACTGAAACTGTTCAAATGAAATAAAAAGTACTGCAAAGAAACAAAAATAAACAGTGTAAATTTTGTTTAGAAGTAGACCTACAAAAGTTCAAAGTTATTTTTGGTACTAAGTTTGATAGTAACATAATATATATATTTTTAAGCAGAAATCCAGATCGTAAGGTAAGTTAAATATTCGGATGACAACACTGTTTTCAGTTTTGAGAAAGTTATGAGGAGCTTCAGAAATCGAGTTAATACCTGGTAGCTGGGCAATGAAAGCAAGTTTAAATCATTGTAGAGAAATGCGAGCTAATGTACAATTGAAGGAACAATTTGAACTTGCACAAACTGATGGCTTCTAAATTAATCGTAGCCATCCTAGAAAAAGTAAAATAACAAATAAGGATAATTTTGAAAACCTCAGGGAAAACATCTGTTGAATACTCACTGGCTCTCAGTAAAAGAAAGCAAGTGGTAAAGCAAAATTAATAAATAAAAATACCAAAAATACGATGTCCAAGGTATAGCTTCTCTTTGATATAAAAAAAAACAATTATAAAATTCAGGGAAAGAAGAAAAAAACTTCCGAGTTATTTTACTATATTACTGTAAGGAGACATTAAATATAACAAAACTCTGAAACCAGATGAACAGCTGATTAAAATCACTGCAGTGCCTTTGATTTTGTTGGTACTGTGCAGTTTACAGCAGCTGAAAAGTTGGCTACTAAGTTTAAAGAAGAGATGAATACCAGATGACTGACTGAGTAGTGTAAAATAACAGTTTAAAAGCAATTATATGTTCTTGTTTTCTCCTTTAGTTACAAGACTAAAAGACCAAATGCTTCAATAAAATGAAGGAAAAAAAGTAGTTACAGTGAAAAAAAAACCCCACATACGGAGTAGGAGTGGGACTGAAACTGTTTTATTAGAAATTAGTAATGTAAAGCAGTGAGATATGCATTTTATTCTCTGACACCACATATATGTATGTTTTGAGTTCAGATTCTGTGATGTTTTTTTTCCTTTCCTCTTGATTTGAAATCTCTTTTCATTCTCATTTTTTTCCTCATATCTTTCCTAGCATGGCCTGCCCTAAAATATTTTTTTTGCATCAACATTAAAATAGATTGCTACTGAAATAAACATGCTGGAAGAAGAAAATTCCCTGTTAGTCCTAAAATAAACAAACAAGCAGGCAGAAGAACCAAATAGAATTCAGACAACAACAAGGCAAGTAGAACTACCTAACTGAAGTAATAGAAAATTCCATCTGGGCTACAGACCTGAAAACACCTCAGGAGTATGTGATTTCTTGTGGTGCTATGTGTATATCAATTAATTTGTCTGTTCTTAATGTAAAAATAAAATTAATAACACTTTTTTAATCTAAAAAATAAAAATTGTGAGGTACATTTCTAATGTGAAGCTATCTTATCTTTTGTTTCCTTTAAAGAGGCAAAATTATTGTCAAGTGAAAATATTTAAATGAACCTAGTTTTTCATTATTTGGTGAACCAGCCCTCACAATATAAGTGCCAAGTCAGTCATTCAAAGGCTGGTCAATTAGGAGTTCCATTCAGTACTAGATATCTAAATTCTACTAGATTGCATATTCCTCTGGAGGTCTGCAACATTACCTGCTTCTCTCTGTTGCCTAGAGAGGTGCATCTATAGGATGCAAAGTTCCGTAAATATCCAAAACAGCACATGAAAACCCATTATTCAAGTGAACAGGGCAAAAATCTACAGAAAAGAAATTATCGCTTGTTTTTAAAACAAATCTTTCTTTAAAACATTATTTGTACATTTCTGTATGTATGATTCTCTTGTATTTACTGGCCTGTTGAGAGAATGGTTTCATTCATCTGTAGATATTTTACCATGCTTTTATACAAGGCTGTTGTTCTTGTTATTGCTATTGTTATTTATTAAAAAAAAATTCATAGAAAAATCTGATTGTTATAGAAGGTCAAAATTTTCTTCTCTAATAATTAATAAAGGAAAAATCACATTACATTATATTCTGCATTATGAATATACCAATCCCTTGTAATGATTACACAGCAGGAATTTTTCAAATATCACTGGATTTGGAAATGCAAGGGGATCCAGGTGAGCTTTACAAGATTTTAAAGTGCCTCAGGTTCATTTTTGTGTCTAAAATGTTGGAAATTATTTAATTGAAGCAAGACTGTGCTACTTTGGAAATATACAGTCCATATATATTTAGGATTGGGCTTGGGATTTTTTTGGTTTTGTTTTTTTGGGTTTTTTTTTTAGTTATATTGGGGAACATGCTTCAGTGAAAAACAGTAGAAGACCTTAAGTTTTGTTCATGGTCAAATTTATCTTATTCTGTGAAGGACAGAAATTACCACTCTGTGTAGCAATCTTAAAGTTCTTGTTAAGTGAGTTCTTTATTGGAATATACAATTTGATCAATATAAGACAGTGAAGTTAAAATTCTGCATTACCTCTTTTTACTAAATAACAGAAGATAAATGGAGCTGAGGTCACACATTGATAAATTCTTCCTGCATGAAATGTTTTCACAACGCATGATCTCAAAATATGTAACTTGCATGAAATAAATATCCTAGTAGCCATTTTTATAATTAAAAAAGTTAAGTAAAAAAAAAAAAAGGACATTGCATTTATGGACCTTAACTGCCTGAGTAGTTAGAATAGAAAATCATTTGAATGTAAGCAGAACAAAGGAGAGAAATGTTGATGATCTATACCTATGTAAATGACATGACATAAATTAATTGCATATTTTGCAATTAATCCCTTTCAACTACCACTTTTTTTTTTTCCTTTGGTATTACTGAAATGACTACATAACTAAACAAGTGTAAAATATCTTCTATTCAAGATTCCATTTTTCTTTTTTTTAATTCATTTTTGCAAGGTTTTTTCCCCTCCAACACATAACAATGCTATCCATTTGTTAACAGTTAAAAAAAATGTAGCACTTACAGACTCAGATATTTCAGCTGTCTTAACTATTTAATAAATGTTTTGTTTCCATTTTGAAGAAAAGGGGTGAGGCTCAAAGCTTTGAAGAAGAGATCACATAACATCTAATGAGGTTTCTCAGCATTTCAGAAAGAGGGAGGATAAAAATGCCTTCGACATTCCTGTGGTCTAGAGTAGTTTCACTGTTGGCATCACATTTGTGGACATTTACAAATATCTATGTACTCTCTGCAGAGTGGAACTGTTTATGTATCAGCCATTCTCACTGTGGTAGAAATGGCTGCATTTCTTTAGCGGCTCCCCTAAAACCAAATGTTTAAACTTGAAGCTTAAAGTTTAAGCAAGATGTCTGGGCTCTTCTGTCTCCAGTCAATGAAGGCAAAAGGAGAAGCCTCTCAAGGTAGGTGTTTAACACACTGGTGAAGACTCAAATTCTTAACCCATTTTCCCCTCTCAGTCTCTCCCCCTCCTTCACCCTATTTCATCACCTCAGAGATAGCTTCATTAGAGTCCAAATTCCTGTTGTTAACAGCCTTTATCTCCTCATATCCAAGATGACTTTCTTCAACACCTGGGATGCTCAAAATATCTAAGTTTTCTGCTTAGATCAGAGTCAGTTTTGTAATATGAATTTTTGCTCTTCTCTTTGGTGGACCTAATGAGAAGTGTCGTTGATCTCCTGGGCCTAATAGCATGTGGTAACTCCAACCATCTCGTTACTCACTGCATTTTATCTATTGATGTACCATATTTGGCTCAGTGATAAGTTGTGGTAAGCTGTCAAATATGGAGATCTTTAGATGTTTCTATAGTTAATTCTTCCTTTGATATAGGATCGCTAAACAATTGTTATAAACTAGAAAGACAGTGCATTGGTAAGAAAGACTAACCAAAAATCAGAACACAAGTCTGAATTTCACATCAAAATGCTATGATAATTGTTGGAAAAAAACTCCATCTTGCAGCATTTGTACTATACAACTTACTCAAGATATCAGAAGTATTCTAAAGCTATAATAAGGAACATATAACACAAGGAATCCTCCATATATCATGTTGATTTTGTCTGAACTAAGATACAACAGTATCTTCTACTTAAAGCTAAAGAGAAAATGCACTTATTTAGAAGAAACAATCTGAAGGTTTCATTTGCATGCTGGAGATGTTTAATTATCTCAGTGTGAAAATAGAAGTCAGTGACTAAGGAAGTCAGTTGTGAAGAAGAGCATGCAGGGTGGCACAGGATGAAATAGAGACATTTCCCAATATATACAAATAAGAATTACAACACAGAAGAAATTTCTATGAGCAACAATGAACGCCTTGAAAAGGAAGCACTATCTTGATAACACGCTTTGTTATATTTTGTTATTTTTCTGTTACCCCTTTTGCTAAAAGTTAAATTGCCTTTAATTTTACACATACAAAAACAAAAGCAAAAAATAGCCAACCAACCGCCACTGCCAAGATAAATAAAACAACAAAAAAAGAGAAAAAAACCAAACCAAACCAAACCAAAACAACCCAACAAAACCAAAAAAAATCAACCTAGAAACAACAAAACCCACCTTTCATACTTTATTAGATCAAAAGTAGAAAACTGTTCAGAATAAACCATGTGAGGAAGAGAGAAACTAAGGTCTGAAAACGTATCACTCTTGGAACATCTTATGGCTTCCAGAGTTGCAACAAACTCTGCCTAATTCTGTCTCTATCTGTAGGAAAGCTTCTTTATTTCTCTCACTTAAGATGACTTCTTGTCTACATGCTCCTTGTCGTTTTCAAGATTCAGTTGTCTTGTTTAGCTGCAGTCTGCCACTGTGTATCCTGAGGCTTCTGCCCTATCCCATGCCTTGATGCATCACCAAAGAATCATACACATGTGGTGTGATAGGGAATGTGCCATTCATTCCTCCATTCAGAAAGTTGCAGTAAATGTGTTTGTAACAGCCAGGGAAATAAAAATATTCAAATTTCTTCTCATCTTTTAAGCCATTCCACCTAAAAAAGCATAACATTTAGTAATATGCTTTAAATAGTAAATAAACACAATAAACATGAAAGAAGTTGATATGTTACCTGATGTTGAGGACTTAACATTTTATTTTGTAGACCATACTTGTCCTATTCTGACCCTTATTCTTTCTGTTGGTCAGAGTACTCCTTGGAGATCACTACACCTCAACACCATGATGAAGACATTTCTGAGGGCTTTGCAGAGAAATCTTTAGCAGCCAAAACCTTGAAGTGCACCTTTGCAAGAATCAGACTGTAAAAATGATATCTGGAGCTGGGAAGTGTGTTGTAAATCTCACAAACTATTAGCTATTACCATAACAAAAGCACAAATAACTTGTATTGTCAACTGTTTTGGAAGAGCAGCAAACAGTGATAGTTGCAACTTTAGAACCAGTCATTGTTTATTTCCTTTTATATATGTACATTAGATTCATTTGTGCAAACTATATGAGTATGCCCCTTTAGGACAAATAAAGAATAAATCGTAGTCTGAATAATAAAATCTAATAGCTGATATATTTGGAAAAATTATATTCAGATCTCCCAATAGACAGCAAATGTAACAAAACTTGTTTTTAACAGTTTTCAAAACATACATTTAAAAATTGTCAGTATTTTTAATTTTTTTCTTGTGATGTTCTTCTCCCTGTACCAAGATTTAATTTGCCTTGTTAGTTTACTGTTTAAAATGACAATGATGAGGGAATTTTACATGTATATATGCAATATAGAACTGTTATCTTCTGAAAAGCAACTTAACAAATGGAAAAACAAAACTCCCTTGGTGAATTATGTAATATATGTAGATATACATCCTTTATTTGGATCATGAATTCTCCAGAACTGCTTTATTAAGACAGAGCTAAGGCATAGTCAACTTCATCTAGACAACTAACTTTTTTCTGATTTCATGTGCCTAGTGCACTGGTCCCCCTAAATAGATTAAGTTTTACAGTAAGTAGAAAGTGGCTTTTAAAGACTGCCAGAAGAAAACTGTTTTACTCTAGCAGAGGGGCTTTTTCTATTGACTATGAAGTCTTTGTCAAATATCAGGACTTTTTGTGGGGGAGGAATCCTGTTTTCGAGTGTAGAATGTTCCAAGTTTTCCAACCAGTCTGTGCGTTAGAACGAATAATGCACCACTGAAGTTCTATCATCTGAAGTAACAGATAATCCAATAGGCATGGTCACTAGAACCGTGGTCTTGGGGAAACAAATGGGTGAATGGCCCCTCTGATCCCTGGCCTGGAATTATCGTTATAAATAAATAGTAGTAGTTTGACATGGAATGATTCTCCAAATCACAGAATCCAGAGTTTTGTGGGGGACTTTATGGCACAGGACAAAAGCTATGATATCATGTCTTCTTGTGGACTGCTTCCTAAACAAACAATATTAGAAGAAAAAATACATATTGCTGTACTTCTGCTAAGTGCTGTGCAAACACATCAGGTGTAGGTCTTAAAACTCAAACTCTAGCTTAAAGGGAAAAGAGCCTATAACATGTCCCAGGCAAGAATGATAGGATTACTGTCCAGGAGTCCATTTCAAATATGGAGCTGTGATATAAGTAGACAAGTTTAAAATAAATAATGAAAGCAAATCTCAGAAGAACATGTTCTGCTATGTGACTTGCTTAACCTTATTCTTTTAATTGAAGTTCAAGAATCTTCTCTTATAAATGTGTGATAAATTACAAGTGGCAGATGCTGAAAATTAATCTATTCCCTAATGTTCTTCCGGTATCTCTACAATAAGAGTTATTATCGTGTTGCTATTGTTACTTTAGAAAAAACTGGTAATTTTGGTAACAGTGAGTAGATTATAACAGCCTTTCTGGTGCTGCTGCACAGAAGGAGGTCCAAAAGAACCTGAAGCCAGCAGTGAGGCTTTATGCTATCCGGCCATACTGAGTCACTGATTTTTCATATTTTACTTTAGCCATTACCAGTGTCTTTTTGAAAACCTATCATTGACTTGTTTCTTCCTGGAAAACGTTTTAAGAATTATATTCACTATGCATGACTGAGTTATCTGGCTTTGCACGGATTTTTAGATAATCACGTCCTTTGGGCCACACAGCATGGAGGGGCTCATATTCACAGTGTTTAGGAATAAGCTCTCTTGGATCAGACTTTCTGCATCCATGCTGTAAAACATTTGGGCTGCAGCTGCTCTGACTCTATATAGTATCCTTGAATCATCACTATAATCTTGTGGAGGTTTTTTTTCATTTCAAGGGATGCAACATAATGTGGAGGTTGTATTACAGCTCATTGTTTTATAATGGATGAAATTAGGGTCTGGCATCAGAATATAAGGAGGCTTCTGGAGATGCACAGATTGCTGGGATAAGTGTTGGTGGACTTCGAAGAGAGAAAAAACCCACTGCTGCTTTTATCCCATTGTGAACAGATCTGAAGTGAACCAACCAATGCCCAGATATTTTCTTGGAGAGCATACTGTTAGCCATCCAAATCAGTCATGGAGCAAAGAACAGCTAACTGGTGTGAGGAAAGGATTTCAGGCTTGTGATTGTTCTCTGGCTCTTTTATTTATCATAGTAGTACTCAGACTCCTTCACTGTGTTTACATAATTTGCAACCAAAAAAGTTTAAAAAATAATTCTGTATTTCAAGAAATCCAGATACTGAAGACATTCTTTACTTATTTTATGAATTAATACAACATAATGTTCACCACGTTTGTATGGAAAAACTAACTGAAGTCTTAGACAGAAAGTGAAAAATACCAATAAGTGCTCATGGAGTGGTATTTTACATTTATGTTTGTCGGTTTTTCAAATAATTTTTTTTTTCAATTTTTCTTCTACAGATAGTAAAGTACAATAATTTCCAGTTATAAAAACCATCAAAAACTATTATCTTCATGTGATTACTCACCTCTCTTCTTTCTTGCAAATGTCACTATAAGCACTAAGTTCAGTGATGCTGCCTTTATTCTTAGAAAAGGCACTTCTCAGAAAGTGGTCCCTTATATCAGTTTCTGTATAACACACAATAGCAAAGTTTCTATACGCCTGCATTTTATGAAGTGAGTTTCTAACTTTGCTTATGCCTTGAAACACAGTATTAAATTTTATAGTTTTCTTACTCTGTCTTAAAACCTATGCCCTTATATTATGAATTTCACAATGGAAAGTATTAATCATACCTGGAGCAGTGTATAATGAAATCTTCATTGTCTATCACTGGTATATCTCTGTTAACCACAGACACAGCTGGAAAGATGGAAAAGAAACACATATTTTCATGTTGGTTGTTTTTCCAACATGGTTTATCAATGATATTGAAGGGGTAAGCTGGTGAATATTAAACAACAGTAAACATTTTTGATTTTGATGTAGCCAGAAGTTTATTTGAAAGTATATAAATCTTCCGTGCATTAAGCAATTTAAGGCTGAAATAACACAATAAAATAAAAATAGATCACAGAACATGAAGAATTAATTTTGACTGTTGACATTTATTTTGTGATCATAGAATAGGCTTAACTTGAATGGATATGTCATATGCATTGTTTCAGGAACTACTGGAGTCAATCCAAAAAGTAAAGCTCCTAGTCTTTCCTTATTTCAAAAAAGCAGATTTCCTGAGAAGCAGGTAGTAATGATGATATTTCCCAAAGACACACAACACTGATAAAAGCTTATTGCATCCTTAGGAGAATGGAAATTATATAAATGTGATCTTCATGTGAGGTATTGAAAGAGAACATACCCTGCCCTCAGACTTTGGGGATTTATGGAATAA
Source organism: Eulacestoma nigropectus (assembly GCA_013397775.1). Taxonomy (NCBI): domain Eukaryota; kingdom Metazoa; phylum Chordata; class Aves; order Passeriformes; genus Eulacestoma; species Eulacestoma nigropectus. The sequence goes on along the minus strand of VZTE01005891.1, from coordinate 2,320,473 downwards.
TTGTAAAGGTACGAAGATGTTCTTTCATCTGTCATGTTCATTTGGTGAAATGGTCTAGACTAGGACTATGAAACAATGATGATGTGGAGAGTCCTTTCTTTAACAAAACCATAGGCCCTCTGGATTTTTAAACATTCTGTGCTCTTTTTGCTTTTGTTTTTTTTTCTCCCCTGCAGAAAGTGTGTTATTACAGATGTTCATCAGAATACTTAGAGCAAAGATTTTGACTAGTAAACAAAATTTCCCATTCTGTTACTAGTGCCCAGCTGCAGTTCTGCTACAGAAACTGTCAATGGTTGTGCCTGTCTATGCTGAAAGAGAGAGAAAAGAGACTGGGAATGAAAATATCTTTCCTTTTCATATTGTTGTCCCTTTGGTAACACACATGGAAAAGGGGTTAATGTTTAATCATTATTGCTAGGACACAGGCACACACATTCTGTTTTTTGGCACGCTTAATGACTTTCATCTTGGAATTTGACTCAAACACTGGCTCCAAAATATGCAAAAGAAGATGTGACAATTTAGGCCGGTGAACTGAACATAACAAAAGGTTTTTAACATTTTAAAATTCAACAAATTGTGTTCAATGCATGTTCCTGCAGAACTATTGATCAAAAGTAGTCCATAGTATGAAGAGTAGCTAAAGAGTACTTTCTGATTAATCTCAGACTGCTATGCCTGTCATGTCACTTTGCTTCATTTTACAGATTATTAATGAACTAGAAGTTAATTTTAATCAGTATAACAGATGCCCCAGGACATCCACAGTGTGAGCTGATTTATGATTCTGATGTAATCAATAGAATAAATTGATGTGCAGATATTGCTTATGACTGCACACTAGAGTAACTGTATTCGAAATCACATTTAACCTATCTGTTTAGCACAAACAGAAATTCCACAGACTTGTTTTTCTATTTAATTTTCAGTGCCTCAGGGAAAAGCGAAGCGAATGGCAACTTACCATAGCTTTAGTTGGAAGCAATTTACTCTTCCTTTCTGAAAAGTTTTTCATTTATTTACCTGTTTTTAAATGTGCCTAACAAACAAATATTTCCACGTGTTTAAAAATACTGACAACTGTTATCACTGCTAACAGTTGTCCTGGGTTTCAGAGCTAGAGATTTTGGAGCTTAGTGTGTACTATCAGATTCTAGTACATGTTTTTTTCCTGCTGGGCCTAGAATCACATTCTACTTGATCATTCTTCTTTTCATGGCCTGCAAAGCTAATTTGAGCAAGTCTTTGAAGAAAATTAATTGCATGGATCCCTAAAAAACTCTTTAACATCTCTATGTTTGTTACTGGGTTTAGGGGGTTCTTGTAGTCTTTATTGCCAGAAGCTACCAAAGAAAATAGTCTTGCACAGTAAAAAGAAGATTAAAGACAGTTCAACACTGTAAATTGAACAAAATGCCAAAGCATTTTAAAGATAGAACATATATAACAGTTTACAATTAAAATATAGGAAAATCCTAAATGTAACTTGGGAAGTGAAAATTTGAATACTCATAATTCTTGTTCTTAAAGAGATTAAAAATTGTTGTGGCAAACCCTAATGCATTTTTTTCCTACTTTCTTCCCTACAGCAAGAATATTACTGCCATGTATATTCCTGCTGATGGAATAAATCTTCACATTTGATTCAAATGCACAGTGCATTTTATTGCATACTTTGACTTCTTCAGTACTAACATAGGAGAAAATGCAAGAATTCCATAATAGATGGATACACATCTCGATATCCTTCCGCTCTTCATAGGTTCAAATGAAGTTGTTGCTAGTTGAAATTACAACTGTCCATGAAATGTGATGTCAGGCTTCCCTTTTGGAAATTTTCAACTGTATAAAACTTATACCCTTACTGTTCTTATGAAAATTCAGTTGTGTTTGAGTCTACTAAACTACTTGACTTTAACACCACGATGTGACAAAATGTTCTATTGATACATTGAGTTACTATCCTTTTACATTCACAGTTCTTTGCTAACTTCTCATTAAACCTCCAAAGTGTTCACAGACAGGAAAATGGGATATATTGGTCCACCTTCTCTATGGTATGTTAATATTAAGAGCAAATTATCAGCAAATAATGGCAAGTGCTTGTCACTCTTCTCTGAACACCTAAACAGGGGTGATAAGTGTTAAATAACTGGTATTGTGAAGGGAAGCACATCATCACTGGTCTGCATAATCAAATAACTTCATGCTGCTCTGAATAACCCTTTACAATTTTGGTCACTTCTTGGAGCTGTATTGAGGGCACTCCAAAAAATGCCTGTTGTAGGGAAGGTGCGTGCCATGAATTGGCACTGTTGCTGGATGCTACACTGGCATCATTTCCTAATCAAGTCGCTCAGGTTTTTAGGTTGATGTGGCTGAATGTAGGTTGCTGTCAGAGCTCTGCAAACTGTGGAGCAAAACTGTGGCTGGATTCAGCCTTTTGCACCCAGCGCTCATGTAATCCTAGCAGAAATCACCATGAGAGATGGCCTAAAGGAAGCCTGTAAAGGACAGCAAACAAAAACATGCACTAATACCTGTCAAAAGCCACTCAAAATTATGGGACATTTCAGCAGACCTGGAAAGAGAAAGAATGTTTTATTTCTTTGTGACTTTTTCATCAGCAGTACTTTTGCATGATTTAATGATATTTTCTAAAAACGCCACAGGACAAGTACTGCTTGTGTCTCTCAGACACAGCTGGGACTATAAATATATTTCTGATTCTAATATTCTCCTAATATTTATAAAATGTCTAAAAGCCCACTGCTTTTAAACACATAATAAGAAAAAAAGAGAATTACTATTTTTAATTACTTATAAATCCTTTCCAACATATTTTTCTCTATCTCTTCAAGCTAAGAATCTTTCTAAATCAAGAAAAAATATTTAGTCAGATTTGGGGTTTTTTTATTTTCCCTATTTTAATTTTTTATAGGTTTATCCTGCTTTAGTTTTAATAAGAATGTATCAGACTTAGTCCAACCCTTTGAAGTCCATATAGACAAGTTTTGCTTACAAAGGAGGTTGATGAACTTTTAAGGCACAAAATTCACTTCCTCTATCACCTTATTGTTTTTCACGATGTTGTGTCTTCTCATTGAAATGCTTGTCTCCATATCTGGATATCAGTATATCTGGTATCAGCATATCTGATACCACGATAGCTACAAATACAGTTCTCTCAACTGCTTATCTTGCATAAAATCTCAGACTAACCCAACTTCATTCTGGAGCATGGTCCCTTTGTGCATTATAGATAGTTGCCTTTCATCCATCACATTTCCCTCTGAGCTAATTAAGTGTTTTTCTCTGTTTGCATTTGGATTTCCTCTTGTCTAATCCTGGAATGCTGCAGACTGAGCAAACTGATACTGTTTCCATCATATGATCCCAGTGAGCCTGTGGCCAGGGGAGCTGAGAAATATTGCTCCCATAGGATGTCAGTAATGTGTAATCACCTTCCCAGCAGCAACTCCAAAAAGCTTCTTTGAATGAAAGCCTAAGCTAATGTTTGACTCAAAAAGAATCAACACACAGAATTCTAGCAAACCACTATACAGTCTTCCCATATGATTTTTTAACATTGCATGTTATTTGAATTTGTGTTCTCAGGCAGTGGAGACTAATGCATTTTGGTACTTTTTAAGGTGTTCTGATGTTGTGAAAGCCAACGTATGATCAGATTATGACATTGTTTATATACAATAATTATTTATGCTGGTTGACCATGGCTGGATGCCAGGTGCCCTCCAAAGCTGCTCTGTCACTCAGCTATTCAGCTAGCTGTGGAGAGAAAATGTAATGAAATGCTCATAGGTTGAGATAAGGACAGGAAGAGATCACTCACCAGTTACCATCACGAGCAAAACAAATTCAACACAGGGAAATCAGTTTAATTTACTACCAGCGAAATCAGAGTAGGGAATGAGAAATAAAATCTAAATCTTGAAACACCTTCCCCTGACCCTTCCCTTCTCTACCTCCCTCTCAGCAGTGCAAGGTGATGAGGAGTGGTGATCAGTTCCTCACATGTTTTCTCTGTCATTCCTCCCTCCTCAGGGGCATGAGAATCCTGTCATTCTTCCTCTGCTCCAGCATAGGAGACAGTCCTCTACAAACTTCTCCAACATCCTTCCCATGGGATGGACCTCTTCTCAAACTGCTCTAGTATGGATCCCTTTCACAGGGTGTAATCCTTCAGGGAGGACTGCTCCCATGTGGGTCTCCTGGAGGGTCACAAGTCCTACCAGCAAACCTGCACTAACGTGAGCTTCTCTCTCCATAGGTCCAGCCAGGAGCCTGCTCTAGTGTGGGTTTCCCATGGCTCACAGCCTCCTTTGGGCTCCAGTGTGGGGTCCTCCACAGGCTTCAGGTGGATTCGTGCTCCACCATGTACCTTCATGGGCTGCAGGGAAACAGCCTGACTCCTCACAGCCCTCACCACAGGCTGCAGGGGAATCTGCTCTGGGACTTGAAGCACCTCCTCCTCCACCGACCTTATTCTGCAGGACTATTTCGCATATCCCGACTCCACTCTCTGGCTGCCATTGCACAGTTTTTTCTACCTCCTTGTTAAATCTGTTGTCTCAAAGGCTACCACCATCACTGATGGGCTCAGTTTTGGCCAGCATCAAGTCTTGGAGCTGGCTAGCATTGGCTCCATCAGACACGGAGGAAGCCTCTAGCAGCTTCTCATGGAAGCCACCCCCATTGCCCCCCAGAAACCTAAGGTTTGCCATACAAACCCAATACACTGTTATATATGTGTGTATATATAGATATAATTTATTATATTGATCATTTAATTGATGGTATGAAAAATAACCGACAGAAAAAGGGTATAAATTTAGGTGAAAAGCTTATAAAAAAAAGAAAATAATGAGATTCCAAAATCTAGACATTTACATTTTTAAGTGAAGGAGAAAGAGATGGAGGAAAAACATGAAAACAAACAAAAAATTCAGCTGTTTAAAAACTAATAAAAGGATGGTTTTTTCAGTTTTAGAAAAGTATTTTGATTTCCTACGATTGGGCAATACTGATTTTCAGCTAAGAACAGTGGCAAAAAATCCCCCAAAGCAGACAGTTTTATAGCTTTCTTAGGTTACCTACAGGCACCTTTAGCAATAGTCTAATACGTAGTCTTAAGTGTGGGAAGGGTCAAAGTATAGCAAGTCTAATTATGTAAGTAGCAGAGAAGTTGGCTCTTAGCAAGGTTGGTAACTGCAGCAAATTCAGAGAATCAGACATCATCTTGGGAAAGAAAAAAAAGCTGAATTTTTTTTCCTTGTTTTTATTGGCATATATTTTCTTATTGATATATGTTTTGTCTTTACATATTTATCTTCTTGAAACTAAATGAATGAAAGAATGTTCAGATTGCTAGATTGTAGTGGGACTTTTGCTTTGTTCTCTGGAAAATGTTTCATAAAAGCTCAAAAATGTCAGGGTTTGAGTCTCTATTCTACAATAATTATAGAATATCTTACACAAAACTTCCGTGAACTCTATCATGATAGTTGATGTATTGACCAGAAAAGACTAAAATTGTCCTAAGTAGGAACTGTTACTGAAATGACTTTGAGTCAGTTTGAATATATAAAGTCCTGAAAAAAGGTATTTCATTTCTCAGACAAAAACTGGATATCTGTTATCAAGTTAAGAGATATCCTTTCTGTTACGATGCAGGAGTGGTAGGATATGTCAGTAATATAGGTTCAGTGAACATGGTGTGTGTACCCTGTTAAATATTTTCTCTGAAACATTTAGACTCATTCCTTTTACTTAGAGTTTTCTGATTTAAATATTCTCCAAGGAGTAAAGTTGAAGCCTAATCCCATCAACCATCATCTTTCTTAAAACTTTCTAGAGCTGCTGAGAAAGAGCTAATAACTGGCAGTAGATTTCCTGTGCCCATCCATATGATATGAGAGGGACAGAGGTTTGCCTTTTAACTGATTTCCTTGTTTCCTTGCACAGACTAGGAAGTCTGCAAAGAAAATATATTCAGAAGCTTAGTGTTGAGCTTTTGAGCAGATGTTCTTTCTGCCTATACACATCTCAGCAGATTCTCTGACTTTTTCTCCCCAGTCATCAGCTAAAAGAAAGATACGCAATATCTATACTCCTTTTCCTGCCAGCTATTAAGTTTAAGCCCCATCCTACTCCTTTTCTCCACAGGGAGATGAGCAAAGACTTACAAGAGTAGCCAAAGGCTATAAATTCCTGGAAAGGGACTGAAGTGTCAATACCAAAACAGAATGGGAAAAGTGAAAAGAAGAGCCTAAGGATAAACGTACAGAGCAAGAGATAGTCAAGATGGACAGGACTGAAGAGGCAACGGAGAAAGATAATATTTTAAGTGCTAGAGAGTAGATGAGTCAGAGCTTAAATAAAAAGCATTTAGAAGCTAGTGAAATGAATACATAGAGCACAATTATGACCTCAAAAAAACCCTGGATTTTGGCCAATTTCATAAAGCTGAAAGTATGGTAGTTGAATGCAATTACATTTAATTATGGGAAATGTTTATATGTTTGCAGGAAGTATCATTTCTGATCCTGAATCTTTTCATCCTTAAATCGCAGCTTTGAGAAAAGAATTTTGCTCTCTCAAATACAGCTGTATCACCTAATTGTTAGGGGTCAATCTCTGGAAGTGAAGTTTACTTTGCTGAGACAGTTTCTGATTCATTGGAAAGGGCAATCAGGCTTCTGACTCCAGAATCAGAACAGCTGCTACAAAGGCAGATGGAGTAGCAAAAAGTCCATGTGCGGGGGATTGGGTGCTCATTTCATGGGCACAGGCATGAATCTTTTTAAAAGTGGGATGCAGACCTACCTAGATTAATTCCACCCAGAAATATGGTGCACTTAGAGAAGGAGGTGCTGGCAAAGGATGGTTCAAGGAAAGAGGGCTGCCTAGAAAACAGAAAAGTGTATTCTAAATCATCATTTTTCCAAAGATCTGAAGATCTGTTTAGATGCCATTTCCTGTTTTGAGATGGAGATTTCTTGTAAAGCTAGACATTTATGAGAAACAAAGTAGACTGGGGAGGTGGTGAAAGGGAGTATGTAGGGAGGGATGTAGATGGTGTGAAAAAAGTGGGAGGCCAGTGTTCAGTTTTCTCTTGAGCCTAAGGAGATTCAAACTCACATCTGCAGGAGCTTAAGGTAATTCCTTAATCACTAGGCTGGAGAATAATTAGATGACATATGCATTTACATTATACAGTGAAAGACTGAGGCAGCTTACCAACATCTATCTAAATGCTTGGTGCCAAAAAGTAACAAGTTCAGGGTTTTTCTTGCTAATGTTCTCTCTGACCATCTGCTTTGTATGAAGAAAAATAATATCTGATTGCAATGGATTTAAAGTTATCATTCTCTTACTGATGTGTAAGTTACTCAAACGAGTAAAGAAAAGAGTCTTGACACTTTCATGAATTTAATTGACTCCCACTGATGTCAGGGGGATTTATCATGCACTGGACTGAGGTTTAGCAAATAATACTTATCTCTGCAGTTTCCAACCAATGGTAGGGAGACTCTGCCTTCAGTTGCAAATGGATTAAGGTGAAATGCTTTCAGACATTCGATACTGATTCCTTTTGTGGCAAGCTAATGAGCTCAGCCCTCACAAAGTGGTCTCAGGACATTATTTTTAAGTTAGCAACTCAGCAGTGTCTGAGCATTATATGGACAGCTGCTGTAAAGGGGTCACAAAGCCCTGTCAAAACAGCAGTCCTCATCTTCTTTTTTGTAAACCATAAATTAAACAGAACTCACTTCCAAAAAATCCACAAGCAAGGCTTTCACAGACTGTGTCAATTAAATAACAGTGTATTTGGTGATAGAGTCACGCAACCATTTTCTTGTTTGTCCTCACTGCTTAAAGGGCTCCTGCTGCACTGTATTACTTGCAAAGTGACTTGATTTGTGATGAGCTATAATTTTGCTTATATTCCTTGCCTCCTGCCCCTACCCTTCCCCTCCAGTTATTATTCAAATATCAGGATTTAAATCAGTAGGAAGGCATTGGAATATTTCTACCGTCATCAGCTTTGCCTTTCTTGTACAGTGTTGATGTGGTAAACATATCCTGTTAGAGGGCTGACAAAATATGATCTATTTGACAGGAAATTAAAATGCCATAGTTAGCATTAGAAACCATTTACCAAATAAATATGAAAAAGTTTTAGTTAGTCCAAAACATGAATGAAATAGCACAAAGATGATTTTCAAAAATGTTTAGGAAGATCTAAAGAGATGCAATAAACACCTCTCTGGAAGTAGGAATTAATTACCAGAAGACTTTTAAATTTATTTTAGTCTCTATGTCCTCTTCTGGTATTCCACGTTTTTACTTTTAACCTGTTTCTCTCCTGTTGCTTACCACTTAATCTCATACCAATTTCCCTTCACACTCCTCCCTTTTAGATTTTTTTTTTGTGTTACCTTTGTTCTCACTTCATTCTAACCATAACCTTACTGTATGTTTTTCTGTTCCTATATTGTCTAAGAAGTCTTTTGCTTTTTGAGAATAACTACATGATTCCTCTTTTCTCCTTTCCATATGTTTTTTTCTTACTTTGCATTTTTTTTTCTATTCCCATTGTTGGCTCACTTACATTCAACTTTTCATTTCTTCCATTTCTGTCTTTGTTGTTGACCAAGCTGTAAATTTTCTTAACACTTTGGAGGCTATAACCTCCCTGAAAACCACCTAAAAGAGCACTTATATCTATAAGTTTATGAACATATAATTGAAATGCCAGATAATTTGAAACATACTGGCAGCAGACTGATGGTTATGGCATGGCAAGAGCAAAATATATCAAAATTTTATGCCAAATGCAGGTCCTCCTGTGAGATTTTTGCATGCAGCTTGCACCTTTATGGACAGCAAAATTAACCTCCACCACACCTTATCTTCCAATGAGAAAAGAACTTATATGAAAGAACTACTAATCTTTTATATGAAACTCTTAGAAGTCTCCACTCTTATAAAGAAATATTTTTATTCATTTTTAAATGCACATAGAAAAATTTCTGAGATTAGCCATCATATAATTGTGTACATTATATTTTATATCAGGACCCTGAACTATTGCCCAATAAGCTGGCATAACACAGAACTAGGCTGGATACTGGAAAGTAATACAGTGTGTTAGAACAAGCTGTGTTCTTCCTTAAAGCAACTCACAGACCCTGAGGTAATTAAGAATTTTCATTGCCAGCCAGAGGCCACTTCACTGCTTTTGGTGTTTTTAGCGGGGGGGTCAAAAAACAATTCATCTTTATGAAGTTTAGATAAGTTAGTAACTTCTCAGAAGATTATTTCCTCACCATCTACCAAGCTTTATTTGGAACTTTCTCACACCTTTTCGGCTGAATAATGTAAAAAATAAATAATTTTTTTTCAACAGTGCAGAATGCTATTTTAAGAAGAGATAGCTCTAATCCTGACACTGTACAGGGACTCCCCTCGAGCATGCTCAATGCCCAGCTTCTAAAAATCAAGTGTTTTCCAATTCTCTCATATTTGCACCCAAAAATGCTGATAGCTTTAAAAAAAAAGTCATCTTTTAAGACACAAGAAAACTATGATTATTAATTTTGTCTATGCACTTAAGCTCAAAATTCTCCACAGCTTCAGTTTTAAATATACACAGGGACACACAACATAAAAATATTCCAGTGAACAGTCTGAAAAGTGCAAGATCAAACAAAAAAATTAAGTCTCTAGAATAACTATTTTTAGTAGCAATATAAATAAATTAAATAAATAAGTAGGCATTAAAATCCTAAGACACTGCCTGCAATCTGTCAGCTAAGGTGAAAGTCACAAAAATCTTACAATGCCCACTAATAAAATAGAAAAATGCTAGTCTTAGTGTTAGAAACCATTTTCCCAGTCATTTAAGGGCTGTAAACAAGATGGGATGAATTCTTTTTTTGATTTCAGCTCATATGTTGTCTTGGCAAGTTACAAAATCTATCACAATACTAGAAGCAGGAAGGCGTGTAGTTGAATAAATCCCTTGCTCTGTTACTTCAGGTCAGGAAGAAATCAGTGCTTGCACTTATGAACAAAATTTCTCTAGAGATTATATTTCCATCAAGTATATTTCAAGACAGCATTGAAATACAATAGAGTCCATTTGTGCCAGAAAACATGATATAGAATCATAGAATCATTAAGGTTGGAAAATACCTTCAAGATCATTGAGTCCCGCCTCTGACTGAACACCACATTCAGTCATTTCTTGAACTCCAGGGAAGGTGACTTCAACACCTCCCAGGGCAGCACGTTCCAATGCCTAACCACCCTTCCCATGAAAAAATTCTTCTTAATGCCCATCCTGGACCCCAACTCGAGGCCATTTCCTCTTGTCTTTTCACTGGTTGCCTGGGAGAAGAGGCCAACCCTCACCTGGGTACAACCCCTTTCAGGTGGTTATAGAGAGTGATAAGGTCTCCACTGAGCCTCCTTTTCTCCAGGCTAAGCAACCCCAACTCTCTCAGCTGCTCCTCATATGGCTTTCAGAGGACATTTCCAAACAAGAAACAGGTATAGATTATAGGATTGCAGATAAATAATCTGTTTTTTTTTTTTTTTTTCACAAAACCCCTCTTCCATTTGCACTATCATTTATAAAGAACCTCTAAATACTATCTTCCCATTTTTGTTCACTTATGGGGCTTTTCTATGGCAGGAGATGAATGTTTATGTTTCATGAATCTGTGCTAAAAGTGTTAATCACCTGTAAGATCTATTAGTCATCATAATTTCCTTGTGAGAAGAGACTGAATTTCTGAGGTTGTTGGTGAATTTTAGGGAAATACTTGAGAATTCACCTATTCAATGAGGATTTTCATTGTTTTCTGTAAATAAAAAAAAAAATTAAAAAACAACAACAATAAAAAAAAGTGAAAAAAGTCAGAAAAATAAAGCAAAACCACTGGGAGTCATAGATTACCTATGGCAGAAGCTTGTTCCTGGACACAGAAAGTCACTTGTTTTTTTCAGAAAGAATCTTGAGTCCATTTTAAGGGTTTGAAGAAAGCGGTGAAAAAAGTGCAAAATTGAAACAGCTCTCACAAAAAACAGCTGCTATTATCAATGTAAATACTAAAACCATTGGAAGCAGAAAAATGATAGATGAAGTTCTAGGCATTATCTTTATGCAAGGCAGATTTGGCAGGCAGTCTATGTTTACTTGAAGAGTGATGTATAATTTCATTGTGATGCTGATTTTTCTAAGAACAAAAATAGAGTACAGTCTGAATAATTGCCTGTTAATTGACCTGTCATATATCCAGTGGAAGACATTTTTTTGCTTACTTTTAAGTGCATGCATCTCTGCCAGCACAAATTTGGGTACTTGCCTGCTGTGGAAACTATGGGAAAATACAAGCATGCTTGCAATTGAAATACAATTCACTTTATATGAGATCTGTAGTACGAGGAAGACAACCATGGAAGCTGAACCAGCTACCAACCTGGCAAAAATTATAATGAAGACAATAAAGTTTCAGAGTGAGGAAACACAGATAAAACATGGATAAAATACAGGCAAAAATATGAAAAAAAGAATTAAAAGAGGACCTGAAAGAGAAGTCCAGATAGTGGACTTCAGTGGCATACAGTGACACAAAAAAAAGAGGATATATTTATTCTATTCATAAAAGTATGCAGAGTACAGAAAAATATGAACAGCTTGATAAAAGTGGAAGCCAAAGAAAAATGATTAAAACAGTAGCTAAAAATAATAGAAAAAAAAGCATGCTTGTCTGCCAAAACATATTTTATACACAGATACCTAAACCTTATAATCACAGGATATGCTGAGTTGGAAGGGACCCACAAGGTTGAGTCCAGCTCCTGGCCCTGCACAGAATCATCCCCAAGAGTCACACCTTGTGCCTGAGAGTGTTTTCCAAACACTTCTTGAACTCTGTCAGGCTGGTGCTGTGACCACTTCCCCGGGGAGCCTGGTCCAGTGCCCAACCACCCTCTGGGGGAAGAACCTTTTCCTGATACCCAACCTAAACATCCCCTGACTCAGCTTCATGCTATGGTCAAAGGTTGTTCAGCTGAATGATAACTTGATATTACAATCTGTAGGCAAATTTTGTTCTAGCTTAAACAGTACCTTGCTTTCATCCTCCTGGAAACACACATTGAATTGGTACATGACGTTATTCATGGAAGTCTGTGTTTTCTTCTCTTTTTTCATTATGCATATATATATATATGTATATGCATGGATTTTTACTGTGACCTGCATTACTGATCTAAAAATTTAATCTGTTACAAAAGTTTCTTAATACTCCAAGATCCAGAAAAGAGTTGGACAGATTATTTCTTAAAGATTTGTTTTCATTATATCATTCTGCCTAAAGTGCACATTACTTGGCAGGTTTTCATTATAGTTCCAGATCATGCTCCTAACCTGACTTTCTGTAAAAGATGGAGTAAGTCTTGTCTTAATATGCATGATCAGTTTTGCCCATTCTTCCACATGAGGTGTTATTAATACATAACAGTAGCATTATTTTCCTATTGAATTGAAAACACACGAAAAAACAAATGAATTTTGCTTTCTATAGCTACATTCTATCACAGCCTAACATCAATAAATACATTAATGTCTTTATTTTCCTCAAGGAAAGTTCCAGTGGATGTGTCCTGGCTTTGGCTGGGATAGAGTTAATTTTCTTCTTCGGACCTGTTACAGTGCTGTGTTTTGGATTTATTATAAAAATTATGTTGAAAACACAAGGATGTTGCTCAGTAGTGCTTATCTTCAGTCAAGGACTGTTCAGTTTCCCATGCTCAGACAGTGAACAGGTGAACAAAAAGCCAGAAAGGATCAAACACAGGACAGCAGACCTGAACTGCCCAAGGGGATATTTCATATATAATATCATGCCCAGTATATAAACTTGCAGATGCTCATTGTTGCTCAGGGATGGGCAGGAAAGTCTTGCAGGTTTTAATGGAAATTTAATTTCCTTTGCATTTCTTCCAATTTTAGCATATTCTTCTGATATTTTTGTATAAAAAAGTTTGCCATTCTTAAGTTAGAAGAAAATATTATTTGTCCCCTCCCTTCCTGTATGCAAACAGCTTTCTTTTAGGTTCACTCACTAGCCTCTCCCTATGTCCATCTACTACCCATCTGAAAATTTGACTATTAATTTGTCAGATTGTATAATTTGTTTTGTGAGACATTACCTCTTCCTAGAGCAGGTCACCAAAAAAGCAATTTTCTGTTTCTGATCATATATCCCCCACCTGGGAGAAGGTTTTGTTTTTTGGGTTTTTTTAAGAGGAAGAAGAGATAGGAGCAACTTATTACAGTTAGTTTAAAAAAAACCAAAAAATAACAAAAAACCACCCCCATTGTTATCTTTAGGATATTAATTCTGAGGGGAATCAAAGGTTCAGCATATGCTGGTGTAAGTGTTTGGATACAAATGTGACTACAACAATGCTTGTGAAATGAAAACTTAGAGTGGTGTTGACACCAATTGAAATACAATCAGAGGAAGTGTCACAAAAAAACTTTTGTCTCCCTTAGGTCGTGAAAATTTCATTTCCAAGATCATGAATTCAGAACAAGCATGTGTATGAATACGAATGCACAAAATTGTTAAGGAAATAATCAGAATGTCTGAGGTTTGTTATTTTTAGATGCTTTCTCACTAGACAAACCATGAATAAGTATATATAAATACAAGGACTATTCAGGAAGAGAAAGAAAATAGTTCAGCACAAGCAGTAATCAAGGCTAGTTATATCTTTTATTTGACTGAAATTTGCAGATTTTAAAATGTATTTCCATCAACACAGGTTTGCACCTGTGGATGGGTTGCATTTGTAGCTGTTCTGACCCCCTTTAATGGAAATGCGATAAAGACACAAAATGAAAATAATGAATATCCACAGAAAAAATATATCAAGCATTTTTTTGGAAAATGTCTTTGAAACCTAGTCCTTCCAAAACTGCTCTGATAAACTAGAAGTCTGTTACAGACAGTATAGCTGTGGTATATAGAATGGTAGAAGAACCTTTACTGATTATGTGGTCTTTAATTTAGGATTTTCAGCCAGGAAGCCAAACTGTAGTGTAAAGCAGAGAGGAGTTAAATACATACTTGTTAAGTAAATACATGGAATTTCAAATGCTTCTGTGAATATTAAATTACTGTTTTATTATTGAAGTATCTGTATGTCTGGCATCAACCATGCCTTTTTAAGTTTACTGTTGACCTCACCCCTGTAAGCATATGCCATCCTCACACCAGAGCTACTATTGAGGGTAAAGACTATTCTGTAATTATAAGATAGCTTCATATATTTTATTTATTCAATAGTTGTTACTGCAAGTTATATTTTTCTACTTCTAATGTATCTTCCTGGGTTACCAGCATGCATGTTGTCATGAACAAGCTCAAACAATGTGTGGTTTATGTGGAAAGCAGTGTTGTTCCATTAGGGGAAGCAGTGTGTAGTGAAATTCCATATCACAGTGCATCAGTCAGAAATCTTTTAAGCTATACTCCTGAAGACCTCCATAGTGCCACCTTTTGCTGCATTCACATGTACTCTTTTAGGCATGAACTTACTGGTAGGCTATAGAAAATGGAAGGAATTTGTTCAAATGGGATTTTTAATGTGAACACAAACTATCAGCTAAAATAGAAATTAGCAGTGCTTAATTCTATACTTGTCTGATATATTTATTTGAGAAAAATGAATACACCTTTATGTATAAATGTATAGTAAATAAGGATACCCATCTATTTGATTTTACAGTAGGACACTCTAAACTTGTTTAGTTAACTTCAATTCTGAGTAGAACAAATCAGCAATCAGTCCATGAGTTTTAATAGAGGGTGACAGGGAAAAATAAACTACAAACACTGCTTGATGTTACAAATTGCAAGTCACAAAGTAGACAGCTCTGTCTGTCATATTGCTTTGGTTTACTTTTTAACTTGCTTACCTCCTCATTTTCTTCACATGGTGAGTCTTTATGACTTAGTCTTTGCTGAGTTTCAACTGAAAACAAAGAGCAAAGAAGAAAAAAATAATTTTTTTTAAGGGATTTACTTGCACTCCTCTCCAGGAGGCAACACTCCTATGTTGAGAAATAGTTCTCTAAAGAATTGGGAATTGAGTATTCTTAATCCACTAGATTTTACAATGACCAACTCTCCAAGGAGCTGCCTTGTTTCCATTATAACTTTTCTTTTATTGTGTGGAATATTTGAGAGCGTGTGTGTGTGTGTGTGTATGTGCTTGTGTTCCTAAAGAACAAAGCAAAGGCAATGTAAGTTCAAAGTCTATCACAGGAGGAGCTTTAGCTGTGTGTGTGGTTCACGTAGATAAATCACTCCCTTTCAGAATATTCATTAAAATAACTAGAATTATTCTCTTTGGAATGATGTATTAAAGTGAGGTGAAGAATACGGAAAAAAAAAAGGATATTTTTCTTTTTTTCTTATTACAATGATCAATTAATATACAATTAATTTAAAGATAAAATTAAAAATACTAAAATTAAAGCTGCAAAGAACTGGTTTAATTTAGCACCGCCTTATAATTTTACAAATGTGTTATTGTTGGTAAAGATCTGCCATTCAGAACCTGTGGATCAAACAATTTTTCAAAATTAGCTTTAAGTCCGTGAGGGCAATTGACAAATTTAATTATGCCCAGGGCAGGGCACATACAAGATGTTAGACTAAATTTCTGAGTACAGTGTCTTTGCAAAAGAGAAGATAGGATCCACCTTTTTTTACAATCTAATCATTTAGTTTCCCAAATGTTATGGTACCAGAGCATTCTCACCTCCCACTGACATCAACGGACATCGAAGGAGGAGATCATCATTCATCACCACCCCCATCATTCACCACCACCCCATCATTCAGCATCCATTATCCCATCTTTGGGATATGTGTCACACTATACCAGAAGGAACCCAGGATTCATGTGGGTTACCAAAAGTAGTGAGCATGAAGGAGCCTGACTTCATATCATCATGAGGGAAGCTCTTCTTTCCAGTTCTTCTTCATAACAAAGTCTGTGTTTTACACCATTTTAGTTTCACACAGAGTTTAGGACTCTGGCAGTCCATGACATTCACTTGAAGAAACATGCACCTGACTGCTCCCTCTCCTTTATCCATGAATCTCACTTATTTTTTTCCTGTTGGTAGAACTGGTTCTTCTCCTAGGTCACTGCAATTTTGCCTAATTTATCTCCCTCTGATATCCATGTGACATCAGTTTGATCCCACTCAGCCTAAAGTGGTGTTTCGTTAAATATAGCTGGAACCATTCGCTTTGAAAAAAATTAATAAGAAGTCTACATCCAAAGTAATCACTTGGTTTATAGCTGTGATCCTAGCTAGATAAGTAGTCTCACAGAATGATTTCACACAAAATTGCAATCTGCAACTAATCACAGGAAAAGAAACAGGATTTTAAACGTACCATTTTATTTTGTGCTTTTGCTAAGTTGATGTATCCCCCCACATATTGCTACTGCTCTTCTGACCAATATTTGCATGTGTCAGAACCTGAAATATGAATTCTCAGTTAAGCACAAACATGTCTTTGTTTCCTTGTCTTAAGTGAGTTAGCCAAGTTGTCAAAATTTGGAAGAGCAGAAATAACACAGATTAAGGCCTGAACCTTTGGATTATTCCTCCTCTAGCTGTTTGTAGCACAGAATAAGTGTATGTACTATAAATATTAAAGTACCCATAATTTGTGTAATGCAAAAAAAATTCCTCTTTGGAGCATTAGGTGTCAAAAAGTCACCCTTATTATTTTTACTTCATTATATACATATCAGTCTTCCTCAAGAAAAATACAATAACCTTATTATGAACAAGCAACAAAACCTAAGGAAACTCAAACAGCTTCATTTTGAATCTGAACATTAAATTCAGTTTATTATAAGGACCTAAGATCCACAAGTACGGTATGCACAAAAATAAGAATTCTTTCCTTCCTTTTTCTTATATGATTGTTGCAAAATGTTAAAATTGCAACACTAATCATATTTTATTGTCAAGAAAGTCATGGCATTTTACTGACAAGAGCATACAGTCAGAGTCATGGTCACATTACTGTGTTTTAACAACTACATAACATCTGAGTCTCAGCGATCTCCCGTGTGTTTGCATCAGTATTTTAATTTTGATTAATTCACCTTTACTGTGGTCTGGGTCATGCTGAATCCTTTCAAAATTTCTGCACATTTGTGATTCCCCAACCACAGACCAGACTTTAAATAATTGCTGTCTGTATTCTATCCCTTCAGCCTCGCTGTGACTCTTTCCACCTCACCTTACCGTGCTAATAAATTTGGCTGCAGAAAAGGGAGAACAGCCTAATGTGAAAGCATGTGGCATAGCAGTAGAAGTAGGATTATGTGAACTTTTATAACTCTTTAGATAATATTCTTTACTCTGCTGAACAACTTTATGTCCCTGATTGTTTCAAAAGAAGCAGCTGCTGTAATTTGAATCATATTCGTAGAACTAAGCATGACTTTTCAAGAGACGTGAGAGAGGAATTCTGGGAGAGAACAAAGCAGGGTTTGCCCAAGACATGCTTTGGTTTTTCTTATAGCTATGAAGTGTACAGAAAGTTTTTTATACACTTTCATCTAATTTTTGACATGTCAGTTAATGGTAAGTCGAATTTTTCTCTTAGGACACCCATCTCTTTCAGGTAAGGTCTTCTGGATTTGCAGTCAGGACAAATGTGAACCACAGAAAAGGAAAATGTGTCATTTACAGAAACTAACTTACATTGGGACTCAGTTGAGAGGAAAAAAAGCATTACTCCTGAGCAACTTTTTTATTCCATAAGAACCAAAATGTATAAACAAACCTAGCAGACTCACATTTCTCCCAAAAATTCCTACTTAATTTCTTGTTAAAGATCATTGTCTTCGTCATATGAAAGCCGTTAAATGGTTGACATTTTAAATGAATAGTCTCTAATTGCGTAACTACTGACATCATTATACAACGCAGTGGATTATTAATGCACTAGTGGACATTTGGGTTGGTGAGTGGGAGAAACCTGGCAGAATGATCTGCACCACAGGGAATGAAAATATGAAAGACGACAAAACTGAGGAACAAAGTGAAGACACTGCTAGAAAACTACTTCCTTGCTGTAACTTTCTGGTTTAGTACCTTTACTGTGAACAAGTTAGTAAATAGTTTATTAGTAAGGCAGAAATTTCATGTTCAGTACAAAGAAATCTACAGCTTCGTCAAAAGTCTTGAAAGTCCATTTATAGGTATCTGCAAATTAGAATGGTACAAATAAGATATACATGGCTTTCTTCTCAATGTATAGAGTACATCTGGAGTAATTTTAACAAATTGCTTTCTATTATGTCTGTTCTCATTCTCCTTTCTAAAATGTATTGTTTCAAAGCCACGAAGGTAAAAATAGATTAAAATACTAAAAAATATCTTCTCTTAGATAAAGCAAGAAAAAATTTAAACTGTAGATATCTCAGTACTGCAGTTAATGTCTTACTAACAACCCTTTGTAAATAAGACATGGGTTGAAGAAGCTAACAGAGTATCACCAAGGCATGTTTAATTTTCTTAAAGAATATGATAGAAAAATACACTGACACACTGTCTTATAAGTAAATGAATGGATGGCACGCCTCAGCTTTTGCTTATTATTTTAAGAAGCAGTGTATAATCTTCAGTACACTCTATCAAGAGTGATAGCAGTTCATATTAATGTCAGCTAAGATGAATCCTTGCAGTTTACAAAACTTCTGACTGTGAATTTCAGAAAGAAGTCTGTAAGATGCCTCATGCAAAAAATGTCACCTTTAAAATATCATATTGAAATAAAATA
The DNA here is from genome assembly GCA_013397775.1 of Eulacestoma nigropectus. Lineage (NCBI taxonomy): Eukaryota > Metazoa > Chordata > Aves > Passeriformes > Eulacestoma > Eulacestoma nigropectus. The sequence goes on along the minus strand of VZTE01005891.1, from coordinate 2,301,544 downwards.
TTTGCTCACAAAATAAACTCCACAGTAAAAAGCAGGAACTTATAATTAAACACTTTATAGATAATATTTATCTTTAGTAACATTTTGATCAAGTCAAGCATGTAATAGACTCTAGTAATTGATATTTCAAAATGCAGAAAAATATTTCAAATATTAAAAAATACAGATATAGTAAAAGTTTTCACATTAATACTAATATTTCTGATTATGATAGAAAATGAAAAGAGCTATTGGAGGTCACAGCATAAAATTATGTACTTTTGGTAATTTTTCCTTGATTGTTCATGTTTGTTTACATGCCTTATCAACATTTTAATGGATAGTAGCTTGCTTCAGCAAGAATATAAATACTCGTTAGATCAAATGAAAATGGAAGTAGTATTATCCAAAGAAGGTGTTGCCATCTTTTGAAGGCTTCCCATCCTTTCATCTTAGTTTCTTGGCTTAAAGCTTTCGGAATTCCCACAGCAGCTGCAAAATGTGAGTCCAAGAAGCAGCAGTAAAACAGTTTTTTTTAATTGCAATATTTCAGTTATCTACTTATTAAATACCATCAAAAATAAAAGGAGTTTCATATTTGTTGCTTTTTTTGCATTGGTTTAGCTGCTACAAAAGAGAAAGTTCATTCAGCAAAATGCAAATCTCTCTAGAGAAGCCGCATTCTTTTTGCAGTCTGTAAAAGAAATAGGCATTTATAAGTAGCGGTTCAGTTCAGGTTTTGGACCTCTGCTTCACCATTAGGTGAACTGTGCCTTGAAAATGTGTATTTATTTCAGCCATCTGAAAAAGTAGCCTAAGTTGGCCAGATATTTATAATGAGGTAAAATGAATCTCACCCAGACTTCTTTTGTTTGAAATTGATCTATCAGATTGTGAAAAATATAAGATTTTTTTTTTTAGCTCTTTAGAAAGGATGGTATATTTTTACCTGTCAATTCAGTTCTGGCTTATTTGCTTCTAGTCTCACTAGTGCACTGTCTGATACTTCATTTTCACATCTCCTCAGTATTTCACTTCATTTTATCGCTCTTGTTACTGATATTTGATAGGTGACTTCCAGTCAGCTCCAGGGAAGAAGGGGAAGTATTAAGAAGGAAATGGATTATACTGACAAAGACTCAAAATGTTTGCATTGATTTGCCATATTTGATATTCTATTATCTTGTATTGGAACCTACAATATATACTTATAGATGTGTTCTAGAAAACTTCTGTCTGATCCTACAAAAAATATTTTAGTCAATCTGAGGTGTAGTACGTATCCAGGTATTTCTTGAGCTTGAGTAATAGCTAAGCAGCAGGAAAAAGACTGAAGGAAAAATCAGTGTAAATGTGTTTAGTTTTTCTTCAGTTTAAGCACTGAAACACCTTATTGCATACTGTCGAAATAAAATAAACCACTTTACTGGTTTTGGCTGGGATAGAGTTAGTTTTCTTCACAGTACCACTTATAGGGCTGTGTTTCGGATTTGTGCTGGAAATACGGCCGATAATATAGAGGGTTTTTTATTCCTGAGCAGGGCTTACACAGAGCCAAGGACTTTCCTGCTTGTTGTACTGACACTCTGAAAAGGAGGCTGAGGGGTCATGGGATGCTGGAAGGAGACACAGCCAGGACAGGTGACCCCAAGTGACTAAAGGAATTTTCCAGACCATATGACATCACGCTCAGTATATAAAGTGTGGGGAAGTAGGAGAAAGGGGGCATCATTTGGAGTGATGGCATTTGTCTTCCAAAATAATCGTTACCTCTGATGGGGCCCTGCTGTCCTGGAGATGGCTGAACACCTGCCTGCCCAGGAGAAGCAGTGATTTAATTCCTTGTTTTGCTTTGCTTATGTGTGCAGCTTTAGCTTTCCTTATTAAACTGTTTTTATCTCAACCAACAAGTTCCCTTGCTTTTACCTTTCCAATTCTCTCCCTGACCCTGTTGGTGAGGGAATGGGTGAGTGGCTGTGTGGTGCTTGGTTGCTGGCTTACAATGCTGCATTACAGCTTCCTATCATCCACTGCTGAAATAGATTATTATTTAATAATGAACATATGTACTCTAGGAAATAACAGATAGGGAAAGAACCCTTCCAACTAGGAATTCACTCTGTTTCTATGACATTGAAATATTGCTTCCTACAATGTCTCTTGTCCAGATGAGCTTTAAGTGCCTTACATGATTTGGCTGCCACAGTTTCCTTAGCCGTCATTTTGACAAAGTAATCACACTTCATTGCCAGAAAGTTTATACAGACATTCAAACAAAACATCCCTCCTGAACGTTCATTTTTATGATCTTATGTCACTGATAACACTTGAAATAATACTTGCTCTATTGTTGGTGTGTGTAGCTGCACATGGCAATATCCTCTATTTTACAAGCTGAAAAGCTAATTATGTGTATAATACTCAAGTGAATGAATCACTGCTTAATCCCTAAACTTAATTTTTCTTGGAACTGTGGCCCAGAGTCAGTATTTCTGCAATGTCTGCATTAGCTGGTGGAGTGAAACAAAAGGCGTTAGCACATACAGAAAAGTCATTGATGCTGGGGACCTGATGCTCACACTGGATTTGTTCTAAAGCATAAATCCAGAGTCACTGTTATGCAGACTCAAACCCCTTGAGACTGCATCTATCTTCCTGTCCAAAGTTATGTGAGAGGAGCCCATTTTTGTGTTCTGATATTGTTCCGCTGTGCAAATCAGAGAGTGGGGGTGAGAGAGATGTTACTTCCAAAGTACACTCCTGTCTAATCTAAAACTGCCATGCAGATGCAGCTGGTTCCAAAGTACCTACATCTGCATTCAGTGACGGCCACAAAACTATACATCACAAATGAGATCATATATTTGGTCTATGACTCATCTCTGCGGCCCAAAATGCTTGTCATGATGCACTTGTGGCCAGTGGAAAGGCCAAATTTCAACTGAAGTTACAATTCAGTATCCCAAAGGCTTTTTCATCTTGTGTTTTGCGAGGCTTCTTTTCTATTTGATGTCCTTGCTATAGGTTATATATTCTTAACTGTATCCAGCTGAAACATCTCTGTTCTGAACCTCACATAAGGTGCAATTACTTTTAGTATTGGTAAAGATAATTAGCCATTGAAACAATGTACCTAGGGTCATGATAAATTCTCTAAAATGTAAAGTTTTAAAATTGAGAATAGGTTTATTTCTCAAATGCAGAGCCTTGCTTGTACTAAAGTTATATAGAAATCACTTGTTAAAATTCTGTGGTCTGTGTTATGCAGGAGGTCAGACTAGATGATCATTATAGTTCCTGCTGATCTTAAAATTTATGGAACTGTGAAACATTTTGATATTTTATGTGCATATTACTAATCTCTTTCCTTGGAGGTTTTCATAACACCTCCCAAATGAATTTAGTATTATCTCTGAATTTCATTTACATGCTGTAAATTCAGCTGAATATATTGCCGTTTATCAGTGCACTGTTTGCAGTCCTTCAGCAAGTCTTCATTCTGTGTGACAGTGTTCATATCCATGCCAATTTGAATTAATTTTGTGAGCAGGATTTTGTTTGACACTATATCAAACTCTTTAATAAAAGCTAGATATATCACATCTACTTCATTCCCCTCATCAACTGGTTTCATTGCTTTATCAAAACAAAGTATCCATGTTTGTCTGGAATTATTTGTACCTTGCTAATCTATTTCTAATTTTGATCATGGGTCACCAAGTGAGAGGTGCTAACGAATGTTATAGATACTTTCTTAACAAACTAAAGCCCTTAAAATTGTAAGAGGAGATGAACCTCAGATGAATTTGTGAATTTGGAATACATTCATATCTTCTGTCTACTCTCCTCTTACAGCTGAAAAACATGCATATTTCTCTGAGTTCTGAAGATGCTCAGAAATGGTCATTGTCAACAGAAGTGGTCAGAGATCTATCTTTATTTAGTTTATCTGACAACGTATGAGTATATATGAGTAATGTATGTTTGCTGGTTTTTTGGTTTTTTTTTACATTGTGCGCAAATAGTTATGGGGCTAAGGTTGAATATGGCTGCCTTATGAAAATATTTTTAGTCATAAATTCCATCTCTCACATCCCTGAATGTACAATGCACCAGAGTACTGGGCTCTCCAAGGCTCACTGCCTATCTCCCAGGCTCTGAAACTAACTGTATAAAAACTTTTACTAAGAATGCATAAATAAAAAAATATAAACATCTCTCACACGTCTGCGTTCAGAAGAAGACCAAAGGAAAAAAAAAAAAAAAGATAAAATTAGAGTACATCTCTGCTAGAAGTTAGACATCTAAATCTGGACTCTTCAACCCTTCAGAGTCATGCAGGGTCAAGTCTGACAATTAAGTTAGTTCAGGATGAGTCTTTCTTGAAGACCTTGTTTTGCTGCATTCTGAGTGAAAAAAAAACCAGTAAATGTGAGGCCCTTTGATCATCTGTATTCCATGCCTGTATACAGGTACATAAATGTTCTGTCTTTAAAAAATTCATAAAGACAAAAATATTTGCTCAAGAATGCATAAAAATACCTTTTAGTTTTGTTTTCCTCTAGAATTTAGGAATATTTAAAAATAAAAAGGGCCCCAAAACTGAATTATCAGCTGGATAGATTTAGAAAATGGACAGCTTGGTAAGTAATAATTTTATTCTAATTATTCATGCAAATATTTATAAAAGCAATGGCTGCTGGCAACTCTGATGGGGTGCCAATTTTCTGAAATAGCCTGTTGTACAGAGGCACTTCCAAAAATTCTTTGAGTATGTAAATGAAAATTAATTAATGGGAAGAAAAGAAATCTTGCGATAAAAATAGGTATTAAGTCAAGAGACTCTGTATTTATTGGAAATTACTGTCTTCTTAGAGCCAAAACAAGATATTTGTTCTTATCTCCACTCCTTTGTGAGGATATACATTATTGTTTTGATACCAAGCTCTTCCTTCTTTACAAGAAGTTTTGAGACGAAGCTCAACATAGTATGACAGAACACAAAACAAGTGTCCTATTGCATCATAATTTACAACAAAAATGTTGGGGGTCTTTAATTCTGCCATATGTAAAGTTGCAAAAATGAGAGAAAAAAATACTTCCTAAAATATCATGAATTCCTTCTATCTGTCTTTTACCTTTGTTTCCTCTCCCAAAAATTTGCAATGCATAAATATACTGTATTTACTTTCTTTAGTTCATTATCATCTAGTAAAGGATACTGTCTTGCACTGAAATATGGGATTTTATAAATTATTTCACAAATCATGAATTGTCATAGATTATAAATTGCCACAAGTAAGCTTTTTCAGCAATTCAAAAATAAGTGGCCCTGTATTTCCTGCTTTGGTTTAGGCTGCTGTGGACTATTTTATTAAGCAAAATAATTGAACTTCTTAAATAGTTTCTTAAGTGAACTAATTAAATGCATTCAAAAATGTTCATGCTTTTTTTACCTAATAGCTATATATGAACATTTTCACAATCTGAAAATGACTTTCAGTTATTTTGCTTTTATTAGAGATGGTCTCATTAAGTCACCCTGAAATCCCAACATAATCTTTTAGCTTCCTTGGCCTTTCTCATCTCTGCCTCATTTGCTTAGTTCCCTTGGCTGCTTCTGCAAGATATGTTGGTCATGTATCTAATCTCTTCCCAGCCTGTCCATTTTCAGGCTGTTCAGCATCGCACAGAAACAAATATCCAAGTAAACCAGTGAATTGAATTTTCATTTTCTGTTTCTATTTATAGAACAGCAGCCAAAATAAGAATCTTCTTGGTGCTGGATTCTTAAGTCTTCAATATTCCAGGCAAAATATAGGAAATTAACTTACTGAAGTAATTTTTTTCTGCCCAATTTGCACCCATTTCAGGGAGGCTATTACTGTATGTAGGCACAGTTCCAGAAATAGGATAATGTGATATTTTGCACACTATGAGTTTCTACTGGGTTCAGATCAGTAAATATCTGGATGAATATTCCCTTTGGCTTGATATTGATTTTTGTAATAGTAATGAGAAAATTCTATTGTTTTCAGGGATTCAAGAACAGAAGTCATTTTTGTACAATTTAATGAAACAGGAACACATTTTTTATTTAAAAAATTATTGGGTACACTCTTCACAAAAGCAACTGTAATATGTAACTCTTCACTGCAGATATGTCCTGATATGTACATTTTTGTCCAACATATCTCTCTCCTGTGCTTACATCTTGTGCTTTTCCAAGATAAAAGGGAGCTGAGGGTGTTTGGTTACTGCAGTAAGTCTAAGCTTCCTTGGAATTCACAGGTTTAATATTTAAAATTATAAATACTTTGTTAGTAATCTTGTATACTTGAGGAGTGTGTACATACACAAAAATATGTACACCCCTGTGATAAATTAGCCATCTGTTTTAGCATTTATTTGTGACATGAGACAAAACTTCACATCTCAAAATAGACAACACTGATTCTTCTCCCACTATCTTCTACATTTTACCAGAAATGTTGAGGGGAAATATTTTCAAAGCAAAATAAATACATTAACATAACCACGCTTGAAAATTCTGATCTATTTATCTGCAGTCATATGCAAACTATAGAGAGAAAGGATAAATAGTTTCAGAATTAACTGCATGATCTGAATGTACACCATGCTCTGCAGATCTCTGCTCACACTGTCATTTCGTTCACATATTTGGCAGTAGAACTTGCAAGAAGTTTCTAAGTAACAGCAGAGCGGGTCATTTCTGCAATGTCATACTGCCTGGGAGAAAAAAAAAGAAGTCCAGAAGAATAGTAACTCTGTAAGGGGTGATAAAAATGATAATATATGCAGTGCTTCTAAGTATCGTGGATTCAGTGCAGGAGGAAGGGGAAAGCAAATGATAGTGTGTGCTGAAGAGGTTTATATCCAAGTGTACTATTTCTTGAAATATATTATTAACAGGTTGTGAAAACCCTGTATTATTTTAAAGATATTGTTTAGCATGTCATTCAATGAAACTATACTATTAAATATAAATTTCACTAAAGAAAATACAGTGACATCTGCAAGTTTCCCAAGGAAGCAATTAACTGTCAGTTAATAATGAAATAGTGGTTGCCAACATTTGTAGACATCTGCAGCACGTGAGAATGGCCATCTCTACCTTGCACAGTATCGTTAAACCTGAAGATCAGTGTAGAAGGACTATGCTCTGTGGGTTGCTTTACATAAATTGAGGCCAAGCATTAACTAGCATGACTTCAGGGGAGAAATGCAAAAATAGGGACATGCCATATGTACCCACAAATAAGCACGCAGGTTAAAGTTTATGAGTAAGAATGCAGCTTGCAGTTTTCTTGATGGCATTTGGCTGTAGAATCTTCTTTTTCAGTTTTATTGGGGGGGGATATTAAGTTGCTTGATTTTCAGTTTGAGATGAAAAAATGAGCGGAGAGAATGTCTGGTAATTTTTATACTCCTATAAATCTTTTTTTCTGAATTGGCTCAGTATCTGTATCTTGGTTTTTTATGAGACTTTCTTTCCAAACACCATTTCTTTTTAAATAGAAACTTGTGTTTGTCAGCTAGTCCTCCAGGGTCTTTTCCTATTACCTCCTTAGAGAAGTCCTTAGACATTTCAGAACCAATTCTGAGAAAGGTTTCTCAGCAGAGTTTTTCTTGAGGTGAGGTTTGTTGAGTTTCATTTTAGAATACTTCCTGCAAAAAGTCTTCTTTTCCCTACATCTACCCTCTTAGTACATGGCCGGTATCTGTGAGTTGCTGCATTCTCAGAACACAAGCTTTTCCTCTCACTCTGCACTATGAAATTATCTGACATGACAACCTAATACGGCCAACGTCTTAAAACTGTTTAATCCAGTTTTTGTAGCAGGGTTACAAATTCCCTTTTGCATGCACTTTCAGCATCCCAGTTAGAATTGCATTATTAGGTCTCCCTCTGTATAACAGCAATCCCAAAGTGATACAGATGGGAATGGCTGGAATCCTCTGTACTATGTGTGCTCAAGTTTACTCATTTGTAGAATGATGTGTTACTACCAAAATGCACATGAAGGAAGGGATAAGATATCAGCTAGTCTAGAAAGGTATCTGTTGAGCTTGAGCTGAAATGATTCCTTGGTGTGAGGAATAGGTTTGTCAGCAGATGATAAGGTGGCATGAACACAGCAAATTATGCAGACAACCTGAGGTATTGTCCTGCTTGTCCTGCCTGCTAGACATTCATTTCCAAAGTGGATTTCTTCAGAGCTGGTTCTGCATGGCATTCAGTCCTGTTAAGAGGTGCTTTCCTTCAAACCCCTGGAATTTCCCTGCTGTTATTTTGGTCAAAAGTGGGAATGCTACTAATCCCCTGACACGGAAGCCAGCAGAAGTAAGATCAAATCTAGGTCATTCACATATTAGCTGGGGGAGCAAAACAAACAGAACAATGAGGAGAGTAAGAAGAAGCAAAATTATCTACTCTCTTCTGCTTCCTTGCCAAGGCAAGGAGAAAAGGGGCAAAAAAAAAAGGAAGCTCTGAAAGATTGGTCATCCTCTTCAGTCTGCTCCTAGGACAGAGCTGCTGTGTGCTGCCTCTCCTCCCCCCTTCCAACCCCTCAGTTTTGGCTGGCCTCAGGATTCGGAGCAAGCCCCTTGCAACCGGAGCCTCTATTGGAAACAGAAGTTCCATCTGTTGAGGGTTTATGGGACTGGACCCATAATTTGCTCAATTACTAGTGTAAAGAAAACCGTAGGGAACCTGAGTAATAGCAGCTCCTAACCAAGCACATTTGCACTTCATCTGAAACTCGGTATGATTTATCAGGATCACAGCCCCTCCTTCTCCAGGATCTGAAGCAATTTGTGAAGCTTAAATCAACTATTAAATGTATAACTAGGAGATAAAATCACAAACTCAGATCTAATTGGTATAGCTTAAATTAAGTTTTACATTTATTGCTGGAAGATAAAATTTGGATAGAATAACTATTACAACAGAATTAAGTAAAAGAAAATAGGTATGGTGTGGGACCTATGGTAACTTTTATTTAAAACACATGTCTGATGGAGGCAGCAGTCTGCAGAAAACATCTGATACTACTACACTGTAATGGCCATTTGCTAGACCAACACCCTTCTGAGCAGTGAAGCAAAAAAATTAAATCTTAAACACAATATTGGTTTGGAAAATATATAAGAACATAGGAAGTTCAGTCAATAATGCAGTCAGGTTATGTGTACAGCCTACCGCAATAATCAATCTCTCAAGGAAGATTTTTTATGGGTAAATTTCTTATGAAGGTTTAAAAGTACATTCTAACGGAAACTAAACAACTGGGACAGATAAACTGGTGACGATAATTACCGAATACTATTATCCAAGGAAACTGAGAGTAAAAAGAAAATAAATGATGAAATTAAACTTGAAACAGTGTAGTTTGTTTTTACTTCCAATATAACAGACCTTGCCTCAGGTTTTTCATGTTCTCATTCTCAGTATGTCCTTTTCATCTCCTTTTGCAATTTTATGATAGGAAATATTGAATCGTATTTGTGTATCAGTTATTCTTATTGAAAAGTTCAGCAGTTCTCTTCAATAGATGCAATTTGTTAATTTCAGAATTAGGGAACAATCTAGGTTTCTAGGGCCCTCTGGACATCACCCGGTGTAGTGTTAGCTGAAAGGAAGGCATATTTTAGAGTTTAGTGATGTTACTCAGGGTCTTGTCTGGGAAAATATTCAATTTCCTCAAACAGACAGCCTCTCTCAGCAAGCTATATTCAACTCATTCCATTGCTTGACCAGAGTCACTGTGGAGTTTTTCCCACATATCTAAAAGGAAATTCCTTTGCTGCAGCTTGTGTCCTGTGTCTTTCCTCCTTCCAATGTGCACTTCTGAGAAGAGTCTGGCCTTGACTACTCTATGACCACTAATTAGGTAGTTGAAGACCTTGATTAGATGTTTTTCTCCTAATCTTCTTTTTTAACTTTTAGCACAAATATTAATAAATCCTAAATGTAACAATTTTTTGATCACTCAAAATTTGCAGAAGCCTGAAGGAGAGCATACCTGTAAGAAGGAAGGAGACAATAAACGTTGATGCAACAATTTCCACTGAGTCTTTTTTCCCTTCTTTTGTAATAAGTATTAAAAAAAAAAAAAATCGGTAATTATGTTTTGCCAGACCTTTCCAGGCAAACTTGCCAGGAAATCTCCTTTCTTAGTCCTCTAAAGTGAGGTGAAATATCAGTGTGAACAGAAGTGTTCTAAGGAGAAAGGCACAGGAGACAGACTCCGGCATAAATATATTCAAAATTTCTCAGTTCTTCTCACAAATGAGAACAGCTCTTAAGTGAGCGCTTGCTGGGAAACAGCACTCTTACCTGCACAGGAGAGTTCATGCTCAAAAGATCATACAAAGAACTCCGGCTGAAAATCTCCAACCTGAGCTGCTCTGTTTAATAAAGATGATGACTGTTCAGTGACCTCTGTCACTGAGTATTTCTTATCCCCATATTGCCCAACAGACTTGTAAGTGTTTGCACTTGTGCAAATACTTTCTGATTCCTGACAGATCCCACGGAAAGTTTGGCATAGTTAATATTTTTATCCTCTTTTTTTGTTGTTTTTAATCAACTTTTGCTTTTTCTAGTGGTTTAGATATTCTCCATTCTTGCATTTCAGCATAATTTAGTCCAGGAGCTCAAAGGGATTTCCAGAAGACACTTTTAATTATACCTTTCTCTCTTTACATGGAGACAGGTTCAGATAACCAGAATATCCTCCATATGGAAGAGATAGAGATATATACCATGAACAGGTAAAGTGAGCTGAGCTTAAACCTAGTTTTAGGATTAGCCTTTGCCACCCTTATTTCTATTAAGAGGCTTCCAAAAGAGGTTTGCAGTAGAGGAAGATGTTAATCTCCTGAGCTGAAGCAAATAACTGCAGCAATTCTTGTGAATGACAGCCACTTCCAGACACTCGTTGCATGGCATCTGGAGTAGGTTATCACTAGGGACAAAGAAATAAAATGTGGGTGTTCTGCATTTCAAAGTCACATTCCTAGGCAAAAGCATAATTTTTAATGCCCTTTTCATCTCCCTTTAATGGCTCTACTTGACAAACCTTCACTTCTCTGTAATGGATATTGTCTACCCATATCATCATTACTTATCTGCTCTATGTGCCTGTAGACAGGTAGATTAAAATCAATCAGTCCATTTGGTTCAACCCCAACAGCTCTTTTTTTCTCAGAAGGTATAAGTCAGCTCTTTTTTTCTCAGAAGGTGTAAGCTGTGGTTTAGTCCCCACCCAGAAACCAAGCCCCCCAAATCTGCTTGCCCTCCCACCTGCAGGATTGGGGAGACAATCAGAAGAGTAAAAGACGGAAAACCCTTGGTTTGAGACAAAGGCAGTTTAATGGGGAAAGCAAAAACTGCACAAGTATGCAAAGCAAAACAAGAAATTAATTCTCTGTTTCCCATGGGCAGGCAGGAGTTCACCCATCTCCAGGAGAGCAGGGCCCCATCACAGGTAATGGTTACTTGGTTACAAACACCATCACTCCAAACATCCCCTCTTCCTCCTTCTTCCCTCCACTGTATGTACTGAACATGATGTCATATGGTCTGGAATATCCCTTTGGTCTGTTGAGGTCACCTGTCCTGACTGTGTCTCCCCCCAGCCTTCCCTTCCACCCCCAATTTCCTTGCCAGCCTGGCAGTATGAGAAGCAGAAAAGGCCTTGGCTCTGTGTAAATCCTGCTCAGCAATAACATCTCTATGTTATCAACTCTGTGTTTAGCACAAATCCAAAACACACCCCACACTAGCCACTGTGAAGAAAATTAGCTTCACCCCGTTCCAAACCAGCATCACATTGGACAATAGAGAGTCAAACGGATATACTGAAAAGCATGTTTAAAAATAAGACATTATGTATGCACTGCAAATAACTTGCTGTAAAAATGTATATATGCTTCTGTACATACTTACATGTACAGCAATGTATATAAATTCCATTGAAGTCAGATTGTTTTTTCTCAGGATTGGAAACAATAATGCATATATTAAAATTAAATAAATAGATAGATAAATAAATAAGAAAATTCCCCCAAAAATCCCACCTAAAAAAAAAAAAAAAAACAAAAAAAAAAACCAAACAAAAAAAGANTTTAACCTTTTTAATTAAAAACAAAAAAAAAAACCCCAAAAACCCCCCAAAAAAAAAAAAAAAAAAACTAAAAAAAAACCCAACCAAAGAGAGAAAAAAACCTTTTCGTTGTGTCTTTGACAGCCTTTGCTGACCATTCATTTCTTTCTAGGTCTAGAATATTTATCCACATGATGGCAAATAGAGGGGCTAGAAGGAACAAGTAATGCCCCCAGTACCTCTCTAAAAATTCATTTTCAAAGTTAAATACTTCATCTTCAGAACAAGAAATTCACAGATCAAACAGGTCTACTCTAAAGTTACAAAGCATGTGGCAATAGAAAAAATTAGGTTCTGATTAGCTGATGCAAGTACAGTTCTGTTGAATCTCACAGAGGTGTAGGCATTACCATTAGCAGCGATAATATTGCTAAAAGTACTTTTTTTTCTTTGTTATCCACAGAGGAGAAATACATGCTACTTGAGTCAAGGTGCTTCATGAGCTCCCTTTTTATTTTTTCCTCTTTCATTAATTCTTATTAGCTTGTAAAGCCTTTGACTCAGACTCTGTAACTTTTCTCAAATACTGCATTAAATTGGGATATCACAATATATAGAAAGTAATATTCAGGCTTTCCCCTCATTTGACCAAGGAATGAGTCAAGTTTATCTTAGATACACTTCTTGAAAGTAATACTATTTCAGATGTGCAGGTTCAAAAACCTATAAAAAACCCCCAGAAAAATAAAACTAATTCTCCTCAGAAATATAGAGGTGTGGTTATATTTCTTAGAGGAATTAACATTTGGATATATAGCCAAGTACTGTTTCATCTCCTTTGCCATCCACATGATCTGCACCTTGGATCAACAATTATTTAATAGGCTATTTTCAATATTGGGAGGTGGGGGGTGTTACTTGTGTTATAGCTTCTCTGTAAGAGTCATCTGTTACTTACTCTTTCAATTTTTTTTCATGAGGAGGACTTATAAGCATGATACAATTTTAGGATTTTACTGGGAAACCACCTTTATGTTTTTTACATTATTTAAATTCTTATTTCTCTTGAGCAATTTTTGCTCTTCATTTTCTTATTAAATAACAAAACAATTTAAGCAAATTTTTCTCTTACTTTTCTTAACATTAAAACTAAACAAGTAACAAGAATTCTGTGCAATGTCTTTTCTGTTTTTCAAGATAAAAAATATTTCTTTTAAATTTTGATTGCCTTCAGGTTTACAGTGGGAAGTGATTGCAACAAGAAATTTAGGAAAACCCTGATAGCATGAAAAACTAAGAAGAATAATTGTAGCAGGTTAAAAGTCTCTGTAGGGGGATAGAAAAGAAGAAAAGATATGAGAAATATTTATACCAGTAGACAATTATAATAAAAATTCTATGTATTATAGTGGTAATTCTGTGGATGGGGTTAGATATATGTAGCAGCCTTAATCAATCTAAATATTTTCTTCACTACATTCTATTCTTTAAAAAATAGACATAATGAAAATTATGTTTCTCTCAGCACTAACAACATTTTTAAAAAATAACATACATAAGCACATATATACACATTTTGACTTATCTAAGTGCAAAAGAACTGGGTGGACTGAGTGGTACTTAATAAATAGTAGTTAAGTTACCTGTAGCTGTTGAAAGACAGCATAGGAAGGGTTGGCTACAAGAATTAATGCTGAAAGACTAGTTCAGGATAGCAATTTCAGTGGAATTAAAACAGAAGGAGGTAAAGCGACATGGGAAAAAAACTGAGTATGGGATTTTTCAGGATTTTTTGTTTGTCTTTTGGTTGGTTTTCTTGGTTTGGGTTTTTTTGGCTTAACAGAAGGATAACCTTTCAAGGTAAAATTTCTCTGCTGGGGGAGAAAAGATGAAGTTATAGAAATACCAGGAATGCAACACCAAATTCTAGAGAGTAAACCTTTCATTTACTTTTTTCCAATATCTGAGGAAAGGAAGGAGGAAGGTATTTATTATCAGAAAATAATGGAATTAATATTAACAGGAAGAATCAATCACGATGGACAAATAGCAAATTGATATGAAATGAGCAAAGAAGTCTTTCGCAGAACTAATGGAAATAGTTTGACATATTGAGAGGAGAAGAAGCAGATGAGCCTCACAGAATGAGATGTATATGGATTCTGTTACAGAGTTAAACATTTTATAACATTTTATAACAGCATATTTACAAAACTTATTTTGCCTGAATTTTCACTAAATTGTTTCTCAATCCTGAAGTCTCTCAAAGGAATTAAATTAATTTTATTCTGTTCACACTGTTCACAGAATATGGAAACAACTTGTCCATGTAGAATGATTCGCTGATTTGAATCAAGTATTCTTAATTTATCTTTCATAATTCAGCCAGCAATAATGCAAACTTGCTTGGAACAGGAATTGATTGAACGATGGTAAACAGGAGCAGAATATACTGCAAAACACAAGTTTGAGAGAAAGCCTTCAGTACCGTATTGCTAAGATTTGTGCTGTCTTATTCCAATATGGTTCCAATGAGTGACAGACTGTTTCCACTGAGCCCCTCTGAAAGGAGAAGATCAAGGTTTATCTGGGGTCTTACTACCCAGCCTTGTCTGGGGTCTAAACTACTGCAGTGACTCAGGTAGTGTGGTGAGCAAATGTGCTTTCATATTTGTTAATCATACCAAGAGAACCTAAAAATTTCTTCAGTGGTCAATTCTGCCTTTTAACAAGAGGACTAATATGAATTCTTCCAAATCTGAGTGTAAGGGCAGCTCTTCAGCTGCCATGAGACAATTATTCCTTTTGATTTTGACTCTGCTCTGCCCATTTATGCTAATGGTCTGTCCAGATTATGCATAAACTCCAGGGATGCTGCGGGCTCCTCTGTCTAGCAGGTACTGCACTCATTCTGAAGTCAAAGCGTCACAAAACTCTGCTTTGTAGATGGCTCAGAAGGGCAATGTGAAGAACATAGAAACTGTATATACCAAGGACTATCTGATCAGAAATGTACAGTACAAAGATGTGCTAAATTTAACCCTTCCACTAGCAAAAGGGACCAAATGGCTAAACAGGACAAGCGTTCTTGGACAATTTAGTAGTGTGCAGTTTGTTTAACTCTGCTGTTGTTAGAACTTCTTCCAGAGTCCAGGCTTGCAGATGAGTCTATCCGGCCATGATCTGGTACCTGGAATTTTCCGTGGAGGGCAAGAACTGAAAGGAGCTTGCTGTTTGTTTTAGTCTTATTGTATTGCTAAATAAAGAGAGATGGTGAGAATATTTCACAACTACTGTATCACCCAGCAACCAGTGGCTTCTGCTTCCAATGTTTCCCTGGAGGGAAAGTGTTTGAAACTTCATAATTTCTCCCTCAAATATCCACATGGATATGATTAAGTCTTCTGTTCCTCTGCTGCGTCCAGCTTGAGAGGTGTTTTTATTTTGAAGTTTTATTTGAAGTTTTATATGAAGTTATGTATAAAAGATCATCTTTCCCTAAATACATTTTTTTTTTTATTTCAGAATGCATTTTCCATATACATGAGTGTGCACTATGATTTTCAACCTACATCCAAGATTGCATTTATTACTCATTTTAAACATTCATTGTCCTGCAGTGCTGTTTTGAAGGATGAACTCTAGTCACAACCTTTATACAAAATTATAGGTACTATGTGGAAAAAGGTTACTCACAAGCAGTCACCACTCTGAAGTAAATAGCAGTGGGTTGGTATTTATGTCCTGACAGGAATCTATGACCAAACAGAACAAGTATATTTAGGCTTGTTTTTGAAGGTCTGGCATTGTGATTTTTCTTAGATCCTGAGTAGGAAGATTGTAGCTCATGTTGTCCTATGACAGTGACTAAAAGTCAGACATTGCACTGTGTTATTTTTCAGTGTCTAAACTCTTTACTTAACCTAGCATTTATATTCCTCCTCTATCTCTTTCAGATGTGCCTTTGAACTATTCTCCCATTTGACAAAAGAAACTCATGCTTGTGAGGAGGCTTTCTTTTGCAAGCAATCATTTTTTTAGTGCCACAGCTCAACAGGTTTGCTGGGTACAGAAGAGGAAGTTTTATTTCATATATCCATCCATCTACTGTTTCTTGCTTTAGGGAGAATTTTAGGAAAACTCTTTTTTCTCTCTCTGCTCAGTATAAAATTGGTGGCAGAAATAAGAAAAGTCTCTGGCTATTATATAACAATTCTTTTGCAGCTTTCATTATTTTAATCTTGTCTTTTCAGCATTTCATGTTTAAAGTATTATTTATCACCAGCTCAGCTGGTGAGTGAATGTGCTGTCTACTACCCAAGAGATAAAAAATACTTTTAAGTATTTCTGCAGGATATCTGGATATGTTTTCAGGTTAGTAACAGCAAGCTTCTGAGTGTACAGGTATCCTGGACTAACAGCTATTGAGAATGCACATGCTGACAGCAAGGTATGCTGAGCAGCCAGTCTGGTGTATCCTGGCACTGAATTTGCTATGCTCATATTGCACGGAAATACAGTTCTGTTCAAGAAGTCTTGGGAATAAATCTGGAAGAATCACTTTAATTTCAAACATTGGAATGTATATTTCAGGATGCATTTTATTCCTTCTCTAGGCAGAAGTCCAGGTCTGGCCTAAGTAGTAGGCCCTGAAAGTGATAACCAAAGGCTCTAGGACACGGTGGATAGCATTGCAGAGTTACCTTGCTTCAAAAATAAAGGCAGCAGAATTAATAATGCTTCTGATATGTAAACTAACTTGACTATCTCTATGATAGTCTCTGTGGTGGGACACAGATATATTCTGCATATGGCGAGCTGCAGAAACACAATTTAAATTTAAAGACTTTTGTTACATTATGAATCCACTGACAGAGAGAAAATGCAGAAACAGATTACTGTTGTAATAGTGGTGTTGTACTCTTTTCCCCTGAAGTTCTGTCTAGACATATATGAGTACACACATTGCAAGATTTAGAATTACATAGGAAAATATTTTAAAAACTAAGTCCAAAATAAAGGTTGAAATTATTCAAAATGAAAGCAGATGTCACAAGCTTCCTTATTTCAACACTGATTTTGGATTAAATTCCCTACCTTCTTGTCCTTTCCTGCAAATAGTTTCCAGAATAAATTGTGATTTTCTTAAGGTAACATCATAATTTAAATACACTGTTCAATAACTTGTCCAAATATGTCAAATACCTAATTAAATTCAGTGAAATTTAGATGGGAGTTCAAAAAATATCCCAACAAACCTGCATTTTGGTAAGATTTTTACCTTAAGATGAAAATATTTATGTACATTAATAATTTTGGATAGTATTTTTGGAATGTAATTTCCCACTAGAAAAGAAATTCCGACTAAATAATCTTTATTAATTTCCCATATAGCATGCTGATTTTAGACTACTGTATTATGTTGTCCCTTTTAATTCTTTATACCGCTTCATACTGTGAGTTTTAATGGGTTTTCAGAGAATTCCGTTTTCTTTCCCTGCTAAGAAGAATTTGTATTTACTGAAAGGTTTGTTTATGGGTTCTTCCTTCAGTGTTTCCAGCTGTGTTGTAGTTTAGCAAACTATAGCAAAGGTCATTAATATTTTTTGCTTGTTTGTTATCTGCTGTAAGTCTACAGACATTTAGTTTTAATATTTGGTTTTGAAAGCCTGTTTTCCCTTCTTTATTTCCTGCTGTGTATATGAGCAACTGAATAATATTTCAAATGAAAGCTGTTGATATAATGAAGGGGGTTTGTTCTACATTTAAGCTATCAGTTTGAAAGTATTGCCTGTAACTCTGAAAAAGTTCTGAGAACTTGAATATTCCATAATAAATACTACTAAATGTTTTACTGTCACTAGAATTTCCTCACCTCTCTGCCCTAATTAATAATCTACAAAATAATCTTGTGTCTTGTGTATGCGGAATTTGCCAGTGTGAAGAAGGATTAGAAGAGAAAAGAAGGGAGTAAAAGTTTATTTCTGGTATGGATAATTTTGGGATAAATTTGAATTTACTATAGTAAACACTTCAACATTTCTGGGACATGAAACTGGAGAACACAATTAATTCCTGCTTTTGAAAAGAAACTAATGTGAAGAAGCTCTATGATATTTTTGGTCTTGCCTCCTTTTTAATTGAGAACACCTAGATGTTCTCTGGTATTTAGAACTTAAAAAGTTATGGAGTTGCTTGGATGGTTTCTCAAAGGTCTCCATTAAAAGATTGTTTTAGTTGATGAATTATTTCCTTTTCTCTGAAACAAGATTAAATGTGAAGCAATTATTTAACTTTCTGTTTCACTCAGCAGGTTGCTTAAAATCTGATCATCAGTTAAAATGAAAGCTGTATCACAGAGATATTCTTGTTACCTTTGCATCTGGTAAGAGTGAGGTTTTTCATCTTTAAGAGATCCACCACAGCCTTTCCTGAAACATATTCAGTTTTATGAAGCCATTTCCTGCCCTCAAAACATGGTAAAAATTAGAATATAACACTTATCCTGAAACTCTGATGTCAGTAGAAGTTTTCATACTAAATTCCAAAAGTCCAGACCAGGAAAAAACCCAGCAGTTCTTACATGGTAATATTGTCTCTTTCTTATTGACCTGCACAGAAATAACTCTTGTGATGAGAGGCCTTGTGATGTAATCCATTATTAATATGCTGAATCATTCAATCAATTTTAAATATTTGATTGCTTGCTTCTCATATAATATGCATGATACCTTCCTATATAAAATTATCAATATTCTAGGTGCCCGTAAACATTACAGAGTTTTAATTAATAATCTGCCAGTAATGCTTTCATTATTTAGCAATGAATTTTAATTCTATTTTTAGCAAAGTCTTAGATAACCTCAGCCTATGATCGACAAAACCAGAATAAAAAGCATCAACACTGCAAATATGCTACAGGAAACCCCCTTAACAATAATTAAAATGATCTTCAGATATGGAGGAAATAAAAGAAAAAAAATTCTATGTAAAAAATAAAAGTGATTTTTTTTGGTATTGTAATTTTTAATGGAAAATAAATTTAAGAAAGAAATTATGTTGTCTTCCATCTCTGTTTGCAGCTGTATTTCTAAGAAAGCAAATTTCCAAGTGGTGTTTACAACAGCTCTTCTACAGATCAGCAGGTTGAGATTTAAGAATGTAAGCCATTAAAGCTTCTTATTAGATCAACTTACAGACTGAAAAATGAGTCAATCCTTAAATGAAGTCAGAATAAGAGAACGTATTTACTCATGGCTTGTAATGTCAAGTCCAAGCATTCTGTTACCATTGTATTTAGGAGAGTACTACCTCTTTCTACTGATGTAACTCAAAAGAAAATAGATTTAGCTATCTTGGTTGAAGACCTCAACTTCTTAGACATGCTATCAGAATATCCACCCAACTGGACTGCTTTTAGCAGGAGAACATTAATTTTTGGTGTCTGCGTGAGATCACACGTTAACCATTAGAGAGCTCTTCTATTGTAAGGCTCTGAATGCTCTAAACTGTCTCAGACATGGGCATTGAATATAAAACATTAGAAGTGGCACAATTTTTGGCATTTCCAGGTTTAAGTGGCTGATGGGAAAAGATTTCCATGGTAGGGTATTAAAAATATGTTTCAGTGATGTCCTACATTGTAATGAAAATCCAAAAATTTTGTGCTGTGCTAAATCTGTTATTTATTGATATCTCTAAGAGACTGAGATGTGTATCAGTCTTTCCTTAGCCTGCTTTTTAGATTTGGTCTTTGTAGATTCAAGTAAGTCTGCTTAAAAATTACAAAAATTCTAACAAGTCAAACATAAATTCTAATTTTTCTTTCTTTCTAAAGATATTATATAAAGAAATGTTCATACGAGGATTCAGGATAGATTTATTATTTTTTTATTTCTCCTTTTATGTTATGCTTAAGAAGAACTGATATATAGATTTTGCTTGCAAAATGAAAATTCTGGATTTTGTTTAAGTTAAATCCATTGGCAAATAATGCCCAATGGAGATATGCAAATAAACTCATTTGCAGTGCAAAAGATATTTTAGTCAATTTTTTTATTATTATTATTCTTGCAATTGTGCCTTTTCCCAACACAATAATATAGCTCTTCAAAGAAATCTTGAAGAGCGTTGGTTCGACCCACTTGAACAGAATTCACTCAGGTTGATTATATGATGCACTCTCTTTAATTTTTTTAAATCATATATCTTAATGCATCTGTGATATCTAGTACTGTGCATCTTAAAAAAAGCTTCTAATTTTTACAAGCGTAAAGTACTATCTTAAACAATTTGTTTTGAAGGGTTTGAGAAGTAAGAGTACATGGTTATGTCACCAGTTTCTGGAAAAAAAACCCAACCAGTTTCACTTCTGTCTATGGAAAACAACTAATAGATGACTTTCGTGGTGTGAGCCTCTCAGTTCTATATGGTTTTTTGTACATGAAGTTATAATTTTTTTTCTGGAAAGGGAAATAAGCAAAAATAATATTTTCTGTCGCAAGCATGGAGCTAAATCTAAATGTAAAAATGAGAAGATTAGGATACTACACTGAAATTATTGTTTCTGTGCTTCTGTAATTCATCAAAGATAAAACCAAAAACAAAACACTTCTTACAACTGAGAATAATTATTACATAAACATCTAGCTCCCATCACTGCTAGTAGACCATGTTGCTGAGTCCTGTTGGCTTGGCCTTACCTGTACTCATTTATGTGGAAAGTTCCAATCTAGAGACTTTTCCTATGAAACCATATTTGGTTCTACAAGGATATAATGGGATTTTACTCTAAGTGAAGCAGGCAACATACACAGTTTAACACATCCTTGTAGTATCACATTACATCTTAATTAAAAAAAAAAAAAGGCAAATGCACTTCAGCTTACTAGGAAAATTTATTTCTTTACTTGATGAGTAACTGTCATAATCATACAATAGAATCAAAACAGACCACTAAGAAATCAAATATTATGCTATGTCTTAAGCTTCCATTTAAAGCCTCACACTTTAGTGTTGTGCTTGTCTCCCTGTTTAAAAAACAGAATGTATTGCACATTGATGAATTATGTAAAAAGATTCTCATAACTCTTAGCGACATTATTCTGAAATTCCTCTCATTTGCTGTACAAATACATCACACAAATGCATAATACACTCCTATTTTTATATTTCTTTTATTATTGTGATATTTTTTCTGCATCAGACTATAATTATGCCTTTATTTAGATGCGTGTTTTAAATCTACCATTGTGACAAATGTTTAAATCCTTGTGTCTATTTTAATTGCATAGCCTCTAGTTCATTTATATTTTTGGAAGAATTTAGTTTATAAAGTCTATAGTAAGCTAATACGGTATGCATGGAAAATGAATTTGTTCATTCAACTAGAATTTTCTGCTGAGTTGAGCCCTTTATTTTTCACTGAGTTAACCTTCCATTAAAATAAAACATCTGAAAACCAGCCAGCAGTTCTGTAAGGCCAACATCAAATATATTTAGAGAGCTCAATGCCTGAAAACTCCAATCAAAACAAAACAAAAACCATGGTTCTGTATTATTTCTTGTTACATATCTAGTTTTTAAACAGTGCAACTGATACTGAGTCTCCTTTAGGAGAAGTCTGAGCATTTCATCACATTCTTTAAAGATGACTGATACAAAATAGCAAGTGCTGCATGAAAGGAACATACTCAATAGAGATACAGTTAAAACTGATTTTTAATGTGTTTAGAAGTATTTGCACTTTCTTAATCAAAAGAAAAAAACCCAAAAAGACAAAAATAAGGATAATTTATGAATTAGTAACCCAACAGTAGAAAATGCAGATTTTGCTTTTAAAGATTGTTTCCAGAGGTTCAGATTACTCTTACCCAATTTATGCACATAACATTAAGGTGTTACTTCTGAGTCTAGTCATACGAGAAATTTCTATTATCCTATAAGTATCTTCAACAAACAGACATATATCATCCTGTGGAAATACCTGTCTCCCTATATTCATGTATTTATTGAAAATATAATAAGAACTTTAGGCATGCTTTATAACAAAGATTAGGAGCATGAATGCAGCTGTAAGGGAAGTTTCTGGGATAATCATTACCTGTCTACCAGCATGCATCAAATGCAAATGGAACACATAAAGGAGTAATTACTTGCCAATACCACTTTATTGCTCTTAACATTCACAACCTTGTAAGAACTGTAAAGAGAAAGCAGTGCCCAATGAAATTGCTTTTCAGGAAATTGTCTTCTTTTCCTCTCCCTCCTCCTTAATGTTAAGGGAAAAACATTCTTGCGACAACAATAAGTGCCTAGACCAAAAAATAAGCTTTCAGAATTCTGCTCAATGCTTACTGAACTTTTCAATGACTGAGAATAAGGAAGAGGGAACACGTTTCATTCCCATCTGTACAGGGTCTAGAAGACACTTTTAGTACTCTGTATGAGAACCAAGGACCTCGATTCTATGCGAAATTACAATTCAGATACTACTTCACTTTTTTAGATCTGAGTACTGTAGCTTCATGTCTAGTATTCATGGCATTCCACTAAAATGCAAAAAAATTCCAATAAAATTCCACAAAATTCAAATAACCAAAACAACCTTTGTTTTTCCTTTGTTGTTTCTTTAGTTGAGGCAAGAAGTATTGGGGTTGTGGGAGTGCATGTATACGTGCATTTCTTTTTCTAGTAGGATATGAAATGGCTTTACATGCCTCTGAAACCTCCTAATGAACTGTCCTAATTTTGCAATCTGCTCTTTACAAAGGCTTAGACTAATGTTCTGAAGAGGGGCACTTCATTCACGGAAACTCCCAAAAGACATGTACATGGAGTTTGTTTGCAAAGATCCAATTTCAGAATCCGCAGCTAAATTTGCATCCCCTAAAAGGTTCAGAAAGATCGGACAGCACTTGTTGTTGTCAATATATACATGTATTATATTATTTTATGGCTTATCTGCTACTTCTGTTATAAAAATACTATGTTCTTTTCTTTTCTCTTAATTTGTTTGCAGCCTGTATGATTAGATAAGGTGTGAGCTATCACAGCATCATGGAGTATGCTGAGTTGGAAGGGATCTACAAGGATCATTGAGTCCAACTCCTGGCTCTGCACAGCACCATCCCCAAAAGTCACATCATGTGTCTGAGAGCTTTGTCAATACTTCTTGAACTCTGTCAGGCTGGTGCTGTGACGACTTCCCTGGGGAGCCTATTACAGTGCCCAACCACCCTCTAGGTGAAGAATCTTTTTCTAAAATCCAACCTAAACCTCCCCAATACAACTTCAGGCCATTCCCATGGGTCCTGTCACTGGTCACCACAGAGAAGAGATCAGTCCTCTTCCCCTCATGAGATCATAGACAGCAATGAGGTCTCCCCTCAGTCTTCTCTCCTTCAGGCTGAACAGACCAAATGACCACAGCCCCTCCCCACGCAGCTTCTCCTCAAAGCCCTTCACCATCTTCATAGCCCTTCTTTGGACATTCTATCATAGCTTTATATCTTTATTATATTGTGGTGCCCAAAACTGCCCCCAGGACTTGAGGTGAGGCTGCCCCAGTGCAGAGCAGAGCGGGACAATCCCCTCCCTTGCCTGGCTGGCGATGCTGTGCCTGATGCCCCCCAGGACAAGCTTGGCCCTCCTGGCTGCCAGGGCACTGCTGGTTCATGTTGAACTTGCCATTGACCAGGACCCCCAGGTCGCTTTCCATGGCACTGCTTTTCAGCATCTCATTTCGCAATCTGTACTATAGATCCAGTGTTGCCCCATCCCAGGTGCAGAATCCAGCACTTTCCCTTGTTGAACTTCCCATGGTTGGTGATTGCCCAGGCCTGTAATTTATCAAGGGCCCTCTGCAGAGCCTCCCTGCCTTCAAGGGCATCAACAGCTCCTCCCAGTTTTGTATCATCTAGAAAATCTCTCAGTATCCCTTCCAGTCCTGTGTCCAAGTAATTTATGAGGATGTTGAAGAGCACAGGGCTGAGGATGGAGCCCTGCAGAGCCCCATTAGTCACAGGTCACCAGTCTGATATCACCCCATTCACTGCAACCCTTTGTGCCCCACCCGTGAGCCAGTTGCTCACCCATTCCATGATCTGTTTTTCCAGTTGTGTGTTGGACATTTTGTCCCAGAGGATACTAGCTATAAAATCTTCCAGCTGTCTTAGCCTGTTTCTAGGTCTTGTATTAATGCAAATAATAAATAATAATAAGGAAAAGCATCAAAGCTTATTTAGGCTGAAGAGCTTTAAAATTAGTCTTTCTGGCTTTGTAACATTGTGAAGATAAGAAGGTGTACACTGCTGATCTCTGGTAAATGGCTCAGAATCTCTGTAGGATCTCTTAAGGCAAAAATAGGAGCATGAAATACAGCGACATCACCTAAAATAGATTAGGGATTATAAGTACAGCAAAGTACAAAAACTGTATTCAGCCACTTATTTATTAATGAAGTGCAACTGCAAGTTAGAATGTCACAAGTGGCATGAGGTTAATAAAATGAAACAAAATTAAATATCCTGTATCGATTACAAATTCGATTACTACCACAGTTAATTCAAATAGCAACTCTATATGTCAGAGGAGGGGACTTCCAGTTACTTCTGGAAAATAATGCTGGCGCAAAGTGTAGACATCTTGTCAGATTATCTATGGAGTAAAACTAAAGGTCACTTATTTTCCTTCTCATTTAGACCCCTTAAAGAAAATATAGTCAGCATTGCAAATCCCATTGACTTCACTGGAACCTACAAATACTCAAAATAATTCAAATTAAGTTCAAAGGTATCAGTGAAGAACGGGGAAAGTCATCAAAAATAAACACCAATTCCAACTAAAAATATGTCACAAAGACATTAGAAAATCAGAATATTTCTAATAAGCTGTCCTGATTCTGCAAAATTAAATATTTTCTGAAAACGTATGTTCTCCTCTGTTGGTTTTATTTTGGAGTTATGAACTTTTGTATGAAGATTTAGGAAACCCTAAGTTGAAAGATCCACAAGAATGAGTAATTTCAGAAATAATATGACAATGTAAACATAGTTTATGATACTAAAAATTTTGTCCTAGATTTTTTTTTTTGTGTTCCATATATTTCTATCTGTTTTCCTATTTTCAATGAGCCTGCTTCAGAAAAAGAAAGAAAAATTGTCAAAGCAAGGAATTTTTAAAATGTACTATTCAGAAGTTAAATAGAATAGGAAGATTCATATCCAGGAATTTTACTTTAAAGCTTCTATTACTAAGCTAAACTCTTGTTTATTGCACTTGAATAATGTATTTATATACATATATCTTCTACCATCCTTCTTGACTACTTTAGTTATCATGATGTATATGAAGTATGATTGTTTCTTACCACTTGACAATGAAAATATTGTTTTTTATATTAACCCGGTAACTTATTTAATTGCAGCAGTAAGTGTGCAAACCATTTACTATTTCCAGATTCTACAGTGCTGAAGCCATGAAGTGTGTTTTTACTGTAATGGAAAATATTTTTAAAATAGTCCTAGGCCTACTAAGTGAAAAGTGGCATTCTGGTTTCAATATGTCCAAAAAGGGATTTGAAATGACTGCTGATATTACCAAACACCTGCTTGAAGGTATGAGACAACACTTGGCTGGCCTTGAGGCTTTGAGTGATCTCTTCTCTTTAGTAAGCAAAAGTCCCGGAAGAAACAGACAAGCAAACAAACCAAACCAACAAACTAACAAACAACAGAAAAATAACACTAGCAAATAGAAACAATGACAACAACAACAAAAAAACAACCAAATGAGATAAAATATGAAAATAGGTTTATCCAGGAAAGAAAAAAGTGAGATAAATGTGGACATACCTATTTTTTAAATATTATTATTTGGATTCTTTTCAGGGTTTGTTTTTTTCTTTCGCAGGAGATAAATCAGTTTTGCTTTATCTGAAGACATCAGCTCTGAAATCAGGCATTTATTTTCAATATCTTCAGAACAGGAACTCACTAATTAGATCCTGATTTAGAGGTTAGAGTTTTTGAAAATAAGGCTAGGATGACTTCTATTGTATATTTGTTACAACAAAGCTTTTCCACAGTCATCTGTTTTAGGTAGTGAAAAACAATTTATCTGAACTTTTCCCGTCTTCCTCTTTAATATTACCTTTTGGGCTTTCACCTTCTTCTGAAATCCCATAATAACAAATTAAAGATATTCATGGAATATTTTGTTCAGATTTCTCCCTGAGAAATAAGATAAACAATCGTTTAGGTATTTTAGGGATAAAAATATTGTAAAATCAATTTTAACCAATTTCACCCTCCTCTTTTGATGTATAAGTATGTAAATTGGCTAATCTAACAGCTTTTTGGTATAACATAGCCTTCAAAAGATGCTTATACATTGATCACAAAGGATATTTATCCAATTTTTTTTTTTTAATAAAAGAATGCGAATTGCTTATACAGGTTCCAAGGTGAACCAAAGAAAAATTACATGCATAGAGAATAAGCTGCCCAGATGGTCCATCAACAGTTAATTAAGTGGCAAACACAGAAGTATCTCTGATGCTGCCAAAAAACTGCCTGCAGACTCTGCCATGGGCTCAAATATAGATTGTTGGAGGAAAATCTTTTGCAGATTGGCACCAGTCTCTTGTGATGCTCATCTGAAAAGCAGAGCAAATTTCACAAGCTACGTTTGAAAATGAAAGCAAGAATAAGGGAAGCCTTGTCTGAATATTGCTAATAATGGGACATGAGTTTGTCATGCTCATGCTGCCAAGGTAAACTCAGACCAGAGCAGTAGAGACCAAAGAGGACCAGCAGCTGTTACCTGCTCTCCATGTGAAGCAATGGGGCAGCCTCTGAGTCTCCACCCACTTCTGGTACTCATATCAAAAGAGGTTGGTATTCTTTCCACCACACTAGCAGAGCTGAATGAACATGTGAATTCTGCTACCTAGCTATTCCTTGGGACAGTCTTACCAGTGAAAAAAGTGCTGTATGGTTACACATTGACGTTTTTACCTTTACATTTCTTGAGAGTCCTTCACTGCTAAATCCTCTAGAACAGTGTTCTAATATTTGATATTAAAAGACATCAAAGCAAGTTTCTGGAGAGTAGAAGTAAGCTTAGAAAATATGTTTCAGATAAATATTAACTCTTTGCAATAATTTTTTCCCTTAAAATATGCCTGTTTTTTCGAAGTCATGTAGTTCCAGTGTTAATAAGAAAGCTGAAAAAAAATAGTTTGCCATGCTCTCAAATGTAAATCTACCCAATATTTGTTACTTCAGTGCAATTATCAGATTTGCACTTTGACTCAGATTAATGGATAAAATCACTAAAAATTGCTTAAGCAAGTGAGAAGACGTGAATTGCTTAATAAGTGAATTAGGGATTCTTCCTTTGAAATTTGTTTCACATAAAAGAGCAGCAGTCATGAATATTTTAAAAGCAAGAACTCTTTAGGCTTCTTTAAATATTAATGTAGTAAAGAGAAAACATTAAATATCAGTTAGGAACATATAGTGTTTCAAGTATTAGGTTGTGAAACTAGAAAACCAAACCAAAATGATTGATATGAAATAGCTTGTCATTTGTCATATTTTGCATTTAATTTCTTGCATATTCAATCAGATGTTAATTATTTTTGTCTATATATTTTCCTAGAAATTACTTATTTCTCAAGGGTTGGCTCTGTTACGTAATCTTACAGAAATTAGTTAGAAAGGCCAAAAAAAGACAGAAGGCTGAAGGTCTGAGATCAAATCACCCTTACAATTAAGTTTTATGGAGTCACTGGGAAAAAAAAGTATTAAACAGGCCACAGCTCTTACAAAAACAGTAGTAAAACTGTTTAAAGCACTTAATTTTGGTCATGAATTTGAATGAGAGAATCAATTCAAAATTCTAATCTTGTAAAATGTAAAACCATCAATGATCACAATTCCCAAAGGCTTTCAAGATGTGTAAAATCAGCTGGTGTCCCAATGCAGCAGTTATGCTCAGCAAGAGCTCAAACGGATACCATTGTTCTTGCGTTAGATAAATACGCTTCTGCTCTGTCTACTGCTTCTGTGTCCAAGGGAACTCATGGAGGCGATGCACATCTTCTCAAGAAAACCACAATAATGGCTACAATATTAAAAGAAACAGATTTGCCCCAAAATAGCATCAAAAAATAATCTTCCATTCAAAGTGCAGTTGTACATGGAGTTCCAACTGTTCCCAAAAGGAAACCTTTTATTATGGCACTTTTTCAGCTTCAGCTTGGATAATCCAGGGAAAGCTATTTGCTCTACTTGCAATAAAAATGTGTATACTCGCAAACCTGGGGCCTATGTTGGCACATCTGTGCTTAGTTTCCATCTGCAAGTATTGTGGCCAACATATTCCAGTGATTGCAGCCAAAATAAAACAAATAAAAAGAAAATCTAACAGTGAAGCTACTGAAACTATTAGACACTGCACATCATTCTACATTACCTTTTTTCT
This sequence comes from Eulacestoma nigropectus, assembly GCA_013397775.1. Lineage (NCBI taxonomy): Eukaryota > Metazoa > Chordata > Aves > Passeriformes > Eulacestoma > Eulacestoma nigropectus. Next base: position 2,272,946 of record VZTE01005891.1, on the reverse strand, counting down.
TACTATTCTTTTACTTTACTGTGGCACAAAAGGCAATTTAAGGACAATAACAACTACAGAACCTGCGTACAGATCTACAGCTTGCATTTATTTTCTCCAAAGCCAAACTTCACAGTTACCAGAACTGCAAAAATAAAGGTGGACTCCTTTGTAGAGAAAATAAACTTTTTTGCAGATAAAACCTAATTCAAGTAGAATATGGACTGACAGATGAAAAATTGCTAACGCAGGGATTGACACAGCCCATATTGAGGCTCAAATAATAAATATAGATCAAAAAAAAGAATTATGCAGGATATTATCTTTCTCTGAGCATCCCATATGTCCAAGCCCTAACTACAAGTCATCTTTAAAAAACCCCTAATATTAAATTTAATTCAATGATAATATATTATTTTTACCGTGTTTGTATTGGGTTTTATTTATTCACTTATTTAAAGAAACCCAAACCAAAACCAGAAATAATTTTGGTTGATTATCTATTATACTAAAGCCCCTTTTCTGGGGATGTTGAATTCTAAGGACTACACTCCATCTGATGACTCAGCAAATCCTTCAGCAAATAAACAGAAAGAATCACTAACCCTGAAGTGAAAACATTTATTTGGAGACAAAGTTTTAAAAAGAGCATAAATGTGTACATTGACCAGACACAACTTCAGAAACCAGTAAGTAAATCTAATTTTTTCTTTTCTTTTTCCACCTGGGTTGTCATTTTAGATGGATAAAATATCTTAGTATTTTTGTTTGTTTGCTTGCTTACTTTTGTGCTTATGCACCTTTAAGTTAAACAGGACATTTTTTCTGAACAGACATGTTTTCATGATGCGAGAGGTTTGGTCCTTATACATAGCTCTTACAGAAACATTCAATTCTTAGGAGAGTATTCATCTCTGCAAATAATTTTAGAAATTCCTTGAAATCCCCCAGTGGCAATTAAAAATCTCTGAGGCATATGGATGCATAACAGATTGATTGCTTTCATATGCTTTGTCTTTTCATTTTTCTGTCATATACTTACCTTGCACCTCAAAATCATCAGTGGTCAGCACAGAGCAGAATAGGAAGCAAGAAATTGCTCTTCACTCAGAAGTGAGAATTTTAAAACAGGAAGGGAACTGAAATGTTTGAAATATTGGTCCTGTTTATATAATAATTCAGTATTTCAATATTGTCTTGTTTGCTAAACTCACATAAGATATTGACCCATCAATAACCCATGTATCATTAATTCAGTGTTTCCTGAAATCTCAGAAAACATTGTAATTGAACTAAAGAATAACTCTTGTAATTCCTTTCAAAAAAACCCAAAAAACCAAACAAACAACCCCCTGAAAAAACCCCAAAACAAAACCAAAAAAATCCCACCACCTAACAAAAAAAATCCAAAATAAAAAACAATTCAAAGTCGGTAAAATATGAGTAATATGTGCTGATTGGTGCAGTGATGTGCAAAGACTAATAAACCCTTTGCTTCTGGGCTGCACAACATATGGCAAATTAAGCCATTTCTTTGGCTTGCTGCACTTCAGGGCATTCGTAGAGCAATTTGCTTGGCCTGGGTTTGTGCTGGTTGAGAGGGGCAGTAGCGACTTACAGCTGCTGAGTCTTCCATTCCACATGCTTGGCAGAATGCCTCAAAGGGACTTGTCTGACAAAACTATGCAGAATAGAAATATACTGTGGAGGACGTATAGTGGGAAATGGAAGAGGAGTGAATTTATTACAGTAAAAAATGAGAAAGGTAGGAGTCCTGGGAGCCTGCTATTAAAAAATATCAAAGTTTTAGAAGTTCAGTCACTCCTTTGAATTGCTCCCCCGTGTGTCAGCTGATGGGAGGCTGCCAATATACGGTAATGCCACATAGTTCCCACTCCTTGTTCTGCATTCTAATGCTATCAGTAGGTTAGGAGCATGCTTGGAGGCTGTGTGAGAAGAGAGTGTTGGGCTTCCTTAACTCCTTTACTCACCCCACACACACTGTTCTTTACCTCACTATATGAGCCAGACACTCTTGCTGAAACAAATGCTTGCCGGCTGTTAAAATCATTTTATATATCAGTTACTCACTGGAGTTAAATAAGAGTGTTCTAGTAAGTTTTATTTTTCTCCTCATCATCTTAAATTTAGGGTTGAAGAGAAAATTGTGATTGTGTCAGACTGAGGATATGGGGATATGAGGGTTAGGAATCACTGGCATTCTTACCTTAATCAAGCTTTCATTCCCAAATTGGATTCTTAGATGTGTTCTCCCTCATTTTTGTAAAGCTAATGTGTTTTGCTTTTTGTTGGTTTTCTTTTCTCTTTTTTTTTCTCTGCTCAGCAGTTATTTTCTTTTACTTGTGTGCTGCTTAATGGAAATACATCAAATTCTTAGCAGATGCAGTCACTGAATAAAACAAAGGTCTAAATGCTAATATGAATAATGAAATTTCCATGGTGGCTCACACGGGAAAGAGTAGAAATTGCTAAGGCATAATGAAATAAATTATATTTTATTAAAATCTCCCTACTGAACAGATATTGCATGCAAATATATTTTCTAAAATGAATCAATGTATATTTTCATTCATGAACAAAAGCTTAAAATGTCAGTGTTTTATTCATGTGTATATAAAAAGTGTATCTGAAAGCACTCTTTATTATACAAAGTCATCTAGTTGCAAAGAAAATAAAAATATTGTCCAAGAAATGAACAAGCACAAAAAGAATTTGTTTACTTTCAAAGTCAACTGCAAAACTATCTTAGCCTTATGTCAGATGTACCTACACTGCTTCCTGTTTATTTCTGACATACAAGTGCGAGCACGTCATGCTCCTTCTAAATGAAATTAAAAATTTAATATAAAATAAAAAAATAAAAGCAGCCTGCAATGTGAACATATGAATTTGTAGATCATTGATTTATCTTTTATTTTCAAATCTACATTTGGGGCATTTCATCCACTGCTCTGTGGATTTAGCTGAAAGATATTTAAGTTGACAAAAACAGAATTCAAACTGCATTTTATGTCATTTTAATTAATATTCAAATTTTTATTTATAGATTATGCTCTTAGACATCTCCTATCTTGCAATTACAGTTCCTCTTGTTGTGAGTGTGAAGGAAATTGAGAACTGGAATTGAGAGACAAAAATTAAAACCTTTCTTGCATTTTGTTAACTCAACCTTCAATTCTCTGCTCTTTCCCAGGGTATTAGGAAGGGAAAGATGTCTGACTTGAGTACAGTGGGAAGAGAGCCAGACTGGAATGGGAGAAGAAACTGAGATAAGGATAAGGAATCAGGGTGGAAGCAGAGATGGTGCCTGGGAATGAGGGAGGGGGAGTCTGGGAATTCAAATCTAAGAGGGAAATGGTGAAGAAAATGGTGAGGTAGTTAGAGAGGGAAGAGAGCCTGCCTTTGGATAAGGATTTGGGGAGGCTGCCAAGATTAGAATGGTACAACTGGGATTTATGTGTAGAAAGTCTTGAAATAAGTGAATCTGACAATGCGATAGTTTGCACAATGATAAATGAGACTATATCAGCAAAGACAAGGATGCAGGCACACTACGTGAGTTTAGGCTGAGCAAGTTCCAAGCCAACTGTATGTTTGCTCTTCACCAGTATTTTTTTCAGGTAGAAACTGTAAGCTCATTAAGAAAGGCAACACTTTTCAATCCAAATTTGATAATTCTGTAGAAATTAATTTCATTTTTAAAAACCACTTTTACAAAAGTATTCTACAAAAGTTGATTAAGATTATATGAGAAAAAAAATTCTAACTTCTGACAGCTTTACAAGTATTTCTAAATTTCAAGAGGTGAAAACTACACAGAAAAGTGGGGAAAATATAAAATATGCTTGCTTCCAATCCTCTTGCTCAAATTTGTTTTAAATTTTGTCCACTTCTGCATAAAATGTCAAAACATTTGAATAAAAATTAGTCTGTTTTGCAGTGAGTACCTGCATATCTTTCCAACAAAACCGAAAACTTTTTTATCTTTTTTGTGGCCCTTTTTATTTAAGTTTTGTCACAAATTTTCATATAAGCTTTACTAAATGTCAAAAAGAGCTTTATAGAGCTACTCCTTTACTTTTCAAGACTTTGGTCACAGAAACTTCTTTTTTAAAGATAATCTTAAAGAATATGACTGATCAAGAGCTCAACAAAGAACAACAACTAGTAAGGAGGCCTATTGAATTCTGTATAATGGTGATCTTGACATTAAAGCTCATACTTAAGTAGTTGGCAAAGTTGTTCCATAATCTTCAGAATTTTGCTAAATAGAGATCAAAATTACTTAAGCATTAACTTTATTGAGGTCATTCAGATGCAAATTGAAGAAAAAATACTCTGGAATAGTGTTTTGCTACTGAATTTTTCTCACTAGCATATGGATTTTTTTTCAGGATCAAAAGATAGCACTGGATTTTCACCCAGTTATGTTTGTAACAGATAGAATGCATATTTTTCTAGACCATTCCTGAGTTGCTGAGAACAGCATCTTTAATTAGTTCTTACTGAATGGTCCTTGCAATGTCTAAATTATATGGACCATTGTTGGTGCCATTAGCAGATTATTCTCCCAGGCACATTTCTTTAGTTCTAAAGAATAATGATATTTTATAACTATTTTTATTGTTTAGTTTATTATTATTATTTCTTGGATTTACGTTGTTTTGGTAATTAGGTCTGTAAAAGAAGGGATTATCCAGCCAATACGGAGGGGTCAGTGGTTGATGTGATCCCTGAAGCTTTTTCAATACTTTACATAGTGTATGCAGTTAGACGTCATCCAGGAGAACATTCTAACAGTAAAGGGAGGTGCTTTGTGAGTTAGATGTGTAGTGGAAGATACGTTGGATCTTTAAACCTGAGAATTCATTCTAGAGTCATTCTTGAATTCTAGAGTGATCTGGACTGATCCTCAAATGTTACAGAAAATGAGCCTTCACCAAAAAATTAAACCAATATAATGAAAAAATATAAAGACTACTTTCCATTTACAGTCTGATGAAGCACATTTCAAATTTAATTTTCAAAATAATTTCAGTTAGAAAGCTGAGGTTCTTAAGTTCCCAATTACAATGTCAATTATAATAAAAAATAATTCCTTTATATCTTGATTCTGTGCTAATACATATCTTTGATTTCAAGTTGAAATAACAGAAAAAGTGACGCGTACCACAACTTGTACCTTTTACACTTTATTTTATTCAAAATGAAATACATCAGGTCAGGATTTTTTTTTTTTTCCTCTTTTGTATTCAGAATACTCATAGTCATAGAAAATGACTCATTTGAACAGTGAAGCCTGCTCCAGGAACAACTCATTTTTTGCATTGCACTTGTCCCAGGTAAAGTATCTTTAACAACACTAAATATGAGACGAACTGGTTTGACAAGTTGTGAGCATGTAAGTTTGCAAGCATATTAAGAATCTGATTTACTTACCTGTTCTAAAGCATATAGGCACTTCTTCCCATTACTTCAAATGGCATATTCCTCAGAAACTATACTTAAGGGAAATACACTGCAATCTCATAAAATGCCTTTTGGTCAAGTGTGGACCAGGGGCTTAAAAAGAATATCCCTTCACAGGAAATACTTCAAGGTAGGATGTCAAACCAAGGCTCAGGCTTTAACTCAGTGAACAGGCTGAGGGTTCAGCAGGAGCTGGGAGGGGACATAGCCAGGACATCTGACCCCAAATGACCAGAGGGGTATCCCATACCATACGACATCATGCTCAGCATATAAAGCTGGGAAAAGAAAGAGGAAGAATGCGATGTTTAGAATGATGCCATTTGTCTTTTCAAGTCACTGTTAGACTGGATGGAGCCCAGCTTTCCTGGGGATGGCTGAACATCTGCTTGGCCATGGAAAGTGACAAACTCCTTGTTGTTCTTTGCTCGCGTGCATAGCTTTAGCTTTCCCTCTTAAATTGCCTTTATCTCAACCCACGAGTTTTCTCACTTTTACTCTCCTGATTCTCTCCCCATCACACTTGGGAGGAGTGAGTGAGAGGCTCTGTGAGGCTGTTGCCAGCTGAGGTCAAACCACGATAGAGTTAGAGACTGAAGAGATCCGTTTTTCATAATCCTCCTAACTTGTTCCCAGTGAAAGGTGTAGGCTGCAAAAAGATTTCTTCCCTAAGTATTTTTTTTATCTGGGCAATAGCTGGAGGTTAGCAATTGAGAACAAATCTTACCTTTCGTTAAGTTTAAGGCTGTGGTTGGGAGGGAACCAAATATGATTACCCACTCAGTGTGTGGCTTTCAAGAGACTGCTGCTCTAACTGCTTGTTAGAGTAGGCATTGTGAGATAAATTTCAAATGACTGTCATAAAATGCTAAATAGTTAAGAAAGGATGACATCCAAAAAGGTGTTGACATCAATCTTCCATCATCACCAAGCAGTTCTGGCCAACATAGATGATACACAGCATACTGTTCTACAAGGGGCAATGTTATAAACAAACCTAGATATAAATGGCATCTGTACCACACTAATATTTGTATCTGTACCACTTTAACTTCCTACAAGAATCAACCTGCCCTTGGCTGTTTTATGTGGATAGTAGTTCTTTTTCACCAGTGAGCAAATGTCAAGATAAACAGAAGTCATTAGCAAGTGTTGAAAATATGGAGGAATTCTGATCAACAAAATTTGAAGACATTTTAATGCAATTAGCAATTAATAAATGTCTTTGAATTAGTGATAGGACAAGCAGATTATGAAAAAGTTTTGTTAGTCAGTTATTTGTAGTTAAAAAGCTAATAAAAGTGCTGGTGTAGGCATGAGTTTTAAAACCCTATACAAAAGATAAGCTTCTCTCCTTGAGAAACTATAAATTGGCTGAGAAAATGGCTTTAAGCATTAAAATGTATTGAATACTGTGTAGACTGGGGGGGCTGTCCAGACAGTGGCAGCAGCATTAATCAAGGAGATCTTGTAGGGAGTTAATCTTATCTGCTCAAACATATTAAAATATCTGGATCTTTGGGGAGCCAGACCTGTATTCAGGACATCAGTATCAGTCCTAGAAAAGACCTCGGCATCTCTTAACATTGACAACATAACATGTGTACAGAGTCATCTTAGGTCCCACAGTATCTGAAGAAAAATCTTTCGCAGAGGTGTTTAAGATGTAAATAAGTGTCTTGAGCCTCACTCTGTTATACAAACAGCCATTGATATAGAATGGATATTATTTCTAAGGGATGGGCCCTTTAATTAAAAATGTTTGCTAAGAGTGAACTGTATTTGCTCCGGGAATCGGAGCTAGTCCAGACTCTGATAAAAGTGAGTGGATTAATTCAAAGCGAGACAAACAACAGCTATGTCCTGAGGTTTGGAAATACCTTCACAGACAAATTGGGAAGTCAGAATCACAGTTCGTCACACAGCAATAACAAATGACAACACTTTCCTGATCCCAAAGATGTAAACCAGATATTTTTTGAAGTTCATATTCTTTTTTCAGTGGCTGACTGTAAAACACCCTTCAGTGTCAGGAAAATTACTAAGCTCAATATTTCTGAAACTCTTATAGCTACTCGCAGTCAGAGGAGTACTTTTTGGGGGACAGGAAGAAGTAATGCACAAATACAGAAGTTACTATGAAATTCTATTTTTTTCTTGCCAAAGTAAAGCTAAAGGTATCATACTGATATAAATTATATAATTAGGAAAAATAATCCTTTCCACATGGCAGAAGCTTCTATATGGTAAGAAGGACAAATTCTCCAGCATTTATGGTTTCCACTGCAAAGAATTTGAAGTATTTTTACCTTAGGCTTTTTAATGAAGCACTTTTTCTATTAAAAATCCTATTTCAAACTTATAAATATTAACAAATATTATTTGTATAACAAGCTGTAATATTAAAGCATTCGCATCTTCATAAGAAAATTCTACAGTAAGCTTCACATCTGCCAATCACATAAACAAACCAGGAAAGGAAGGCCTTTTTTCCTATACTTTCACATTTGCTAGATGTTCATACGAAGTCAGCAGGAAGAACTTAACTGTTTTCATTGATGCGCAGTGGTTTTTCCACCAATAAAAAGCATTTATGTATAAAATTCTATTTCTCATTGATTTTTTTAAAAGTTATGTGTTCTAACTCCAATTATTTTTTTTCTCACCAATCACCTAAACATCTTCAAAAGCTAGGTTATATAATTTCATTTAATAATATCAAGATCACATATATACATACATACCTACAAATATATATATAGTTATCATAATTACATGTTTCAGGTAGCTCTCAAATGTGATTCATATATAATATATACCCTGATACTGTAAATAATCTATCTTAAACTAAAAAATTTGATTTCATAAAATTATGAGAGCATATGATTGGAAAAGATCTTAGAGGCTTCACTCAAGTCTCTAGTAGTAGACAGGTACTATGTGATGTAATTCCTCTCATAAATATGTCATATTTAAACAAAATTAGAGAAGCTGTGAAAATACACATTATGAATGAAAAGGTCCGATTTCTAGTATATAAACTGACAAATGTATCTCCATGGTGCAATTAATTTTATACATAGTATAGGATTGTCTCTTGGATAAAGTAATTAGATAGTCCACAGATATTTTGTTAAGCGTCATTCTTGATCTTCAGCTCTTAGTCTTGATATTTTTGTTCAAGATGTAGCTAATCTCCCAAAAATCTATCTCTCTGATCACAATACACTCTAAATCAGTATTTTTCCAGCAAACAAACAAAAAATCCACCAAAGAATCAACATTTTAAAAACAAACAACCAACCACACCAAATCAAAATGAAAAAACCTAACAAACCACCCAAATCCCCAAAATCCTAAAATCCTATGTCTGTCCTCACAAGAGAGATGCTCTAGCTGCTTCATGCTGCTGATCAAAGGAATTCTGGAAGAAGAAAAAAGTCACTGTGGCTGAAAATCAACTTAAACAGCTGAACAAGTAATCTTGACATATACATTAAAATCTTCAAGTGGAAGAGATGAACAAATTAAGAAAATTAAAAGAGTACATAAAACATGACAAGTTACATGTAACCGTAAATTAAAATAATGATGCAAAAAAATTGTAGGGACTTTTGGAACACATAAAGCCTATTAAAAAAATTGTAAGTCATCAGGAAGAGAAAGTTAGTACAAAAGTAAGTAACAAAGTTATTTTTCAAGCATACACGGTTTTTCAAAAACCTTTTTCACAAAGAGAATCACAAGTGCTTTAAATGCCCACAGGACTTAGAAATTAAAGGATAGAAAACAAACAGTGGAAGAACATGAGCCATTTCCACCATGAACAGAGGTTAACAGAAAGCTTGCCAGAACCTTCCCCTAAGTACTAGCTGGCTCAAGATAGTCACATATATTCTCTGGAAAAATACAGTGATGGAAAGTGATGCTGGAAAACTTTTAGATTATAGCAGTTGTTTAAGATAAGCAAATCTACACCTGTCTGCAACCTCCTATAGAAAGTTATGAAGTGAGGTTTGTCACTTAGGCTTTGCAGATTAATGTTTGATGGGCAGTCTGTCATCTAAATTACTTTTTTTTTTTTAAATAGTGCTTTGGCTTATCTCTTGGTTTAGGGTGTTTTTTTGATAAGATGCTAAAGCAACAATCATCTTATTTTTCTGTACAGTAACTTTCCATCGAAACTGAAACCCAACAGACTTTTCTTGTTAGCCAATACACAAAATGCCTTTAAAATAGGAAATTGACTTCAGTCTTGAGCTGCATATTAAACCTTATAAATACTGTTGAAGTTTTAAGAGACTGTAATATTTTACCACAGTATAAAATGTAAGTGATGCTAGTGAAATTGATCTTTTAGTCTACAATGAGTTCTGAGTGCTCTTACAGAGCTCCACTGAAATTAGGTTTTAAAATATGAATACATCTTTTGCTGAGTAGGAAGTGTTTCTATCGATGTGAATTAGAATCTTCTGTGGCCTCTTATAAGAACTGCAAGAATTTGTCACTATGAATTCTCACATTGCCTTCTGGTAATAGAGATGTCTTGTTAAAACCCAATTTTATTAAGTCCATCTTTGAAGAATGCTGTTTCAGTCATAGTTAACATAATGCACAAGTTCTATGTGCTATAAAGCACATTATCTACCATTATCTGAATATCCAGATTATCTGATGCTAATGCATATCTACCTCTGTTTCTCTGGAACTCCTCTTTTCCTGAAGGTAACTCACAACTGCAATATTCCCTTTCAATCAAATTTGAAGAAGGAATTTTCAAGGGTATCACCAGCCCAGCAATTTCACTAAAATAAATAGTTAAAAGAAGATAAATTGATGAAAGAGAGCACTCACCAGCATTCCAGTGAAGAATTCTTTTAGTCAAATATCAATTGAGTGGTAGCACCTAGAAGGCCAATAAGCACAAGCATGTTAAAAATATAGCTCCAGAATAATTGCAACATTTCACTATTTTGACTTCCAGGCAAAGCAGCACTTGTGAAAGACATGGAAAAAGCTGAGAGTGTGATGATGCAAGGATGTAAGGAACTTCATTGTTTTCCTGGAAGCATGGTAATGAACTCCTGATATTGCAGGGCGTAGTCTTTGGAAGTCAGAACAGCCTGGATATGCCATGCCTGTAGGTTCTCGGAAGAACTAAGCACTGTGATTGGATTGGTGGGAGAAGAGTGTATATTGTAAATGGGAGTGATAGGGGAGTAACAACTGGAGGTCACAAAACAAATTCATGAAACAGTGGTTACTGTTGATAGAAAATTTATCTTAAACATTTTAATTTGATTTTAACATTTTGTTTCAGTTTGTTGCCATAGCACATACATGTTTCTTCTTTGATCAGTGTACCTTTGTCTTCAAGGCACTGCCACACTGCTGAAATGCCTCACAAAGTTCGTAATTCAAAAACCAATGTATTTTAAGTGGTCATCAACTTCTGAAGGAACAGAATCTGTAAGCATTGTGTGAGATTCCTTCCAGTATTTATATTACATATAAATTGTATTAGTATTAGAAGTAAAATCAGTGTGACAAGGCCATGTTTATGGAAAATAAAATATTAGATGTTTTATCGAAGTATTTTTCAAAAACGGAAATTGCACAGTTCTTATAAATCTTTACTAGGAGAGTTTATACTTAATATCTGGCATTTAAATTAATAATAACATAGAGCCAAAATAATTTTTTATTTGATCTAGTTTTTCAATTTAGAGCAGTCTTGTTGTGTTAATTAATTAATAATATCGTTGGTTCTTATAAATAGTGGCCCTACAACTTAACATGATAGATCATGTCTACACTTTGGAGAAAAACACAGTCATATTTCTCGCTCAGGTGTATATAAATTAATGACATGAAAAGAAGGAATCTGAAAATACTAGATGATAACAGAAACGTGGAAAATTACTGGCAGTTTTAAAAACTAATTTTTTTAAATTCTTGATGAAAATTCTTTTGAAAAAGTGAAAAGAAATTAGACATTTCAATGAAACACAAAGAGCTTGCTTTTGATGCAGTATCACATTTTAACCTGCATTACTTCCATTGGCTCATTTCTCAATTTGAAGTAAAATGTAACAAACTACTTCAACACTTGGGATCAAATCTATCTTTACTGTATATAAATTAGGAGGAACTCAGCCCATTATAAATACATTTTTAAGACTCATATAAATACAAGAGTGATTAAACATAGTAAGGTGACTATTTATTGTAATGCTTAAGTAATTTTTTAAGGATAAATGTTCATTTTTTAACCCAAAAATGTTTGGTTTGAAATATTTCTTCTTGGTTCTTTTTATTCCTCAGAGAAGTGTTCCATTCAACATGACAGTCCTGTTAAACCCTAAATTAAATATTTGGTGCAGAATTATCCCAAAAGCTTTAGAGGTGTATTACGAAGAGTGAAGGGCTTTTACATCTGGTTATTCCAGTCAACTAAGGTCTTAATTGCTCTCAGGAGGCAACTTTCTTTCCATTAACTTTAACACAAGCCTAGAATGATTAGGATCTTAACATAGGTTCCTCAGTTAAGTGTCTACACTTATCTGGGAAGAATCCATAATTTTAGCTTTTTAATCTTCTCTACTTGAGCTAAAAGAGGGAAGGGAGAATGAATTATGCATTTATTAGAAAAGAAAAATTGTCAGATCCACCTTCAGTCTCCCCTGTAGCTGGGATATTCACCTTGGACAAAATTTCCCTAGGCAAATAAGATGAGAACTCAAATCTGCCATCTCATACCCATGTTCTATCTAGAGAACTCTAGTGACTCTTGCTGGCATCTGACATTCACCTTTCTCGCTGCTCCTTAAAGTGTCTGAATGATTCCTCTAGGCAATGCAGTGGACAAGTATCGTTCATTCTGGGTTGCAGTAGTAACTATGGAAATGGGATTTGAATGCTTTTGTTGACTCTTGAAATACCATTCTTGTTCCAATTTTTCAACGTGCTGGCTCTTAACTAAGCTGTATGGTATTTGGGAAATAGTTCTATCAATCCTTCCTTACAATGTTCCAATTTTCCCCTATATAATTAAACATCTGCTAAAGCACTAGCAGGAGCTGAGTTATTCCATTTCAGAATTACTTTAACTTACACTAGGAAGGATGTTCTGCCAAGAAGTGTATTCCTGATGTACCTAAATCAACATATGTCATCTCCCAGGTGCATGTGCTTAAAGATTTTTTAATTTTTTTTAATTTTTTTTTACTAATTTCAGAGGATTAATTAAGACATATGCCTAGCAAGACAACCTTAGGATTAGGCAAGGTGACTTCAAATGTTTAAAAAAATAATAAAAACCATCTCACTACAGTGAAATGATGAGTGTTCAACATCTAAAAAAAAATACTTTAGAAAAGTAAAGGATGTGTTCTCACCAAAACTGTCAAAAAGAAATAGGAAACTGGACTCTCAAATTCAACTTAAGTTGTAGCTACATAAACCAGACTATTCTGTGGCATGTTATGACTACTATTCAATGGCAGGGCATTCAGAAGTGCAGAAAAATTTAATAAAATAGAGAAGTACACTACCAGATGGATCAAAGTTTTCCCATGCTTTCAAATCACCTCCCTTTCAGGAAGACTTGCACACTTTTATTAACCAACATTTAGAGCACTGGACCTGCAACCAAAAGAGAATTTAGTATTCAGTATGAATAGTATAGTTGGTCTCCTTATTAGTTTTTTTAAATCAACTCTCAGTAAGCCAGTTTGATTAGCAGTACACAACTGGAAAGGAAGGCTGAATCATAGGGTTATTTAGTCTTATGTTGTGTTTCCCTGAAAAAAAGACATCATCTAAACTTTTGCAATCTCCTATTGCTGAGAAAAATATATTTTGAAAAGCAACACAATACAAATACAATGTAATAGAGAGAAATAAAGAAAATCAGTAATTTTTCAGCTTTGTTTTCCTTGACTGTCAGCAAATTTAGTAATACAAAGGAAAAGAAATAAAAAAACAACCTTTAAAATTATGAATAAAACCAATTTGAGAATTGTGAGATAAAATTGTGTATTTCATCTCTGAGCTAATGGTCAATTCCATGAGGTCAAGTGACACATTCACTTTAAATATCTCCATGACTTCATGACAGGGAGCAGAAAAACACAAAGAAATTAAATTATAGAGGATTATTAATTCTTACTGAATCAAAATGAAAAATTAAAAAAAAATTATCAAGGACTAGAGAGAAGAAATCTAAGAATAATAGTTGCTATAAAAGTTATAATGAAATCCTTTTTTCTGTCTTTCCTCATTAAAAAAAACACAAAACCAAACAACAGCCAACCCAGACTATCTAATAATTACATATTATCCACTTTTTATCTAATTGCTTGCTCATGCAGAGATGCTGCTTTTGAAGTGGATACCACAGTGTTATTAATGGAACTTCATGGCAATCTATTAGAAAATAAGTAATAGCAAATGTTTCCACATAGCTTCCTTCACCAAAATTTAAGACGAGTTAGGAAGTTAGGACAGAGCAAATACAATTGTTGTATAAAAGTTTGAAATGTATAATATTTATTTCATGCTCATAATTGATTTTTTAATTGACTCTGTATCAGTAATTAAAGCAAAATAATCACTGCAGTGACAGTGCTGAGTATAGCAAAGAATAAAAGTACAAGAAAAATCATATATGAAAGCAAATAAAAGCCTTAAAAGGCATTTTGCAGTCATTTTAAGGTGAACTTCACTCTCTGAATCTACAGTGTGGTGACCAAAATAACTTTAGTTACTTTTCCATTTTTAGCGTAAACAATTTTTATGAATTAAAATAAGGCAATGAAATAGAACTCATACAAGTTATATTCATTATCATGAGAGCATTCATAGAGGATCTTTTTAAATTCACTCAAATTGATTGAAAAATTTTTATTTTGCTTTGTTATTTTTAATGATTTTTTTAAAACAAAGGTTTAATTTTAATTAAACTACAATAATCTCTCAAATATCTGCCACTAATTACCCAGGAAAAGTGTTACATGGAAAAATTTCAAAGGTCAATTAGTATTTTTCACAAAAGTTCATTTTCTCTGGGGGCAAAATTAATCAGAAACACCTGCTTATGTCCTCATGTTAGTAACAAATGAATGAGTTCAAAAATATTTTCTCAAATACTCTGAATTTTTATACTATTGTTCATTTTTCTTTTAATTTTTCCATATCCTCATTTGATTTCTTTTTACTTTACATTAACTGTCTTTAAAAACCACTATGGATGTGCAGATTTGTTAGACTCATCAAGTCTAATCAACATAGGACTTTATTTTCTATAAGAAAAAGTAGACAAAATACTGATTATGCTGATTGCCAGGACCCTGATCAAGAAACTGCAAGGTTATACCTGACATGAGCGATAGGCGCAGGACACCTCTTGTCTTGGTTTAAGGAAAGCTTTTAATGGGCTGCAGGCACCAAATTGTTCTGCTTGACTGAAACTGAAGAACATCTTCCTATGCCTAGGAACAGAACTTCAGGCACCAGAAGACCTTCGAGGCCAATAAAACTCTGAAGTTACTCCTTACTGTGCACAGAATTTTTACAGCTTGCAGGATGGAGGCCTTAATGATATTTAATGAATAAGCAATAATATAACAACAGAGGAATATTAAAAGCCAAATTTTAATTGACACTGTGCTGCATAGTATCCCTTTATATGCCATTATACACTAAATTCAAAACTTTCTTTGCATAATTAAATTAGATCTGAAACTTAATGACTCTTTGCACTTTAATGTTACTGTGTTTTGCCAACAAACAGGACAAACTTTCTAATTTTTTGTCTTTATCATTTTGACTTTTGACACAAGTGGTTTGTGACATATCTCGATGTTACAGATTTAAAAATCTCTATCACTGCTATTTCTTTACCAGTTAAATATTGTAAGAATTAATACATTTACAGAATTATGCAGGAAAATTTATCATATTTTACTGGAATAATAATAGTTGTGACATATAGAATGGAAACAGGTGATGCAGAGATTTTCTCAAAAATGCATGTTATAATTTTCTTCAGAAATCTGTCTTGCCTCAAGAGCTATTAAAATGAGATTTAATTTACCCTAATTTTACAGAATAAACTCCATGACTGAAAAAAGAGAGATTTATGCCAGGTTTTCTTTCTGAAATACAGAGAACAACATTTTTTTTAATGCTATTTTCAGGTATGTACAAATTCAGTCTGAGTTAGAAAATATTCTTCTTGATCACATTTTTAAATTCAGACTGAAGAGTTTTATATCAGCAGACTGCAAGGATGACTCTGGAATCCGTTCAGCATGTTGCCTAGCTTTTGCCATTATCCCAAGTAGACAATATAGTGATATTGATGCTACGGTCTCTATGGTATCATTAAAATGGACATTGGTGCATGTCAAGTTACTCCTATTATCATTCCAGCTGTTTGTCAGTGTTATTTGTGTTTGGACAGCTGATACTTATTAATTTCCAAGCTCTAATCAGATTTTTATTCTGTGTTTTCCTTCTAATGAGCAACTGGCTCACTCATCACAAAATACTCTGTAAATTTGCTCTTTTAATACTAAAAATTATCTCCCTAGGTATGTGTGTGTATAAATAAACCATTCTAATGATGCTTAAGTTTTTAAATTTGATTTGTGTAACGTTCACATGACATGTAGTAGATAGCCAGGTTGATATGGCATATAATATTTCCAGTGCAATCCACACTAGATGATGAGAGACATGGCAGTGTTCCTAGAGCTACTTCCTTTCTCTACAATCTGTTACTATAGTACCAGAATAACATTACAGCTGATAGCTTTCAACCACTGTGCCACACCTGCCAATGCACTTCTAGCTCAAAACTTTACAGGAATGTTTTAGATAATGTACTAATGTCCACCTAATTAATTTTAATGAATTTTATAGAGAGGATACAAATTCACTATATATCTTAAAGGATTATGTTTCTTGATATTTAATATTAAAAAAAAAAGTACTTGAAAAAAGAGATTTAGAGCTTAGAATTCCATCTAAACTGCTGTACCTGCTCCATCCTACCTTTAGTAATGTTCTGGAGAGAGTAGAATTTTTTTTTTTTCAGAAAAGAAAACAAGTAGCAGGACTAACAAATTTTGGGTCTCTGTAGATTTGTTTTGTGGATGTTTGACACGGGTGCCTGATAAAATGTGAGATGTGAGTGGAGGTTTAGCAGTCTGGGAATATCGGTAGGTTTTCACTTTATGTTTTCCTTTTCATGTATATGCATATAAATGGGACACAAAGAACTCGTGAAGTAACCTCACTAAGAACCTTGCACATCTCTATGGTTTAATAATAACTGAGTCAAAGTGATTGGGGAGGTAAGAAGGTTCATACTTTGGTTGCTTGCAGATAACTTGGACACCTAACTTCAATTCTGGTCCTTAGCATCTCCAGCCCAACCCAGCAGAGTTGCCTAAGCAGGAGATAAAGGCAACTAAAGCAGTTGGTACAGACGAGTTTGCCACCTCTTTTCTCAAAGCAAATCTCATGTGCATTGGTGTCATGCACACTGTGCTCGTCCAATTCTCCAGATTCTGTGTGATGCCTTGGTGGACCAAATCATCATCATTATAGCTAGTACTTCTTTTTGATTGTGCTAAAATTAAATCCCCATTCAGACAGTCTGAAAAAATATAAGTCAATGTTACAGCCCACTGAATTCTTTTTCTGTGAGTATTGTGTTGCAGGTAGGAGCGACATTTCAAAATCTTGGGAGGCTGTCAATAAGATCAGAGGTTTTCCTTAAAAAAAGGACAATTCACAGACTTAAATTCTACTGAAGAAATCTGTTTGCACTACTAAGAATACGCTTGACCTCTTTTCAGTGGGACATAGCAGAAGTATGATTAACATGAGACAATAAATAATGAGATCTGTGACAAAGAAGAAAGAACTATTATTGACACGCACAATATACTAGAATCAGCTAGGTTATATGTCCCTTATTTTGTACACAGTAGAGCTATAAAGAGAATAAGATTCTTCTCCAAAGAATACAAGACTAGAATAGCTGAATAGAACAGACAAGTAAATGGAAGAAACTGGAAAGAATAGATAAGATTGTGAACAAACCCAGCAAAAACAATAGAGTTGACTAGAGTCTACCTAATCAGTAAGCTCTGGGAAAAACCAATACAAATTAAACATTTATCTGATTGAATGATCAAGTTCCTGTTCTTTAGCTGACAACCTTTGGAATAAAAACACTCAACACTTGGTTCCACCCGATATATTTAAATGAAATAAAATGAAAAATATTTCTTTTCAGTCTTTAATTTTTAATTTTAGTTTATATTAATTTAAAAATAAAATAAACACTTAAAAAAAAAAGATTGCAAGGAAAGATTGAAAATTATTCTTGCCCTTTCAAAAATAATTCACTTTGACATAATATGTGAACATTTACAATCAGTGCAACACGGATTTTTTAAGTAAAAATATATATATTTGGGAAGATGTGAGAGAAGAAGCATCAAGAAATGCACTTGCCTAACTGGTATCAAATTACCAACATTTTTTAAAACAGGACTGGAAAGCAGAAAGGTGATGACTTGAATATTTTGTTGTTGCAGTTTTCCTCAGATTAAATGTTGAACCTCATGTGAAAACGTTTGTGGAGTTGAAAAGAAAGTAGGACAATTAAACGGACATAATTTGAAAATAAATGCAGCAAAGTACTGGCACAAACATTTTCAAGATGATTACAATGATCACTGCTGCTCTGTGTTTGTTACAGCAAAACTGGTGGAATGGATATAGATATTTATTTAAGATAATTATACAAGAACATTTGAGTTTGAGTGGCCTAGTGAAATCAATTTATTTATTGCTATCAAGACAAAAATACTTCCTAGGTGATATAATCAGAGGACCAAAGGAAACATTCTGAGCAAATAAATCCAGAGATCAAAATAAGGGGTAACTTGTGTTGTTCAAATTCTCCAGTGATTTACAGACACTGTTAATTTTAGATCAGTAATTACACTATGTTTCACTCTTTTGTTAGCACTCTAAGTGAAAAAAAATTTGTTCCAAGAAACTTAGAAAGAGTAAATTCTTAATATTCTCCTATTTCTGACAGATAGCAATGAAAACTGCGAGCCTTTAAATGACGCCATTAGCAAGGTAAAACAAACTGATGTATATATACTTCGCATTTTTAATTTCAACCATTGCTTAATTAAAACATGACTAGTACTTGGATACAATTTCATGTTGTTTAAGACATTGTGGTTCATATTTGTATCTACATACATTTTTCTTTTTGCCCAGTAAACAGCAAGTAGAAACAAAGAATCATACTGAAAGAAATTCAGCTATAAGTTGTAGGCCGTCATGTCTTCTAACATCACTTGGTCCTCGATACACCAATATTGCTAAGAGTGACCTTATCGCGGGTCACATAGGAGTACAAAATGTTTCTCCTGCAGAGCCATTATTCTTATCAAAAAATTTAAAAAAATGTGATATCTGTTACTCTAGTTCAACTTCCTTTGTGTGGTGTGCGGGAAAGTGCCTATCAATCTAGGAGGCATATTAGGGTGAAGCATGGGTTTAGGTAGAGACACAAGGGGTCAAAGCAAGTGTCTGAAGCAGCATGTGCTCTAGAAAGCAGAGGAGAAAAGTAACACCTGTGAAATAAGAGCAGAGGATAATCCCACATTTTCAGGAACTTCTTCTAATGCTTCAATTTGTTTAGAGGAAACAGGAAGGGAATATTCAGGATGCATTAAGAATATCCAAGACAGAAATGTGTATGGGCCAAAGTTATCCAGTACTGCAACATAAAACATTTAAGGTGTAGTTTACATTGGCTAAAAGGCGAAACCTTCAGACAGTAAATTAGTACTGAAAAGTTAAAAATTGACAGTAAATTGCAGTTCCATGGACCAGGCTTGGATGGAGGCAGCTGGATGACATATTTAATCTCGTCAGACTCTAGCCACAGGGTATCCTAAAGAATCAGCACACAGGTAGAGAACTTCTCAAAAGTAAAAGGTAACAGGGAAATACACTAATCTTTTCTTAAATGTCAGTTCAAATCTATAGTGATTTTTTGCATGCATTCCTTTTTCATCTGGCTTTCTTTGTTCTTCTGATGTGTGTCTTAATTATGGTACAACTGTGAGGTGAAGGAAGAACACAGGTTTTTGTTCAGTAGTAGAAAAGTAAAAGCAGTTTATGGACAGATTATTTTAAAAATTAAGAGAATTCCTTTTTTGCCCTCTGTGCAAAACACAACAAGAACCAAAACAGAAATGTAACGCATGTTACAATATTCACTCTGTGGAAAAGCCATAAATCCCAGGTCCCTTAATCATCTATCAAACATATGCCTTGTGAATGAAAGGATATTAATAGAACTAGTACTTTAATGCCATTATATGATGACAAAGGGTCCAAAGATGAACAGAAACAGAAGAAAGTTGAAATAGTCCTTGCTAAAATGCAAATTATATTAAAATATTTGGTCAAATATAGCCTCAATCTGCCCTCAAATACTTACTGTAGAGATTAGGATTTAATAGTCACCTTCTTACCGTGGAAATAAGTGACAAAAATAAGATGATGATGAAAAGAATCAAAGAAGTTAGAGCTTTGTAATGAAAATTGATATTGGCTAAAAAACTGGAACTAATAATTAAAACACAAAAAAGTAATTTAACTGAAGAAGGAAAGCATAGATAGAGAAAAGCACAATAAACCAAAAGGAATGAGTTACAGACAAATAACCAGCAGGATTTAAATAAAGAAATGGCATTTCAAGCAAATGGAAACTTTTTATATTCTTAGCCTTTGGACAGAGGTCAAGAACAAAAGGAAAGAACCATATGAATAACTCGGCAAGTAAAACTTTGAGATCTCTTCAGAACAGTAACTCCTCCTCAAAGCATGACTACCTGTGTGGCTGAACTGCAATAAAATGCATGTAATTACACTTATCTGCTTGAAGAGTGTAAATAAATATAATTACACATTTAAATGACATTGAGAAGATAACCAAACAAAGGGGAATACGCATAAAAGATGGTATAAAATGAGGAAGACTGAAGGATTTGGGATTATATGGAAGAAATAAAATATTACAACAAACTCCCTCCCAGCCCTGTGGCTATTTCTAATGTTTGGATAATTCCTACATTTCAAAGTAGGATTATATTTGCCTAACTTTTCTGTATTTAGATTTAAAAAGTAATATTAACTTCTACCCTTCCCTATGGTTGTGACAATAGGTTTCAATAAAGACCAGAACAGCTATTTGAAGTGATTTTTCAAATCTCTAAAGAAATAAAAAATTATGAACCTTAACAAAACATAGTTTAATACTCTTTTTTTTAGTCTAACCATGTGATTAAAGAGTATTGGATGGTTTGCCACTTGATTTTTAATTTTTTTTTTTTTTTTAATTTAAGGATTTACATGAGTCTTAGTTTAAATTTCTTGTACAACATCATAGAATCGTTAAACCAATCATGTAAAGAATCATGACTTGGAATAAAGCTTTCAGCTGCCAGCTAACAAAATTGCCTTAGAGACTGCTGCCGAAGGAAAAAAAGTATTCAAACATAAAAAACAACAGCAAAGTATACATGAATGCGACCTTTTGTCACATACTGCTGTAGTTTCCTTAACGATGCAGGCCCCTTTTCTAAATGATGTGTTACAAAGTCAGTGAAAAGAAATTGCAGTTAGGGACATGGCAAAGCAGGATTACCTGTTCACTCACCAGCACTGTATAGCTGCAAATTTTCTGATAATTTCATTCTCAGACAGAGAGTGTTGAAAATGGCGGTAAGGAATGGTGGAAAGGGGAGGAAAAATGTACAGTTACAGTTTACCTGCATTTACTCACTATAGTACCTTTGAAAAAAATGGCTGAGATGAAAATTAGTAAGGGGAAGTCATCATTTAATGTAGAGCAGCAATAGATTGTTTACTGGTTTTGGAGTAAAGGAGGAAAACTGGAAGTCTAAGATATGTAAAAGAAAAAACAGAAAACCAAACTTATTTCTTCTTTTGGAGAATGAGTGTAAGTTTTAAAAGACAAAACATGGGGGAAAAAGCTTATAAACTATTATATTGCAAATAAAAGAGATGAATGGTGTTCTTTTTATTTCCTTGAAAGAATATTGAACCATAATTTTCCTCATGATGCTATATCCACCATGACACATAGTATAAAATTAACCTTCATCATGAGTTGTCAGCAATGTTATCTTATTTTAAACTAAATAAAAAGTGTATTAAAACATTACATTAATATATAACCAAAAAAAAATATATATATTAACAAGTTTAAAATCAAATTTTTTCATTACTGAAGAATTTCTGTACTGGCAATTATAAAAGCAATTATGCATATTTTTAGATAGATGAAAGTTTCACTTAACACTCTGGTCACAGTTGTAGCCAAACTATTTAGTTATACTGTATGATATAGGATAATTAAACCTGAGACTAAAACAAAATTTTGGTCTTAAAGGATAGTTTAGCTCTTAAACTTATATTTAATATTGGGGTAAAAATTACACAGAAGGAAATGCAATCAGACCCATCCCAGACACACTTTGTATCTGCTAAGGCAGTCAGTGATCAGGTCCAAAATAACAACTAGAAAAAAGCATAATGCTATAGTTTCCACTGCTGCTAGTAGCCCCTGGCACAACTCAATTTTCATTTTTTTCCTACTGTTCTATTTCATGTGTTTTAAAACAATTCTGACCTTTCACCCTGGACAATAAATTCTAAGTCATCTAAATAGCTTTTAACAGTATGTATATAATTCCAACACTTCTTTTTTAAATACATGCTTAGAAAGTGACCATCTCCAGCTCTGAACGTATTTTCATACACGGATTCCTACTTACAACACTCTTGGTGTGGAAAAGTGAAACAAACTGGAGAATCCTTCCAAGCAGTAGTAAGCACCCCAGCCACTTATTTGTACTTCCTAAATTAGAAAAGACTGGATCAAAGTAAAAACTTATATCAATACTTAGTAGGTATTAAAAGTGGCAGGAGACAGCACGTGGCATTCTGAACACCAATCTAATAATAATAGGAGCACTTTACATATTTTAAACATCATAAAAATAATCCAAAACCCATGAAATTTGGAGATTTTTATTGTTCTCATTTTGGTTTGAGGTTTTTTTATGGGAGATGAGACAGAACACCTACACACCTGTGATCATTAAAAACATAACGGCACATTCTGCAAATGTTGTACTGAAAATGTACAATTATATTCTAAATATATTTCTACTATAGTTCTGTTTAGACAAGCTTGTTCATTTAATTACATTTCTCTTTTTTATTGCTAAGCAATGGTCATGTATAAAATTTGAGCTGTTTACCTTTCCATGGTTGTTAACAATAATATTTTTCATAACATTGCTTATCTATTCATTATACTTAGAAAGGGTTTTTTACAATAAACAGTAGTTTATAAGCTGATTATTTTCCACTTTTAAGGAAGAAGTAGTTCACCAGAACCTTTCAGTATCCTTCATGTCTGAAGTTTAAAATGTGGCTATCAGTGGCAACCATGACTTACATGTGGTGAAGAAAACATCTAATTATTGGATGACACTTCCACATTACACAACCACATCTCAGATTTACACCACATCTCAGAAGTAGTCACATAAGAGGAATTACACAGAAGGCCAAAACTGAATGACTGACCCTCAAACATGTATCTGGCTCCATACTTAGCCTTAGCAAATAGTACTAATAATTCATTTTCAAGAGCTCTAAGCTCACATAATTGCTGCAAATGTTATTCTGGCTTTTCAAAATGGATGCGTGACTTAGTACACCTTTGCTTTACTCAGTCAGCCTGAAACTGCACACCGTTGGCTCTAAAATAAGATTCCTACCAACCTCAAAATCAACTCCCGTTCAGGCTGTAAATGCATGCAATTTTTCTCTCCCCTTTGCTTTCCTTTGCAGTGTGAAACACGAATCACAGGTACTCATTGTAGAGCACTTGGGAAGGAAAAGCTGTTTCTGGATTCACAAAATAAGTATCTAAAATCCTGACAGTTCTGAAGCAAAAATATTGGATGGAAATAGTTCATGGAACTATGTTACTGTATTTAATGTTGCTCTCCACAGTTTCCTGTAATACTAGAAACATAGCACGATATTTTAGAAACAAACTTGTAATATTGGGTAACTAACACTTTTAGTTTTATAACATCAAAATGGTATCAAATTTGGATGTGGATATGGTTTTAAGAAAATCAATACATGCAGTTCCACTGATTTCAAAGGCATGATGTGAATTTTGCTCCAGCAGAGGATTTTTTCTTATACTTTCAGTGACTCACTGTCGCCCTGGTTTTTCTACTGTTCTGTGTTTTTACTTTTGTAGTAGTTCTCACGCACTTTCTGTAAACATGGTCATGTTTTGTTATCTGTACTTTATTGTTTTCATTCCATTCTCCCAGGCGGAGACAATTGATGGATTTTTCCTTTGACCAGTGTGATTGAGGGGTGGTAATTTCTCCCTCCAATCCACAGTGGTTCTTAAGAACATATAAAATAAAGTTCGGGGTCTCACCCCGCTCTCTTTTTCTTGCTTCCCACCTGGCAAGGTCTGCGTGGTTTTTTCGTGTCTGTGTGCGACAACTCACAACATAAATTCCCAAGAAAAGCAGTTATATTGAATTTATTCTTAGAAATAAAAAATATATTAATGTGTTTATTTTAAAGTTCCATAGATATTGTCCACAGTTTTCTCACCATTTCAGTGGTAAATAATTATTTCTTGGAAGTTGGATTTTCAGAGGTTTTTCCATTTTCCTTTTTTCCTTGTGTGATCAAGAAGTCACTATTTCTTACCTTCTCATTAACTCCTGAACTGTGCAGGCTACTTGATTTCAAGAGCTATTGAAGATACAAAGATACTTCTCCTCCTTTCAAATCTGGAAAGAAATAGGTGAAAACAAGAAAAAATACAGAGACAGTCATATCCATTCTAGGCTTTAGATCATTGTATAAGAAGATGGTCTTAAAATAATCAAAAATATTATAATTATTTTATTAGAATATGATCTTATTTTTCCATTAACCAGGAAAAATGCAAAGAGAGAAAGCAAATTATCATCTCAGACTCTGGAACGTAAATTTACATTGCCTTATCTACAATTAGGACAACCGAAAACTACAAAGAAAGCCTCACTGAAACAAACAATTGGAAAACTTCTTAAGATAATGCTTCACAATGACCAGAGCAGGTGTCAAGAGCGGATTTGGGTTACATAGTCTGCTTTGCCAGTTTTCATTACATAGATTTTAAGCAGTGGATGTTTAGAATTTCTGCCAAGGTCTATGTTTGACATGGTTTGGATTTGCTGCACCCTGGAACAATGGACTGGCCATTAGCACTTGAAGTGCACTAGATACATTTCTGGAGGATATCTTCCAAATATATTTCTTAGAACAAAAATCTCTCACACTCCAAGAACCCTTTTCAATTTTGAGCCTAACCACTTCAAGTCAGGAAAGCTGGTAGACAGACTATAAAAGTGCAAATCTGATCTCTTGCAAAACATTGATACAGACATGCTCAAAATCAAGTGACAGGGGTAATACCGTAATAGAAATGCTGGGCAGTTATTTTCTGAATGTATATGGCATCTTCATTGGAAACCTAATAATCAGAGGAAAGGAGATAACACTTTCCTAGGCTGATTCCACTTTATGCCTGAATTGCTCTTTGAAGATGCAACAGTGACTATAAACTATCAAGAGAGGCAAAACTTCCTCTAGCACCTCTCCTGAGCACCTGTACTGTACATCTGAACTTAAATACTACTTCCAGCACCAGCAATATGCAAGATACCTTTCAGAAAGATAATGTAAAAGCAGGGGAAGACATCTAATGCCTACACAGCCTTTTCTGGGAGAAAAAAAAATAGCTATTTTCCAGCTATGAGAGAGAATCGATTATTTGGTTTTTTGAACTACCTTTCTTCCACTATTACTGAGCTTCTATACTTTTTACCTTCTCAGCCTGTTTGGATATAACCTGTACTGAGTTTCAAAGTGACTCAGAAATAAGTACCACCAGCATGTTCATTCGTCTGTTTTCCACAGATATCATTTTTCACCAATATAGTTATTCATGATAAAGAGATTGAGATTCACAAAAAACCCACCCAAACTTAATATAGAACAAAGAATTTCCTTGAATTACTTCAGTTATTATAATCTAACAATAACAATATTATCATATAGATTAGTAACTATGAGAAAAGCCCAAGGCCATTAAAATGATTGCTGTCAAAATTGTATACTGAAGCAGTAGCACATTCTCTTGCCATAGCATATCTAACATGACCATTAAATGCTCAACTTTCAAAGGATTATTTTAAGTCTGTCATTTCAGATTTTTTTTTAATTACACTTAAAAATTTCAAAGAATTGGTTATCCATTCCTTTAGGGTAATCAGCACTGATATTTGCCTTCAATGGATTAGCAAAGAAAATTGACATCTGTCTTTCTGTATTCCTTCTGTCCTGATTATAATGAATTGCCCATCCTTCTCCCACACACATTTTGAGCAGAGCACTGTGATACAGTCTTGTTCCCAGTGTATCATACAGATATACTCTCTTGAGGAAATCTCTGCAGTCATGTGCTTGGAGATACTGTCTCTGATCTTTTACATGTCACCACAAGCACAAAGTTAACAAAGATCAAAGACAGAGAACAGACTTGAACCCGTAAAAGAAGACTACCTTGAGAGGCTTGTATGGAGAGGTAGTGGCAGACCTGAGAGCTTAGAAGCTAGATCCTTATTCCCCTTGTGTCAGAAAGGGAATAAACAACAGACAGGAGCTGTAACAAGGCACTTTGGTTGCACAAACCACCCTAGCAGTTAAAGATAAAAATCGGAACTCTTTTGGCTCAAGAAAGTAAACTAACCTAGAAAGTTGAACCTTTGAACATTTTACTAGATGGGACAGTCCTAGAGGCTATTATTATTTTTGCAAAGATTTTTTCTTGAAGCTAGATTGTAGGTGTTTTATCTCTTCAGTGCCTTATGCCCTTTTCAGACCAATTTAGTGAAAACATTTTTACGTTATTCTAGCATCCACTCCTGCAAAATTTCATCCAAACATTTTGGTTCTTCTTCTAACTGTCTACCTATATTCTGTGTATTAAGAAGAATTGATTGTTGGGTCTGTATTGATTTGTGAACTTTTACAGGTATTACAGTCTTAGCACACTACCTGTTTGTGCTGAATCTTTATATTCTAGCAAATTTTTTTTCTAGGAGTCTCAGTTGCTAGAGGGCATATTTAAATGGAATTGCACAAATATTTCCTCAACTTGTTTCACAAAGAAAGAAGTTGTCTAGTGTACTTTTTACTTCAAATTTATATAACAACTCATGTACTCACAGTTTTTTCAATTTGGTGCACTTTCACAGAATATTGGATGAGCAGCTCAGGAGTCTTTTATTGTCTTCACAGAAAGCGTAAAAACCAGACAGCAACAGGCACGATTTCCAAATGCTTTTAACATGCCTCAAGCCTGACCTTGAAGGAAACACCTCTAAGATAAGAGTCAATATCTCAGAAGCTTGTTTTGTGGCCCGGACATGTTCAGAGAAGATATTTTATAGGATTTATTTTTATTTGTGTGTTCCTGTATGAGCTTTAATTTTGCTGATGGCGACAGGAACAATTTTAGTTGTCAGCAGAGATCAGGACTGTAGCTACGCCTGTCAGAGCAGTAATTATGTTGAAAATGGTGAATTTAGTTCATGTGAAGTTACAGAAATTAAGTAACAACAGAAATACAGCCACTTTCAATACAAAATAAATATATGCATCATTTGCTTTAAATAAAGTGAGATTTCTCTTCCAGTAGTATGTATGTGTATTCATATCTATGATAAGAAGCATATAAGACTATTAAAACTATGTTAACATCTATCCATCTTAAGAATCAGAACTCTCATTTTTCAGTATTAACTTGAGTCTTGTGAAAAAGACCATTTAGGAGAGGTGAAAAAGAAAAGAGTCTTACAGAAGAAACTTTAGGAAAGTAGGAAACTATGGAAGTCAGGTTTCAAAAATGAATGATAGCTTTGACATTCCAGATTCTTATTTGCTGATATTCTGTTTGGACTACTGCAAGATTTTTTGGTTTGGTTTTTCGTTTCTTTTTTTTTTTTTTTTTTTTGGGATGGGGTGAGGCTGGCAAGGGAAGAGGATGGGGTGGTGGTTTTACATCTCCTTTTATTTCTAATGTGAAAGAATAAAAGAAACTTTTTTTTGAAATGTTATTACTTTTCTTTGAATTTTTAGGTTTGCATTCAAAAGTGATTAACAGTTGCAGATGATCACGTTGTTCAAAATTTTGAAATATTGTGACAATTCATTGCATTTAAGGGTTTCCAAGGTGGATATTAGCACTCACATCTCAGGTACATGCCCTCTGGGTCATCTCATTTCTTCATGTTGAGTACAGGAAAATCACACATGGAGATATCAGAATAAACATGCAAAAATTATCACTAAATAAATAAATAAATAAAGCATTTTACCCTGAAAACACAACCACTAGGAATTTTGTTAGTTTTTCACAACTGATTTTGAGACTTCATCTCATATAAAAGTATCAGATCCCCAAAATTTTGACTTCAACTGAAATAACTGATTTTATCAATATTAAAAAATTTTCTCAAAATATAAAAATAATACAAATATAGTCAAAAATATATTGAATGCCAAAATGAAACAAAATGAGATATACTTTAGCACTTTTTCAATATTTTTCAATTTTAAATCCTATAAAACCTTAATATTTTGTGAAAAAAATAAGTTTAAACAAATAATATTTTACTAATAAAAATATATTATATTGCAAAATTTTTCAACTACATTTACTAGAAATGTTCTACATGTCAGACTTGAGTGTTATTTTTTTTAAGTGGTACTTTACTATTTGTGAGAATTGAAAGCACCTAAAATCATCAAACTGACATAATATAAACACAATAAACATCAAATGAAACATCAGATGTTCATCCTTCTATCTGTAATAGAACAACAACAAAAATATTTACTTCTGTTCTCTGAAGTGTGTTGCCAGAAATCAGATTTTCACAAATAAACCCTTTAGATCATTAGTTAGATAGAGAAACACCCCCAGTATTAATGTAATTACAATTCAGCAAGAGTGTGAGTTTTACGGGTATTTGGTTAAAAAGAAATGACATTAGTTCCTAACCCTCCTCTTTTCCCCAGTGACTTTTTCAATTTCACAATTTTTGTAGGCTATTTCCATACCCCAATTACTTTTATTTTGTGCACATTACTTCTGGGCTTTCCTAAGCTCTTCTGCTTTTACCAATACTTTTGAAGTAGCAGGTATTACTTACGCTAAGGACAGGGAAATATGGCAATTAAAATCACAATATCCTTGTTTCTATCCTTGGCAGAAACAACGAACTTGACCTTTTGCTTAGATGTCCACAGAATTTTTCAGGTTCTTCAGGGAACCTGAGCAGTAATTGCTGGTTCTTAATATAAGACCTCTCATCCTCTTTGCATGTTATACTTTGCCTCTGTCAAATTAAAGCATTTGTGTGGTGCCAAAACCTTCAGTATAGAAATAGTAATAGAAGTATAAAATGTTTTGGGCTTTTTCTCCAATATAGGTGGGGTTTTTTTCCAGGGACTAATGAATAATAATGCAACAAGGTAACAATGGGATACCTACCTCAGAATTATGAAGGTCTATATCTGAAGCATTCATTCTAGGCTCTCTGTATAGCCACCACATTCATGAAAAGTGGAATTGTGAAGTCACTTACATACTACATTTTAAAGAGAAGCACACCTTTCCACGCCAATGGGATTTCTATGTTGTTGTGGTGGCAGTGACGGAAGGTGGCAGAGTTGTTTACTTTGTTTGGGCTATTTTTACATATTTTTTTCTCCCACACATTTGCTGGCTAGAATATTATAATTAATTTTCTGTTACCTGCAAGACTTAGAATTCCTAAGGGAATATTTTTTCTTTGATTATTCCACAACATATTGACATTGCTGCACCTTACAATGTAAGCTTAGCAAGCATGCTGACAGAAATGAGATGAAAAATCTTGGAAAGATTCTGCGCTATGTACAAAATTTCAGAGTCATACAGTGAAATCTTCACCAATAAATGAATATACACTCAGTTTTAATCATATCATGATAATGATAAAGCAAATGCAAAAAAAAAAAAAAAATTTATTTGCTGGGTAATTATCTTACAGCATCAGTCCTGTTGTGATTGACTAAGTCAATACACTACTTTACATTTATCCTCTCACAGTACTATTTTATTC
The DNA here is from genome assembly GCA_013397775.1 of Eulacestoma nigropectus. Taxonomy (NCBI): domain Eukaryota; kingdom Metazoa; phylum Chordata; class Aves; order Passeriformes; genus Eulacestoma; species Eulacestoma nigropectus. Next base: position 2,243,076 of record VZTE01005891.1, on the reverse strand, counting down.
AGGGTATAATGTACATTAAAAACCTCTCACACAGTCTCTGGTTTTTCGTCCAAGATTTTCCCCTGCAGAGTGCTTTCGAATTTGCTATTTAGCATTAGAAAATGTCTCAATAGCATTATTTGTAACATACTTGGGAGAATCTGATCGTCCATCTAGCCTTTAGCAACCTTTTCTGCTCTATCATTGCTAATACTCTCCATTATGTATGGAACACATGAATTAACTATAGAAAAAAAAAACTTGAAAAAAACCCAGAGACTTGGCAACCGAGGGCTGCATCCAGGTAATGTTCACAAAAAACTGTTTGGTACAAACACAGCACAAACAAAATCTATGCTTTTGTTGCTTGTTTCCATTTAAATCTATATGCACATCAGTAGCAATAAGTGTGGGGGGGTTATTTGTTGAGTTTTTCCTGTGTCAGATATTTGCCTGTGTTAAATTAAATATTTTAACGTTTCACAGGTGATCTGGTAAAGTGTCTCCAAGAAGCTTAAGTGCTATCCCCACCAGCTATACAGGATTCTAACAAGTATATTTCACCAGGATTCTAACAAAGATCTGGACAGACACTGAGCATTTCCCTCATTAGGCTCTCTCAGGTCTAGATCCTAAAGTTATTCAGAAATTACGTTTAAAGCTTATGTCAGAAAGGAAGAGACATAAAATTTAGCTAAACAAAACAGAATTTCTCAGAGAAAGGAAGAATCATAGAAAAAACTATAGCATGCAGCAATCATAATATGAAAAAGAAGCCTCATGGACATTTTTTACATATGAAAAATCCTAAAAAATCATCAGACAAGTTGACAAGCTATCTTAATTACTAGAAGAATTGCTAAAAAATAGAGGTTTTAGCCACATGACCACTTGATCAGATGAAAAGAGAATGAAATGGCACTGGGAAATAGCAAACTATTCCCTGTAACAGTTAAGCCCAACAATATGCAAAAACACGTGTGTTCACACTTTAAGACAACTCTAAATTCAGTCCTTTCAAAACCTAGTAAAACTGCAAAAAGTATTCTCATAAACCTTCAAGACAGCAGACTGCTAGGGTTTGTCCAAATCTGCTTGACTAGTTTAAACATCAAAGAGCCAAGACTTGGAGACTGGAATTTCTTTTTGTTGCATGCATGCTTGTACCACCATTCTGTACTCTGCATGTAAAGAGGGACAAATATCTTCTTTTTCTGAAGTGTCAAACCTAATACATACCTCAGCCACTTCCTTGATCTAATACTAGGCCCTTATCAGAAGCTGTTCTCCTATATCAAGGAAGCTCAGTGAAATCTTCTTCTGAGGAAAAGCGACATTAAAATGGCAAGTAGGGAAAGAAACTTTCCTAATCTGAATTACTGTAAGTCTCTCAGAAATCCATTTTCCTTCTCATCTTGTGAATCTGTCTTTTAGACTACAGTTCTTCTGGGATTAGAAAGGTATCACCTAAAGCAAGCACATCTCAGTGCTAAACCCAGCCAGAAGGAATAGGTAATACATTCAAATTAAACATCTCTGTTCCTCATGAATATTTTCTTATATGAAAACATGCTGTGATCTTATTAGCATACAGTCATGTTTAGTATAGTTTCCGGTAGTGTACAAAAGCAAATAAAATTTTACATAAGCCTTGATTACTTTTGTACTGACTCTTACCTTAAGTCTTATATTTTTAATTCCATTATAATAGATAAAAAAACCTAAAAGGATAACCATGGAAGACTTTTTTACACTCACCTAAATAATTGTAAACACCTTACTATCAGATTGGAACCAAGAAAGAAATCCAATGCAATAAAATAAATCGGAATGCCAAAGCTGAGCACAGGTAGACTCAACTCATTGTGGTTTGGTGCTGGTTTTATGCTAGTTGCTTTTTCAAGGAGGAAGCAGAGCTCAATATATAGCAGTACTCAAGTCAGTTGAGACCAGGTTTATGGTCTTATGAGAGGCTGATGTGGCACAGAGAGTCACAATGCACAACTGTGTTAATTGCTCGTGGAACGACACTTCAGCTTTCCAGTGGTGTGAGACTATTTCTCTGCTGATGCTTACTTCAGACTGTCTCTTTAGAGCAAAGCCTGCCAATTCACAGACTGTGCCAAACCTGAGTGCTGTTCTTTGAAAACTTTAGCCCTCTAAGAAATGAAAGCGGCTAACTCAGAATGTATTACATCGCTTTGATTAGAATAATTGTTGTCGTCCTCACCAAACATTGATTTGTGGCCCCAGAGGTGCAAAGTCAGAGACTCAAAGATAATTATACTCAACTCCCATTTGAAGAGTTACATTAAATGAATGTAACGAATTAAATTACTGATCTCTTGAAAGAACATTAATATTGTTCAGTGAATACGGGCCAGCTTCAACTTCTCATATAAAATACCCTCTTAAATATGTCTTCTGTGGAATAACACATCTGTAAAAGCAGGTGCCAGTGCTAACACAGTAATCCAAAAGAAGCTAAATAGGAAAAGTATTCATTCCCATTTTTAGACTCATTCTGAAAAATTTTTTCCTGAGAAAAAGCACTAAAATTTCCTGATGATACACCTTCTTTAACAGTGACAATTCCTCAGCTATCACTTCATCTCTTTTCATCCTCTAGGTGGCCTTCAGGGCAAAATCTATCCTTCCTGAGGATTGCTGGTTTCTGTGGGTTTTTTATTTTGAACTGCTAAACTACACAGCTCAAAGCTTAGATTGAGTGCATTTTGGCAGATTCCTTACTCAGATTATGGTTAATATATATACCCTGGAATGTGACTAAAAGTTTTTTTTATTCTTGCTGATTTTTGTTTATTTGCCTGTTTGGTTTGGTTTTTGGTTTTTTTTTTTACTTTTTCATCACTACAATGGTAGATTTTTCAAGTGACGGCAAAATTTTGGCCTGTCTTGCACATAGAATTAGTATGCTCCATAGGAACCCTAACAACCAAATTCCAAGAGACACTGAAGCACTGCAACAGTTTCCAGTCAGTATTTAACTTTTAGATGTCAG